>JARQOD010000001.1:149993899-150083980 GCA_033576555.1 Oophaga sylvatica
GATATTCCTGCCCGGGGAGCTCGGTGGCACAAAAAGGACCGGGATGCAATTTTTACAAATCTTTATTTATTTCTATCCTTTTTCTTTCTCTCTTTCTTTTTTTTCCCACTTTTTTCTCTCTGTTCTTTTTTTTTCTTTCTCTCTGTTCTTTCTTTCCCCACTTTCTTTTTCTCGTTCTTTCTTTCCTTTCTTTCTTTCTTTTTCCTCCCTCTTTTTTTCTTTTTCTATCTCTCTGTTCTTTTCTTCCCCTTTTCTTTTCCTCGCTCTCTGTTTTTTTCCCCCTTTCTTCTTCTTTCTCTTGTTCTTTTTTTTTCTCTCTCTCTTCCCCTTTCTTTTTCTCCCCTCTTTCTTTCTTTTTTTTCCCCCCTCTTTTTTTTTCTCTCTTTTCTTTTTTCCCATTTCTTTCTCCTGTTCTTTTTTTTCTTTCTCTCTGTTCTTTCTTTCCCCCTTTTTTTCTTTCCTTTTTTTCTCTTTTTCTTCTTTCCCCCTTTCTTTCTTTCTCTCTGTTCTTTCTTTCCCATCTTTTCTTTCTCTCTCTTTTTTTTTTTTCCTTTCTCTCTGTTTCTTTTTTTCTCTTCCTTTCTCTCTGTTGTTTTTTCTTTCTGTCTTTCTCTCGTCTTTTTTTTTTTTTTTTGTTTTTCTTTCCATCTTTCTTTTCAAACTCTCGTTTTTTCTTTCCTCTTGTTCTTTCTTTCCCTTTTTTTCTCTCTCCCTCTGTTTTTTTCTTTCCCCTTTCTTTCTCTTCTCTGTTTTTTCCCCTCTTTCTTTCTCTTTTCTTTTTTTTTCCTCTGTTTTTTTTTTTCCCCTCTTTCTTTTCTTTTTCTTTTTTTCCCTCTTTATTTCTCCCCTTTTATTCTTTCTTTCTTTTTTTCTCTTTTCTTTCTTTCTTTTGTTCTTTCTTTCCCCTCTTTCTCTCTCCCTCTCTTTCTTTTTTCTCTCTCTTTTTCTTTTTTTTTTCTCTGTTTTTTTCTTTTCCCATCTTTTTTCTTTCTCTTCTTTTCTTTTTTCCCCTTTTTTTTTTCTTCCCTCTCGTTCTTTCTTTCCCCCTTTCTTTTTTTCCCTTCTTTTTTTTCTGTCCCCCTTCTCTGTCTTTCTTTTTTTCCCCCTTTTTCTTTCTTTCCCTGTTTTTTTCCCTTTTTTTCTTTCTTTCTCTCTCTTTTTCTTTTTCCCCCTTTTCTTTCTCCCTCCCTCTCTGTTTTTTTTTTCCCCTCTTTCTTTCTTTTTTTCTCGTTCTTTCTTTCCCCTCTTTCTTTTTTTCTCTCTTTCTTTCTTTCCCATCTTTCTTTCTCTCTTTTGTTCTTTTTCTTCCTTTCTCTCTGTTCTTTCCTTCTCTTTCTTTCCTTTTTTTCTTTTTTCTTTTCTTTTTCTTTTCCCCCTCTTTTTCCCTTTCTTTCTGTTCTTTCCTCTGTTCTTTCTTTCTTTTCTTCCTCTTTTTCCATCTTTCTCTCATCCTCTTTTTCTTTCTTTCTTTCTCTCTTTTTCTTTTTTTCCCTTTTTTCCTTCTCCCTCTGTTGTTTCTTTCCCTCTTTTTTTTCTCTCGTTTTTTTTGTCTGCCCCCTCTTTTTTCTCTCCTGTTTTTTTTCTCTATCTCTCTTTTCTTTTTTTTCCCTTTTTTTCTCTCTCCTTTCTTTCCCCTTTTTTCTTTTTTCTCTTTTCCCTTTTTTTTTCTCTCTCTGTTCTTTCTTTCTCTCCTTCTTTTCTTTTTTCCCCCTTTTTTCTCTCTGTTTTTTTCCCTTTTCTTTATTTCTCTCTCTTTTCTTTTTTTTTTCCCTTTCTTTCTTTCTCTGTTCTTCTTTCCCCCTTCCTCTCCTCTCGTTCTTTCTTTTTTCTGTCTTTCTTTCCTCTCTTTTCTTTTTTTTCCCTCTTTCTTTCTCTCTCCCTTTTCGTTGCTCTTTTTCCCCTCTTTCTTTTTTTCTCTCTTTTTTTTTTTCTCCCTCTTTCTCTGTTTTTTTTTATTCCTCTTTCTTTCTTTCTCTCTGTTCTTTCTTCCCTCTTTCTTTTTTTCTCCCCTTTTCTTTTCCCTTTTTTTTTCTCCCCCCCTCTTTCTTTCTTTCCCCTCTTTCTTTCTCTGCTCTTTTTTTCTTTCCCCTTTTTTTTGTTTATTTTTTCTCTCTCTTTTCCCCTCTTTTTTCTTTCTTTTTTTTCCCCTCTTTCCTCTCCCTTTTCCTCTTTTTTTTTTTTCTCTCTCTTTTTTTTTTTTACTCATACCAGTGTGCCCACATACCATCACTGTCCCCAACATCATTGATCACCAGTGCTGAATGGGGGGGGTTGGGGCTGGACGGGTGTGACTATGGGAAATGGTGGGTGGGGGCTGGCCTAAAACATCCGCAGCCGCGCCCCCCACCCAACCTTGTCCCTTTTCCCCCACTTCAAAATTGGGGAGGATGCAGAACAAAACTTAAATTGTGGGGAGGGGAGGAGGCCACACTACTCGGTATGCCACCGTGCTAAGTTTTTCGGGGTAATCACAGCAATTCAGACAAAAAGAACCCTTGGTTTTTCCAACGGGCGGACAATCTTTTAAAAAAACACGGAAATTTGGGTGCAGCAGCTCACGTAGGCATGACTCCACCCTTCCCACCAAAAGAAGGTTTACCGATATCCAAATTAAAAAGGTTTAGCAAACACCCTTTGACTTGGGCAGTAAAAGGGGTCCAACATCTATCCACCACTGTAAACACCCCCCCCCCTTAAAGAAGGTCCCGGCCTGTTCCCTAAAACCCTATCAATGTACCAAAGTATTTTGGGGAAAGAAAGGGGCTGGGGTGTCAAGACATTGTAGCCCGGGCACTCCACTAGTCCTTTAAATAAAAGGGGGGGACAAAAGGGGTTTTGGTTGACTACGGGGGAAAATTAAAACTTACCCATAAAAACGCCTATCCGTACCTGGGGTAAGGAATCCTACTGCACTGAAAACCCCTAACTACGTTAGGCCCATAAATTTTTTGGCAGAGACAATTTTTTCAAATTTTTTTGGTTTTAAATTACCACAATAAATTTTTTAAAAAACAAATCAAGCATTGAAGTTCAGACTTTCACTTTCATTTGGGGGTATCCACATTAAAATTGATAAAGGGGGTTTGGGTTTTTCACCCCCTTAAAAATTTCCCCCCCTTTTTTTTAAAGGGGCCAAAAGAAATTTGGGGCAAATGACTAAAAGGTTTTTTCATGGACGGGGTTTTGGGCAATCCCTTTTTAAATTTTATTTTCAATTAAGCGATGAAAGGGCCCGGGGGTTTATTTGGGTGGGGTTTTTTCTTTTGAAGGTTTTGCTCTAAGGAAACTGGGTCACAGAGCTCTCCATCAGGGAAACAAGCCTCCTAACTGCAAAACAAAAAAAACCCACCCAAAAAAATTCAAAAACATAGAAGTGGCAAAACTTATTTGGGGTACATCCGAGAAAAAGAAAGCACTTGAAAACTCTCAACCAAAAAAAGCCCGGGGGAGCCCACGGAAGACAACAGTGGTGGAGATCGCCGCATACTTTTTTTGGTGAAGAAGAACCCTTCACAACATCAAGAAATCCAACACCTCATAAATGGGGGTATCTGTCTCTAAGCAACAGAAAAAAGAAACCTATAAAAAAAATCAAAGGGTTCACATCAGATGAAACCCTTCATCAATTTTAAAAAAAGGACAGGCCAAGTTAATTTGCTAAAAAAAACCTCCAGAACCACCTTTTGAAAAGGGGATTCTAACAAGAACAAAGACAAACCCGTCCAAAAGAGGGGAAAACCAAAAGTTTGGAGAAGAAAAGGGGGAAGAAATGATCCAAGGCACACCACCCTCTTAAAAAAAAGGGACAACGGATGGGGTGGCCAGCATGCTTTCAATGGGGCTGGTTCACTTTGGGGTTTTTATGACAAAACAGCAACAAAAAGACCGATTTCTGAAAAGTCCCCGGGAAAAATTTTTGTGAAAGGTTTGAGATGAGTCGAGGAGGCTCCCCCCGGGGTTACGCGGAAAAGTGAAGATTGGGCTGGGCAGGTTTTACTGACTGGTCTTAAAAAAGGGGTCATTTTTTCCCATCGGGTTCCGGGACAATTGTTTTTGGGCTGAACCTTCTTCCGTTTCCCTGTACCTGCGTTTGTGCTGCATCTCCCCCACCAATAAGAATTTTTTTTTTTTGGTGTTCTATATTTTTTTATTTTGTCCTGCACTTCTTTGGGGCCTTTTGGGCCCCCCCCCGGGGGCCTTTCCCCCTCATTTAGTTCCCCACTGAGTTTTTTTTTTTGCTTTTTCCGTTTTTTTTGTGGCTGTTTTGATTTTGTTACCCAGAAGCTAATTTGGTGGAGAGGGTGTGACTCAGGGATTTTGAAATTATAAGTTGGTTTTTTCAGGGTTTTCGGGGGTTTCGTAAGTACCCTTCCTTTCCTTTTTTATTTAATAGTTTTTGGGCCCCAGCGTTTCCCCCTTCATTTTCTTTCTTGTCAGTATTTCCCTTGTCAACCGCCATTTCATGTTGGGGGCTTTCATTACTTGGGTTTGCCCGGGGGGGATAGCTTTCCATTTCTATCTTTTGGGGGAGTTAGTTTTTTAGGGGGAGGGGGGTCTAGGCCAACGTGGGGAAGCTCCACGGCTGCCTCTATTTGGGTTAGTCAGGGGGCTGCAATCCATAATTCCAACGCCTGGGGTAAGCCTTTTTTACCTTCACCCCACACCGAAACATAACAGAAAAACCGGGGCCAAAAATGAAAAAGAGGACCACAGAAGGGGGAAAAAATTTGTGAAGAAAAAAGGGGTTTCAGAGTTTCAGAATATTTTTTTTTTTTTGCATTTTTTTTTTTTTTTTCCCCTTATCTCTGGGGGGGGGGGGATCTTTTTCCCAAAAGGGTTTGCACATTTCGGCCGGGGATCACTTCCCGAGGTTCGGATATTCTATCTATCTTGCTGGGTTGCCGTTTGAACCTGGATCCCCATGCCAGATTTGTTTTTAGGGGCGGCAGTTTCGAATTTAAAAAAAATTGAAAAATTTTTTTTGCCTTAAAATAAGTCCTCAGGAAACCACGCAGCAGGCAAATTATCACTCTCCCTGCGCGCGATCCTCAGGGTTTTGGGTTTTTTTCCCCGATACCGGGGATCCGTTTTGATGATTTTATGCGTTTTTTTCAGGCTTTGGGTTATTGTACGATGAGCCTAATGTCACTGATCAAACAAAAAGCCTTTTTTGGGGATAAACAGGGCTGATGACCGGGTTTACTGTCAAGATTCCGTAGGGGGCATCCTACCAAATGGAATGACGCGCTTTGGGCCCTTTTCCCCCGGGAAGGTCTGTCGATAAGTAAAGGATTTTATGTGGACCCCCGCCCCCCCCCGGGGCTCAATATTCTATGTCTTTTTCGATTCAAATTGACAGAGTTTCTTTAGCGGAAGATGGGAGGGTGTTGCCTTGTGAGCCAGCTTCTGAGCCCATGCAGTGTGATGGAGTGGTGTCTGGGGCACAGCGTCATGAGTTTCGAAAGCGCAATAGGTTATGTTTCTACTGTGGTGATGCCTCTCATGCTATTTCAGTCTGCCCTAAGCGGGGAAGACGTTTTGCATGCTCAGTTGTCTTGGGTAGTGTTCAGACTAAGTTTTTATTAACTGTCACTCTGATATGCTCTCTGTCCTCATTTTCTGCTCAGGCTTTCGTTGATTCTGGAGCAGCTATTAACCTGATGGATTATGATTTTGCTAAACGTTGTGGGTTTCCCTTGGTACCCTTACAGAAGTCTATTCCCCTACTGGGGATCGATTCTACCCCTTTGGCTGAGAATAAACCCCAGTTTTCTACTCAGGTGATAATGAGGGTTGAACCTGATCACCAGAGTGCTGCAAATTTTTGGTTCTATATAATCTGCATGACATTATCGTGCTGGGTTTCCCTTGGTTACAGTCTCATAATCCTGTTTTGGATTGGAAATCTGTGTCTGTAACCAGTTGGGGCTGCCAATGTGTTAATACCAACACTCCTGTTTTTTCTGCCTCCCCCCAAGCTCAGGATGTTCCTGACTTTTTGTTTGATTTTTCTGATGTGTTTAGCGAAAGTAAATCTGCATCCTTACCTCCCCATAGGAGCTATGACTGCGCTATTGAATTAGTGCCGGGTAGTAAATTCCCTAAAGGTCGCCTTTTAACTTGTCTGTACCTGAACATGACGCTATGCGGTCTTATATCAAGGAATCATTGGAGAAGGGTCATATCAGACCATCCTCTTCACCCTTAGGTGCCGGTTTTTTCTTTGTGGCCAAAAAAGATGGTTCATTAAGGCCGTGTATTGATTATCGTCTCTTGAACAATATTACTGTGAAATATCAATACCCGTTACCCTTGATTTCTGACCTGTTTTCCAGGGTGAAAAACGCTACTTGGTTTACCAAGCTTGACCTCAGGGGGCGTATAACCTTATTCGCATTAAGCACGGGGATGAATTGAAGACGGCATTCAATACCCCTGAAGGGCATTTTGAGTACCTAGTGATGCCCTTTGGGCTCACTAATGCCCCTTCCGTCTTCCAGTCCTTCATGAATGACATTTTCAGGGATTTTGTGGACAAATTTCTGATTGTTTATTTGGATGATATCTTGATTTTTTCTAATGACTGGGGCTCTCATGTGAAACATGTTCGGACTGTGTTCCAGATTTTGAGGGATAATGCTCTGTATGTGAAGGGATCAAAGTGTCTTTTTGGCGTACAGAAGATCTCATTTCTGGATTCATTTTGTCCCCATCTGTTATTGAAATGGACCCGGTCAAGGTTCAGGCCATCTGTGATTGGGTCCAACCTACTTCATTAAAGGCTCTTCAGAGATTTTTGGGTTTTGCCAATTTTTATCGTAAATTTATTGGTAATTTCTCGGTTATTGTTAAACCATTAACTGATTTGACCAGAAAGGGTCTGATGTGGTGAATTGGCCTCCTGAGGCAGTCTCTGCATTTCAGGAACTTAAGCAGAGATTCACTTCTGCTCCTGTTCTACGGCAGCCTGATGTTTCTCTGCCATTTCAGGTGGAGGTTGATGCCTCTGAAATTGAGGCAGGTGCCGTTTTGTCCCAAAAAGATCCAGAGACCTCTAAAAGTAACCCTTGTGCCTTTTTCTCTCGAAAATTTTCTCCTACTGAACGTAATTATGACGTGGGTAATCGGGAGTTATTGGCCATGAAGTGGGCTTTTGAAGAGTGGAGACATTGGCTGGAGGGAGCCAAACATCAGGTGGTGGTCCTTACGGACCATAAGAATCTGGTCTATCTGGAATCTGCCAAGCGACTCAATCCTAGACAGGCCAGGTGGGCCTTGTTTTTCACACGTTTTAATTTTGTGGTTTCCTTTCTTCCTGGCACTAAGAATGTTAAGGCGGATGCCCTCTCGAGGAGTTTCCTTGCGACTCTCCTGAGTTATCTGATCCTTCTGTTATTTTGAAAGAGGGTGTAGTTCTTTCCGCCATCTCGCCCAATTTGAGACTTGCTCTGGAGGGGTGTCAGGAGGATAGGCCCGAGCGCTGCCCTGTTGGAAAATTGTTTGTCCCGGACCAATGGAAAAAGAGTGTGATGTCTGAGATTCATTGTTCCGCATTGGCTGGGCATCCCGGAATTTTTGGTACCAGAGACTTGGTTAGTCGGTCCTTTTGGTGGCCTACCTTGTCTCGCGATGTCAGGGAATTTGTGCAGTCCTGCGGGACTTGCTCTCGCTCCAAGCCTTGCTCTCGCTCTAGTGGTTTGTTGATGCCATTGCCTGTGCCCAAGAGACCATGGACCCATATCTCTATGGATTTCATTTCCGATCTTCCTGTTTCTCAGAGAATGACCACCATCTGGGTAATTTGTGATAGGTTTTCCAAAATGATACATCTTGTGCCATTACCTAAGTTGCCTTCCTCCTCTGAATTGGTGCCGTTGTTTCTTCAGCACGTGGTTCGTTTACACGGCATTCCTGAGAACATTGTGTCTGACAGAGGAGTCCAGTTTGTTTCCAGATTTTGGAGGACTTTTTGTTCTAAACTGGGTGTTCAATTGTCTTTCTCCTCGGCATTTCATCCTCAGACCAATGGTCAAACTGAGAGAACAAACCAGACATTAGAGACTTATCTAAGATGCTTTGTGTCTGCTGATCAGGATGACTGGGTCTCTTTTTTGCCTTTGGCTGAGTTTGCTCTTAATAATAGGGCTAGCTCTGCCACTTTGATGTCTCCGTTTTTCTGTAATTCTGGTTTTCACCCTCGATTTTCTTCAGGACAGACGGAAGCTTCTGTCTGTCCAGGTGTTGACTCTGTTGTTGAGCGTATGCAACAGATTTGGGACCAGGTAGTGGAGAGGTTGTCCCTCTCTCAGGAGAAGGCCCAGCGGTTTGCTAACCGGCATAGGACTGATGGTCCTCGGTGTAAAGTGGGGACTTGGTCTGGTTGTCCTCAAAGAATATTCCTATGAGAGTAGCATCTCCTAAATTTAAGCCTAGGTTCATTGGACCTTATAAGATCATGGAGATTATTAATCCTGTTTCTTTTCGTTTGCTTCTTCCAGGGACATTTAAGATCCATAACGTGTTCCACAAGTCCTTGTTGAAGAGGTTTGTTGAGCCAGTGGTTCCTGCTACTGTGCCTCCTGACCCTGTTTTGGTTGAGGGCAATCTGGAGTATGTGGTTGAGAAAATATTGGATTCTCGTTTTTCTAGACGAAGACTCCAGTATTTGGTTAAATGGAGAGGTTATGGTCAGGAAGACAATTCTTGGGTGTTTGCTTCGGACATCCATGCTAGGAGACTTATCCGTGCGTATCATAGAACTCATCCTGACCGACCTGGTTGCTCAAATGAGGGTTCGGTGACCCCTCCTCAAGGGGGGGGTACTGTTGTGAATGGGTTTGAGATGAGTTCTGAGCAGAGGCTCCCTCTGGTGGTTACAAGCGGTACTAGTGAAGATTGTGAGGACTGGGAATCAGGTGTTACTGACTGGTCTTATATAAGGGAGTCATTTTCCCATCAGGGTTGCCGGTGATCAATTGTTCTGGTCTGAATCCTTCATTCCAGTTTCCCTTGTAGCCTGCTGTGTCGTGTCTGCATCTCCTGCTACCAGATAAGAATTTTTCTTCTTTTGTGTTGTTGCTATATTTTTGCATTTTGTCCTGCACTTCTTTGGGGGCCTTCTGGGTCCCCTCCGAGGGCTTCTGCCTTCTCAGTTTAGTTCAGCCACTGAGTTTTGTTCTTTTGCTTTTTCCAGTTTTTTCAGTGGCTGCTGTTTTGATTTTGTTACACCAGAGAGCTAATTTAGGTGGTAGAGGTCGTGTGATCTCAGGTGATTTTGAAATTAGTAGAGTTGGTGTTTTTCAGGGTTTTCTGGGATTGCAGTAAGTACCCTTCCTGTCCTTTTCTATTTAGATAGTTTGGGCCCCGCGTTTGCTCATTCTATTTTCTTTCTGTGTCAGTATTTCCTCTTGTCTAACCGCCATTACATGTTTGGGGGCTTTCTATTATCTTTGGGGTTCTGCTCCGGGGCAGATAGCTTTCCTATTTCTATCTTTAGGTGTAGTTAGTTTCTCAGGCTGTGACTGAGGCGTCTAGGACCAACGTAGGAAAGCTCCACGGCTGCCTCTAGTTGTGGTGGTTAGTCAGGGTACTGCAATCCCATAGATTCCAACTGCTCTGGTGTATTGCCTTTTTTACCTGCACTCCTCAGCTACCGAAACATAACAGGATATACTTTCAGCCCTGATTCAGCCAAATGCTGCAAACTTGATTGGACGGCGCTTCATAGTACAGATGGATAATGACCCCAAGCATACAGCCAAAGCTACACAGGAGTTCATGAGTGCAAAAAAGTGGAACATTCTTCAATGGCCAAGTCAATCACCAGATCTTAACCCAATTGAGCATGCATTTCACTTGCTCAAATCCAGACTTAAGAGGGAAAGACCCACAAACAAGCAAGACCTGAAGGCTGCGGCTGTAAAGGCCTGGCAAAGCATTAAGAAGGAGGAAACCCAGCGTTTGGTGATGTCCATGGGTTCCAGACTTAAGGCAGTGATTGCCTCCAAAGGATTCGCCACAAAATTTTGAAAATAAAAATATTTTGTTTGGGTTATGTTTATTTGTCCAATTACTTTTGACCTCCTAAAATGTGGAGTGTTTGTAAAGAAATGTGTACAATTCCTACATTTTCTAACACATATTTTTGTTCAACCCTTCAAATTAAACGTTACAATCTGCACTTGAATTCTGTTGTAGAGGTTTCATTTCAAATCCAATGTGGTGGCATGCAGAGCCCAACTCGTGAAAATTGTGTCACTGTCCAAATATTTCTGGCCCTGACTGTATTTCTCTACCTTAGATCTCACTAGTGGGTATTGGAAGACAAAGAGAAGACCCCTTTGCAACACCAATGGGCCTCTCAGAATTCAACTACATGCCGTTCGGGCTTTGCAATGTGCCAGGAACGTTCTAGAGGTTGATGGAGTGCTGCCTCAGACACAAGAACTTCGAGACAGTTCTGTTGTACCTAGATGACATCATTGTCTTCTCCAAGACCTACGAAGAACATTTGGACCACCTGGCCAAGGTGTTCGAAGCCCTGTCCAAATTTGGCCTGAAAGTGAAACCGTCCAAATGCCACCTCCTGAAGCCCTAGGTGCTGTACCTAGGCCACGTAGTGAGCGCGGAAGGTGTGGCGCCAGACCCCGACAAAGTCACTGTTATCCGGGACTGGCAGAGGCCCAGCAACATCCCTGAAATATGCCAGTTCCTCGGGTTGGTAGGCTACTACCGAAGGTTCATCAAGGCCTTCACTGAAATAGCCGCACCCCTGCAAAACCTTCTCGTGGGCCAGCCCAAGAAGGCCAGGAAGAAGAGTTCTACGTTTAATTGGAAAGACGAACTGGAAAGATCCTTCACTCGGTTGAAGTTGGCTCTTACGGGGGATGAAGTTCTGGCCTACCAAGACTATGACCAACCATTCATCCTTTATAGTGATGCCAGCAATGTGGGACTGGGAGCAGTAATGTTGCAGGTACAGAAAGGCAAAGAAAGAGTAATCTCCTACACCAGCAGGAAACGTCGTCCCACTGAAAGGAACCCTGACAATTGGCTCGGCCAATGAGCGGTGCACGCTCGGCTTGGCGGGGGATTTGAATCCCTCACGGCACCGCTCATCGGCTCAGCCGGTGGGCGGCTCAGCCAATGAGCGGTGCACGCGCAGCTTGGCGGGGGATATGAATCCTGGCCGCCATATCGGAATACCCATAACTTGGGTGTTCCAATATGGCGGTCGGCGTACTTCCAGTCGCGGTGCATTGTGGAAGCGACACAAGCGCCGGAAGTGTGTGACAGAATTTATTGGTAATTATATATTAGATGTGTGAGATGTTCCAGGATGACGCTAGTAGTACGCTAAGGTGGTGCTGGTAAAATGAAGGGGTATCTATTAGATACATGAAACCTGGAGGGAACCCTGAAAATTGTCAATAATTACAGGTAAAAATTAATATCAATGCAGATTTACATTAAACCAAGAATAACCTTAGTGGGAATGTAAAGGCCACATTCAATAGTAAAATGCGGAAAATAAAATACGAATCTATATATAAGAGGCATCGTGATTACTCGCTAATCCCGCCCCCTGCACAGTAGCTCCGCCCCACTACATTACCACACACAATCCGGCCCCCCCACCACATTGCCAAACACAATCCCGCCCCCCCACCACATCGCCACACATAATCTGGCCCCCCCACCACATAACCACACATAATCCCGCCCCCCAACACATTACCACACATAATCCCGCCCCCCACCACATTACCGCTCATAATCCCGCACCACACCACATTACTGCTCATAGTCCCGCCCCCACCACATTACCACTCATAATCCCGCCCCCCACCACATTACCGCTCATAATCCCGCCCCCCCACCACATCACCACACATAATCCCGCCCCCCACCACATTACCGCACATAATCCCACCCCCCACAACATTACACACATAATCCTGCCCCCCCATTGTGATTACTCGCTAATCCCGCCCCTGCACAGTAGCTCCGCCCCCACCACATTACTACACATAATCCCGCCCCCCCCACATCGCCACACATAATCCGGCCCCCCCACCACAAAACCGTTCATAATCCCGCCCCCCCACCACATTACCGCTCATAATCCCGCCCCCCCACCACATTACCACTCATAATCCTGCCCCCCCACCACATTACCACTCATAATCCTGCCCCCCCACCACATTAACGCTCATAATCCTGCCCCCCCACACATCACCACACATAATTCCGCCCCCCATCACATCACCACACATAATCCCACCCCACAACACATCACCACACATAATCCCGCCCCCACAACACATCATCACACATAATCCCGCCCCCCACCACATTATCACACATAATCCCGCCCCCCCAACACATTACCACACATAATCCCGCCCCCACCACATTACCGCTCATAATCCCACCACATTTCCGCTCATAATCCCGCCCCCACCACATTACTGCTCATAATCCCGCCCCCCCACCACATTACCACACAATCCCGGCCCCCCACCACATTATTACACATAATCCCGCCCCCACACCACACTACCACACATAATCCCGCCTCCCCACCACATTACCACACAATCCTGCCCCCCCCACCACATTACCACACACAATCCCGCCCCACCACACATAATCCCGCCACCCCACCACATTACCACACACAATTCCGCCCCCCCACCCCATCACCACACATAATCCTGCCCCCCACCACATTACCACACATAATCCCGCCCCCCAACACATTACTACACATAATCCCACCCCCACCACATTACCACACATAATCCCGCCCCCCACATTACCACACGAGGCTCCGTCCCCCCACATTATCACACGAGGCTCTGTCCCCACACATTACCACACGAGGCTCTGTCCCCACACATTACCACACGAGGCTCCATCCCCACACATTACCACACGAGGCTCCATCCCCACACATTACCACACAAGGCTCCGTCCCCACACATTACCACACGAGGCTCCGTCCACACACATTACACACAATCAGTCCCACACGAGACTCCGTCCCCACACATTATCACACGAGGCTCCGTCCACACACATTATCACACGAGCTCGTCCACACACATTACCCCACGAGCTCTGTCCACACATTACCACATAGGCTCCGTCCCCACACATACCACACGAGGCTCCGTCCACACACATTACCACACGAGGCTCTGTCCCACACATTACCACACGAGGCTCCGTCCCCACACATTACCAACGAGGCGCGTCCACAACATATCACACGAGGCTCCGTCCACACACATTACCACACGAGGCTCTGTCCACACACATTACCACACGAGGCTCCGTCAACCATCCACACGAGCTCTGTCCCCACATTACCACACGAGGCTCCGTCCCCACACATTACCACACGAGGCTCCGTCCACACACATTATCACACGAGGCTCCGTCCACACACATTACCACACGAGGCTCTGTCCACACACATTACCACACTGTGAAAAAAATGTATCATTAGTATTATTCAGATTTTTGATGATTATTATTGTTATTAACTTCATTTTAATTTCATTTACCACCTGCGTAAGCGCTATTGAATGTTGTCATTATTTACTTTAGTTTAATCACCAGCAGCGTTAATTAGATAGCAATGAGCGTGCCGAGCGTTAGCTGGCTGGAAACAGCTAGTAAGAATTAATAATTGATATGAATCTGAATAATGAATATAGCTAAGTAACATTCATTTTACTCCTAGGAAGTATTTTGCTTCTGATGTGGATTACAGCCAACAGTTGCGCTGACATAGACTGGAATTCACTGCCGTGCCAGCTGGCGCCACACATTTCTGCTAGCAAATCAGACGGAATAATAAAACTAGGCCTACCTTTCTCTTTGGAGATTTGAGCTGATGAGTTGAACATTTTTCACGACTTGCCTAGATGAAAATGTATTACAATTATCTCAAACAGCTACTACTAGAAGAACAAGCGTGCCGCATATTTTGCTACGTGCCCTTTGCTCAGTTGGTCCCACTTGGTTATTTGTTAACATGTATGTAGTGGAGAAGCAGGAGAGCAAGTTTATTTATCTTGTTCTGCAGTGCCATCTAGTGGTACACGGCTTTATTTTCTTTCATCTCAAGTTCTGATGTTCTTGGCATATTTAGTACCAAAAAAGTGATCAGTTCCACTGAGGACAAACCTCTAGAAAAAAAAAAAATCTTAGGAACTATTTTCAGAGTTGTAATAGCAACTGTCTGAAAGTGACCTTTTTAGCTGCTGCAATAAGGTCTCATTCAGACATTGTTTATTTTCACGTACAAGTATATCAGCCCTAGTTTTTAATCTGTGATTTTGTTTAGACTTTCATCAGCGTCATCTGAGTTTGGTCCAAGTTTCTTCAGTTTTTCTCGCATGAGAAAAAAAAAAGTTTCTCCACCTTCTCTTATCTAGCTGTCCATAAAAATCAGACAGGGCTCCTATGGCATCTGAGTGCTTTTTTACATTTTTTTACAGACCCATAGACTTGCATTGGTGATTTTGATCTGACTCTCCAATCAACATCAGACATGTATCCGCAATATTGCGCAAACTGCTCAATCCACAGAAAAATGGGACATGTGAACATCCCCATAGACTATACTAGGTGCGAGTTCTATCCATGAAAAACACTGATCGTACTCAGATGCAAAAACTTATGTCTGAAAAAGAGCTCTGTCTGCTTTATAAACATATTGTCATTTGAATCTCCAAATTTTATCTGGGGATTGCCAAACATATAAAAAAAACAATCTACAATAGTAAAGAAGTTATCACAAGTTTTTAAATGGGAAAAAATGCAAAGTTCTCATAAAAAGAAACAACATTGCAATTAACCCCTTCACCCCCAAGGGTGGTTTGCACATTAATGACCGGGCCAATTTTTACAATTCTGACCACTGTCTCTTTATGAGGTTATAACTCTGGAACGCTTCAACGGATCTTCGCGATTCTGAGATTGTTTTCTCGTGACATATTGTACTTCACGTTAGAAGTAAAATTTCTTCGATATAACTTGCGTTTATTTTTGAAAAAAACGCAAATATGGCGAAAATTTTTAAAATTTTGCAATTTTCAAACTTTGAATTTTTATTCCCTTAAAACAGAGAAATATATCACACAAAATAGTTAAGAAATAACATTTCCCACATGTCTACTTTACATCAGCACAATTTTGGAACCAAAATTTTTTTTTGTTAGGAAGTTATAAGGGTTAAAAGTTGACCAGCGATTTCTCATTTTTACAACAAAATTTACAAAGCCATTTTTTTTAGGGACCACCTCTCATTTGAAGTCACTTTGAGGGGTCTATATGGCAGAAAATACCCAAAAGTGACACCATTCTAAAAACTGCACCCCTCAAGGTACTCAAAACCACATTCAAGAAGATTATTAACCCTTCAGGTGCTTCACAGGAACTAAAGCAACGTGGAAGGAAAAAATGAATATTTAACTTTTTAGCCACAAAAATGATCTTTTACAAACTTTTTTTTTATTTTCACAAGGGTAAAAGGAGAAAATGGACAGATAAGGTTGTTATGCAATTTCTCCTGAGTACGTCAATACCCAATATGTGGGGGAAAACCACTGTTTGGGCACACGGCAGAGCTCGTAAGGGAAGGAGCGCCGTTTGACTTTTTGAAACTAAAATTGGCTGGAATTGAGATTGGACGCCATGTCGTGTTTGGAGAGCCCCTGATGCACCTAAACAGTGGAAACCCCCACAAGTGACACCATTTTGGAAACTAGACCCCCTAAGGTACTTATCTAGATCTGTTGTGAGCACTTTGAACCCCCAAGTGTTTCACAAAAGCTTATAATGCCTGGTGTGAAAAAAAAAAAAAACATTTTTCCACAAAAATGATTTTTTAGTCCCAAATTTTTGAATTTTCCCAAGGAAATTGGACCCCAAAAGTTGTTGTCCAATTTGTCCTGAGTACGCTGATACCCCATATGTGGGGGGGGAATTGTTTGGGTGCACGGCAGGGCTTGGAAAGGAAGTAGAACGTTTTGGAATGCAGACGTTGATGGGGTCATGTTCCGTTTGCAGTGCCCCAGATGAGCCTAAACAGTGGAAACCCCCCACAAGTGACCCCATTTTGGAAACTATACCCCCTAAGGAACTTATCTAGATCTTTGGTGAGCACTTTGAACCCCCAAGTGCTTCACACAAGTTTATAATGCCGGGCATGAAAATAAAAATCCTATTTTTTTCCCACAAAAATTATCTTTTAGTCACTAATTTTTTATTTTCCAAGGGTAACAGGAGAAATGGACCACATTAGTTGTTGTCCAATTTGTCCTGAGTACGCTGATACCCCATATGTGGGTGGGAACCACTGTTTGGGCGCACGGCAGAGCTCGGAATGGAAGGAGCACCATTTGACTTTTTCCAACCAAAATTGGCTGGAATTGAGATTGGATGCCATGTTGCATTTGGAGAGCCCCTGATGTGCCTAAACAGTGGAAACCCCCCACAAATGACCCCATTTTGGAAACTAGACCCCCTAAGGAACTTTTCTAGATCTTTGGTGAGCAATTTGAACCCCAAGTGCTTCACACAAGTTTATAACGTAGAGCCGTAAAATTTAAAAATCATATTTTTTCCACAAAAATGATCTTTTCACCCCAATTTTTATTTTTCCAAGGGTAACAAGACTCCAAAAGTTATTGTGCAATTTGTCCTGAGTGCGCTGATACCCCATATGTGGGGGTAAACCACTGTTTGGGTGCATGGCAGAGTTTAGAAGGGAAGGAGCGCCGTCTGACTTTTTCAACGCAGAATTGGCTGGACGCCATGTCGTGTTTGGAGAGCTCCTGATCTGCCTAAACAGTGGAAACCCCCATAAATGACACCATTTTGGAAACTAGACCCCTCAAGGAACTTATCTAGATGTGTGGTGAGAACTTTTAACCCCCAGGTGTTTCACTAAAGTTTATAACGTACAGCCGTAAAATAAAAAATCCTTTTTTTTTTTTACAAAAATGATTTTTTCGCCCCCAATATTTTATTTTCACAAGGGTAACAGAAGAAATTGGAACCCAAAAGTTGTTGTCCAATTTGTCCTGAGTACGCTGATACCCAATATGTGGGAGAAAACTACTGTATGGGCGCACGTCAGGGCTCGGAAGGGAAGTAGTGACGTTTTGGATTGCAGACTTTGATGGAATGGTCTGGGGGCGTCATGTCACATTTGGAGAGCCCCTGATGCACCTATACAGTGGAAACCCCCACAAGTGACCCCATTTTGGCAAATAGACCCCACAAGGAACTTATCTAGATGTGTGGTGAGCACTTTGAACCCCGAAGTGCTTCACAGAAGTTTATAACGTACAGCCGTAAAAATAAAAAAATCTTTTTTTTTTTTACAAAAATGATTTTTTCGCCCCCAATATTTTATTTTCACAAGGGTAACAGGAGAAATTGGACCCCAAAAGTTGTTGTCCAATTTGTCCTGAGTACGCTGATACCCAATATGTGGGAGAAAACTACTGTATGGGCGCACGTCAGGGCTCGGAAGGGAAGTAGTGACGATTTGGATTGCAGACTTTGATGGAATGGTCTGGGGGCGTCATGTCGCATTTGGAGAGCCCCTGATGCGCCTAAACAGTGGAAACCCCCACAAGTGACCCCATTTTGGAAAATAGACCCCACAAGGAACTTGTCTAGATGTGTGGTGAGCACTTTGAACCCCGAAGTGCTTCACAGAAGTTTATAACGCACAGCCGTAAAAATAAAAAATCTTTTTTTTTTTTGCAAAAATGATTTTTTTGCCCCAATATTTTATTTTTACAAGGGTAACAGGAGAAATTGGACCCCAAAAGTTGTTGTACAATTTGTCCTGAGTACGCTGATATCCAATATGTGGGAGAAAACTACTGTATGGGTACACGTTGGGGCTCGGAAGGGAAGTAGTGACGTTTTGGATTGCAGACTTTGATGGAATGGTCTGGGGGCGTCATGTCGCATTTGGAGAGCCCCTGATGCGCCTAAACAGTGGAAATCCCCAACAAGTGACCCCATTTTGGAAAATAGACACCACAAGGAACTTATCTAGATGTGTGGTGAGCGCTATGAAGCCCCAAGTGCTTCACAGAAGTTTATAATGTACAGCCGTAAAAACAAAAAAAATAATTTTTTTTGTACAAAAATGATATTTTCGCCCCCAGTTTTTTATTTTCCCAAGGGTAGCAGAAGAAATAGGACAAATTGCACAATAACTCTTGGGGTCCAGAGTACGCTGATACCCCATATGTGGGGATAAACTACTGTTTGGACGCATGGCAGAGCTGAGAAGTGAAGGAGCACTGTTTGACTTTTTCAACACAGAATTGGCTGGAATTGAGATCAGACGCCATGTTGGAGAGCCCCTGATGTGCCTAAACAGCGGAAACCCCCCAATTCTAACTCCAACCCTAACCCCAACACACCCCTAACCCTAGTCCCAACCCTAACCACAAACCTAACCCTAACACACCCTAATCCCAACCCTAACCCTAATCCTAACTTTAGCGCCAACCCTAACCCTAACTTTAGCCGCAACCCTAACCCTAACCCTAATGGGAAAATGGAAATAAATACTTTTTTTTAATTTTATTATTTTTCCCTTACTAAGGGGGTGATAAAGGGGGGTTTGATTTACTATTTATAGCGGGTTTTTATGATTGGCAGCTGTCATGCTAAAAGACGCTTTTTATTGCAAAAATAGTTTTTGCATCATCACATTTTGAGAGCTATAATGTTTGCATATTTTGGCCCACAGAGTCATGTGAGGTCTTATTTTTTGCGGGACGAGTTGACGTTTTTATTGGTACCATTTTTGAGCACGTGACGTTTTTTGATCGCTTTTTATTTCGATTTTTGGGAGGTTAGAATGAACAAAAATCAGCAATTCATGAATTTCTTTTGGGGGAGGCGTTTATACCGTTCCGCGTGTGGTAAAATTGATAAAGCAGTTTTATTCTTCGGGTCAGTACGATTATGGCGAATACCTCATTTATATCATTTTTTTATGTTTTGGCGCTTTTATAGAATAAAAACAATTTTATATAAAAAATAATTATTTTTGCATCGCTTTATTCTGCGAGCTATAACTTTTTTATTTTTTCGCTGATGATGCTGTATGATGGCTCGTTTTTTGCGGGACAAGATGACGTTTTCAGCAGTACCATGTTTTTTTATATCTGTCTTTTTGATCGCGTGTTATTCCACTTTTTGTTCGGCAGTATGATGATAAAGCATTGATTTTTTGCTTCGTTTTTTTTTTTTTTTAAGGGGTTCACTGAAGGGGTTAACTAGTGGGACAATTTTATAGGGGGGGTCGTTACGGACGCGGCGATACCAAATATGTGTACTTTTATTGCTTTTGTTTTTTTTATTTACAGGAAGAAGTGAATTTATTGGGGAATATATATATTTTTTTTATTTATTTTGGATTTTTTTTTAAAACATGTTTATTTTTATATTTTTAACTTTTTTACTTTGTCCCAGGGTGGGACATCACAGTATTTTATCAGATCGCTGATGTGACAGTGTGCACAGCACTCTGTCACACCAGCGATCGCTCAGGCAGTGCAGCAGGCTTCTCAGTGCCTGCTCTCGGCAGGCACTGAGGTTGCCGCCTCCCTCCAGGACCCCGGCGCCATCTTGGATCCGGGTCCTGGGAGGGAGGAAGCCCTCAGAACAGCGCGATCACATCGCGCTGCTCTGAGGGTCTCAGGGGGGCGCGCAGGGAGCCCCCACCCTGCGCGATCCTCCCCTGTGCCCCCAGTACACCGCGATCATGTTTGATCGCGGTGTGCAAGGGGTTAATGTGCCGGGAGCGGTCCGTGACCGCTCCTGACACACAGTCATGGGTGTCAGCTGTGATAATCAGCTGACACCCGGGCGCGATCGGCTGCGCTCCCCCTGGGAGCGCGTCCGATCGCACGAGACGTACTATCCCGTCCATGGTCATACGGGCCCAGGTACCATGGACGGGATAGTACGTCCGATGGCAGTAAGGGGTTAAACCCTTGTTAAAAATCCTCTTAAGAACGGAGAGATTTTCAATTCATATTCTACAGCTTTTTGCCCAGGTTACCGACCACCCTGCAGTCCCAGTCTCCCCACTTACCCAAGCAAGGAGCATGTGGCACAATTAGGCTCTATGCTTTAAAATCAGTTCCTATCACTCTAAGGGCTCATACTCACTGGCGCCGAAAACGGATGATATTCAGGCGAAAAAAAAATCGGATTCAAATCTGACCAATGTTATTCAATAGGTGAGTTCTCATTTGCGATTTTTTTCTCATCAGAAATTGGTGTGAGAAAAAAATCACGATTTATGGGATGATAATCGCCAATGCAAGTCAATGGGTGCGATTAAAAACCGCACAGCACTCGCACCATGCAAGTGCTGTCCGATTTATACGCACCAGTCTCCTTTGAAAAGCCGGCAATTCATCCCCGGCTACTGTAAAATCACACTGACAGCTCACAAAACACTAGATACATACACATAGAATACATATATATATATATATATATATATATATATATATATACATGTCATTGTGACACATACATTGTCAAGGTAAAATATAATTTTCTACTTTTATATTTTATATATATTCTATATGCTATTTTTATATCTTTATATTCATATGTTTATATGTTTTCTTATACTTCCATATGCTTATGTACTTACCACTATTTAAAAAACACAAAGTTTTCCTTGAATGAGTAGTATTCAGATTGAAATTTATTCTAAGAAGATGACGTCAGTACCAGCCAGTGTCTGTCTCCGAGAAATGCACTGGTGTCTGTCTCCACCTTGTGTCCAACCACTGTACTACACTAACTATCTAATAACTCGAACTGAGAAACCACGTGATGTACAAGGAAACCAGAATCGATTCTTAGGAAACGAAACTTAAGGATGACACGATGAAAGGAGGACTTAGAAGAAGATCTAAGGACCAATTAGAGATGGCCAGATGCTGGACATGTACATATATGGACATCTATAGCTTACCTCCCTGCTCTCGTCCACCCTTTTACTCCACCCTGACATCCTGTATAGATAATCTTATGTATGTGAAAATAAAGCTTAGAACTTGCTGAGATGGTCGCCTGTTAACACCATTTTAAGAGCATGCTCTAAGATTGAACCAGCCTAATTGTCTGACTCTTTCTTATTCTGGTACTACATGCTCATAATCTAATTTGGAGTGACTGAAGGATGAGTGGTTTGTCGTTACGACCCGGCAATTGGCGCATCCAACGTGGGGCAGTGGATTGCCGCCCGTCCGGACCCGTCCTGAGGACTTTGCGGTGGTGCCAGCGGTGAGTGCGAGGACTGCAGCCTCCGTTGAACACGGTAAGTTGGGATCATATACTTTATATGCGTCCCACTTGCCTGTGTGTCAGTCATTGTTGGCTTAAGCTGTATTGTCTTTTTGGGTCTGGGTGGGTGACCGGTTGAGTGGTGAGACCGAAGGCAATCCCACGCCACGAACCAGCAAGTGAGACCGAGTGACGTCGCATGTCTGCATGTGCTCGGGTCAACACCACTTTCTCCTCCTCCGGTCACTGTACCTTTATGTAGATAGATGTCTCCCGTGACTGTTAGAATAAAGTTGGGACAAATTTTAGATTTTTGAAGTGTTGAGTGGGGTAAAAGACGCACATGATAGTTTAGTTAGTGACCGATTGATTAGGATTCTCTGTCTTATCAATGACAAATTGAGCAGGGGCTCTTTGTTTACCAAGTAAATGACAAATTGAGCAGGGGCTCTTTGTCTAACACGGGGAGCCTCATTAGGAGAAGCCCCGGTGTCAGTACATGGAGCGGGGACTCTGTACTGTGTAGAGTGTCACGGCGAACTGTGCTGTAAAGTCACCATCCACAGTTAGGAGAGGGACAGATTGAGTAGGGCTCTTTGTCTTGTCAGTACATGGAGGGGGACTCTGTATTGACGGGTGGTGACCTGCAATTGGCGCCGGTGGTCTGAGTCGCGACAGATCATTGCACTCTGTTAAAATCATGATGCGTATGTTTAGATCTGAGAGACCTCATAAGTTAGAGGGTGGTGCTGTGGGAGTCAGTGAGCTTGTTCAGTCACGGGAGGGTAAGAAGGTGTTACAAATGTGAAAAGGTTATATAAGATGATGGATTTGCCTACTACGGGCAGACTTCAGCCTTCAGTGTGGAAGGATTATGTAGCACAGAAGAAGGGAGAGTTATGTGATGAGGGACTCCTGCATCAGGCTCAGGCACATCTCAGAGTAGCAAATGATTTAAAAATTGAGGACTGGAAGGAAGTAGATGATGTAGGAGGTTCAGAAGATGCTGAGCCTTTGTTCGGATATGTAAAATGCTCTGCATGTGATCTTGTTGATGTAACTAAAATGGCTGCCGTACCACTCATGCCTGTCACGGTTCCAAGCCCCAGCCACCGCCCTATAATGGCACCGATCTAAGAACAAAGGGAGGTTGGACTTGTAGTGCATGTGGTGAACAGAATCCGCCCTGGGTGGAGACCTGCCGTGTCTGTGGGGCGGGTCGCCCCTGGTGTAATGCCCAGCCCAATGCCCCTTCCATATCCAACAGTGGGACGCCCCCAGACAACGCCCTTTCCACAACACCCAGCAGCCATCTTGCTACACCCAGCGGCCATATTGGGACACCCGGAACCACCCAGTCAGGCCTATATCCCCTCCTGACGCCTTCCGGCACCTACTGCCAACCACCCGGACAACCGGAGAAGGTTTTAGTCCCCAGTTGCTGAGGCCCCTGTCCCAGGGTCGTCCTTTAGCCCCTGCTTCTGTTCCTAATCCGGAAGCTACTGCACTACCTCTGTTCCCAGTGGGTGCCCCTCCCAGGAGAGGAGAAATTAGGCACCAGGAGCTATCTGAAACCAATGATAAAGTAGTAAAATTTGTGATTGCTTTGTCTAAAGAGTTAACTAACACCCACTCTACAGTGTCTGCTTCTCTCCCAGAATTTACAGGTGACACGGTGCACGACTTCTCGCCTGGTGACCTTGTGTACGTGAAAAAGTTTATGAGAAGAGACTGTCTCCAGCCCAGATTTAAGAGTCCCTACACTGTGGTCCTGACCACCCCTACTGCCCGAAGCTCGAGGGCAAGAGCACCTGGATTCACGCCTCCCACTGCAAGAAGGACAAGATTAGCCAGCAGTCATGAACCTCCTGTTACATATCCTTTTGAGCTATACCCTGATCTCCAGTAGTATCAGCCAGCCACCCACCCTCTGGATTAATACTACAACCCCTGTGGTTATCTTTAAGTTGACTTCTGTCAAATATTCACCTGTGATAGAAATGATTTCAAGGGATCAGCGCATCAGACTTGGGGGGGAAAGGGATATTTTATCTCTGTGTCACCCACCCAGGGAATGAAAACTGTTATGATTGGTCAGATGTGGGATGGAACATAGAAGAAGGAAAATTGGCAGATGAAGCTAGATACGATAGACTGATAGATGGGATATACAAGTGTTATGTTGGTAGAAACGGATCTGTAATGCAGAAATCAATGACGCTGAAGTAAGAAGTATGTTTACAGAAATATTGAGGAAAAAAAAAAGCATGTAAGGATAGACAGGCAGAGAAAGGAAATTATATTAGTTCAGGGAAAGGAAGAAGAGCCAAAAGATTATTTCTGGGCTCTAAGAAAAGAGAAATGGGTTTTGTCCCAGAAAACAAGACTAGTGAGAGAATTCTAGTAAGTGTATACATGAATAGAAAAGGAAATAACAAAGAAAAGTTGAAAGTAAAGTAGACCAGATTGGAGATCAGTAAAAGCAGAGGATCTGGCCAGAATAGTACAAAGGGCACAACATGATTTAGTGCAGGCAAAGAGAGGAGCAAGGATATATGTTGTGGGTGCTCGTCCTGCAAACAACAGGGAGGGGAGACGTGTCACGAGTGCAGGAGACCAGGACATTTCAGGAGAGATTGCAGAAACTGGTAACAAGGGGTGTTTTAGTTAAAACCTAGCCCCCACCTTCGGCATCTCTGCAGCTAAGGTTCCTTATCAGTAGCCTTGGCAGTAAAAATTCCAACTTCAGCTTCCCCCTTCGGCTACCGGATTTAACCCTCTATGTATTGGCTGGTACAATTTATATATACAGTTAGGTCCATAAATATTTGGACAGAGACAACATTTATCTAATTTTGGTTCTAGACATTACCACAATGAATTTGAAACAAAACAAATCAGATGCAGTTGAAGTTCAGACTTTCAGCTTTCATTTGAGGGTATCCACATTAAAATTGGATGAAGGGTTTAGGAGTTTCAGCTCCTTAACATGTGCCACCCTGTTTTTAAAGGGACCAAAAGTAATAGGACAGATTAAATAATTGTAAATAAAATGTTCATTTCTAGTACTTGGTTGAAAACCCTTTGTTAGCAATGACTGCCTGAAGTCTTGAACTCATGGACATCACCAGACACTGTGTTTCCTTCTTTTTGATGCTCTGCCAGGCCTTCACCGCGGTGGTTTTCAGTTGTTGTTTGTTTGTGGGCCTTTCTGTCTGAAGTTTAGTCTTTAACAAGTGAAATGCATGGTCAATTGGGTTGAGATCAGGTGACTGACTTGGCCATTCAAGAATATTCCACTTATTTGCTTTAATAAACTCCTGGGTTGCTTTGGCTTTATGTTTTGGGTCATTGTCCATCTGTAGTATGAAACGACGACCAATCAGTTTGGCTGCATTTGGCTGGATCTGAGCACACAGTATGGCTCTGAATACCTCAGAATTAATTCGGCTGTTTCTGTCCTGTGTCACATCATCAATAAACACTAGTGACCCAGTGCCACTGGCAGCCATGCATGCCCAAGCCATCACACTGCTTCCGCCATGTTTTACAGATGATGTGGTATGCTTTGGATCATGAGCTGTACCACGCCTTCGCCATACTTTTCTCTTTCCATCATTCTAGTAGAGGTTGATCTTGGTTTCATCTGTCCAAAGAATGTTCTTCCAGAACTGTGCTGGGTTTTTTAGATGTTTTTTAGCAAAGTCCAGCCTAGCCTTTTTATTCTTGATTCTTATGAGTGGCTTGCACCGTGCAGTGAACCCTCTGTATTTAATTTCATGCAGTCTTCTCTTTATGGTAGATTTGGATATTGATACGCCTACCTCCTGGAGAGTGTTGTTCACTTGGTTGGCTGTTGTGAAGGGGTTTCTCTTCACCATGGAGAGTATTCTGCGATATCCACCACTGTTGTCTTCCGTGGGCGCCCAGGTCTTTTTGCATTGATGAGTTCACCAGTGCTTTCTTTCTTTCTCAGAATGTACCAAACTGTAGATTTTGCCACTCCTAAAGTTGTAGCAATTTCTCGGATGGGTTTTTTTTCTGTTTTTTGCAGCTTAAGGATAGCTTGTTTCACCTGCATGGAGAGCTCCTTTGACCGCATGTTTCCTTCACAGCTAAACCTTCCAAATGCAAACACCACACCTCAAATCAACACCAGCCCTTTTATCTGCTTAATTGAGAATGATATAATGAAGGGATTGCCCACACCTGTCCATGAAATAGCCTTGGAGTCAATTGTCCAATTACTTTTGGTCCCTTTAAAAACAGGGTGGCACATGTTAAGGAGCTGAAACTCCTAAACCCTTCATCCAATTTTAATGTGGATACCCTCAAATGAAAGCTGAAAGTCTGAACTTCAACTGCATCTGATTTGTTTTGTTTCAAATCATTGTGGTAATGTTTAGAACCAAAATTAGATAAATGTTGTCTCTGTCCAAATATTTATGGACCTAACTGTATACACTTTTGTTCCAGATATCTCAGGATGCTGCTTGGTTTACAGTTATTGATTTTGCCAATGTTATTTTTATAATATGTTGATGATTTACTGATTTGTGCCCCCTCCAGGAAACAATGTCGTATTGCAACAATATTATTTATGTTGTTTCTGTACCAAGCTGGTTGTAAAGTGTCAAAGGATGGACTGCAGTTTTGTAAATCTTCAGTTATCTTTTTGGGACATTGCATTACACCGGGGGGAACGACATCTGACCAGCGCTCGCAAAGGAGCTGTACAGAATTTTCCTATTCCTGTTAATGTTGCCGCTCTTAGGATATTTCTTAGACTGATTTCCTACTGCAGACAGTGGATACATGCTGTGTTAATCCTCATGCAGCCTCTCTATGACTGTATCACCATTGTGCTTTTTAAACTAACTCCTGAAGGTATAGACTGTTTTTATTCCCTCAAAAACAGGATTGTGGCAGCTCCAGCGCTAGGAACCCTCAACTATGAACTACCATTCACCCTGTATCTCCACGAACAGCAGGGACACGCGGCAGGAGTATTGACTCAGTTACATGGTGACAATCAAAGGCCAGTAGCCTGTTTCAGTGGAAGACTATATGCAGTGGCTAGGGGTGCCCCGTCCTGTGTACGGGCAGTACATGCTGTAGGACTATTGCTCCACAAATCGTCAGACATCGTGCTTGATCATTCATTGACAGCACTTACACCTCATGGTGTATATATATCATACTGAACCAGGTGCAACCGGCACACCTTTCAGCTGCACGTCACCTTCGATTGCAATGTGCACTTTTAATGCCTCCAAATGTTTCTTTGCAGAGATGTACCACACTTAATCTGCCACATTGTTGCCTCTCTCAGATCTAGGGGGGAGGTCAGGTACGGTATTGTACAAAGAAGATCCAAGAGAGGAGATTCCTTATGATTGTGTTCAGCTTATGGCACAGGAAACAGCAGGCCTACCCACAGTGTTTAAAACTGAAAGACGTAATGCTGATTTTGAATCTTTTGTAGATGGAACTCGCCACCAAGATGACTCAGGTACCTTCCACACCAGGTATGGCATCGTCCTCCTGAATGCAGTAATCAAAGCAGAACCAATGCTCCCATATCAGTCGGCCCAGGAGGCTGAACTTAAGGCTCTGACCGAGGCCTGTAAGATAGCTGAAGGTAGAATTGTTAACATCTACACAGATTCTAGATACGCATTCGGTATAGCTTATGATTTTGGTCCAATTTGGAAATCTAGAGGATTCCTGACGGCAGCAGGACATCCCATTAAAAATGCTGACGCAGTCCAGCAGTTAATTGATGCATTACAATTACCAAAAGAGGTAGCTGTCATAAAAGTTAAAGCACATACCAGATTCACTGATCAGGTGAGTAAAGGAAACGAAATGGCCGATGCAGCAGCAAAAACAGCAGCCAGTAGACCACTCCAAGGGTAACGATGCACCAGGTAAGCGCTCCCAAAAATCCCTTTGTGTCGGAGGATGCCTTATCCCAGATGCAGGCTCAGGTGCGCCAGGAGGAAGTAGAAAAGTGGGAAAAAGAAGGTGCATGTCTGAATGAAGCAAATGGGGTATGGGGAAGAGGGATGCGTCGATGCCTTCCAAGGGCGTCGTACCCTGCGGTTGCCCAGATGTTACATGGGCCAACCCACCAGTCCAAAACTGCTGTGATGAGCGTGATGCAGAAGCATTGGGTGGCACCAGGCTTTTCCACCTGTATAGAACGTTTGATCCAGGGATGCATGGTATGTGCTACACATAATCAGGGAAGGGTAGTCAAGACACCACCCAAACACGCCCCTCGGCCCTTCTATTCTTTCCAGAGACTGCAGATTGATTATATTCGGCTGCCAAAATCAGGGTCATGGGAGTGTTGGTGTGTTTTGATTTATTCTCAGGTTGGCCGGAGGCTTTCCCGATTGCCAAGGCTACGGCTGCGGCGACCGCAAAGAAGCTGCTTGCGGAGGTGGTGTGCAGGTATGGAGTACCAGAGGTGATCAAAAGTGACAGAGGTACACATTTCACAGGTGAAATAATGAATGAAGTCTTGACAGCTCTGGGAATTCAACAAGCTTTCCACACCCCATATTATCCACAAAGCAGTGGAAAAGTAGAAGGACTAAATGGGACATTGAAGTTAAAAATCTAAAAGGCCATGGCTGAAACAGGGCAATCTTGGCCTGAATGTTTATCATTAGCCCTATACTCAGTAAGGTACACTCCAAATAGAAAAACTGGACTTTCTCCGTATGAAGTACTATTTGGCAAAGTGCCTAGTTTAGGATGTTTCTTTTCCCAAGCACTGGAAATGAGTAACCATGTATTAAGCTCATATGTAAGGGATTTGCATAAAAGACTCAAGAAAGTACATGATAATGTTTTCAGTTCTCTTCCAGATCCGAACCTGGATCCTGGGAGTCACAGCCTGGAGACTGGGTAGTCATTAAAAGACACGTGAGAGAGAGTCTGGATCCGAGAATATAGCTCCACTGATATCCAGAAAGAGAAGGAGTCTGGGTCAGCTGCACACCGGTTATGCTGAGAATCCCAAAGTTTATATGGATCCCATAGGTGTTCCTAGGGGGGTCCCAGACGAATACAAAGCTCAGAATCAGATCCTGGCGGGTTTCCGTTCTCTTATCCCAATGTACAGATCAATTACAATGTAGATTGGATAAATTATATATACTACATTGAGCAAAGATTTATCAATTTTAGTCAAGATGCTTTCCAGGGTATAGTTGAGGAACTGGGCCCCAACACAAGAATGACTCTTCAAAATAGACTGGCCATTGACATGATTCTAGCTGAAAAAGATGGGGTCTGTGGGATGATAGGGGAAGAATGTTGTACTTATATTCCTCAGAATTCTGGAGTCAATGGTAAAACTATAGTGGCCCTTACAAAGATTAAAAATCTAGCTCAGGAAGTAAAGGCCAATGCAGGAGTAGATACCTCTTTCTTCTCAGGATGGCTTGGAGGACTCAAAGGATTTCTTCAACAAGCCTGCTTAGTGGTAGCAGGGCTTTTGGTGCTAGGATTGATAATTCTATGTTGTGTGATACCCTTGTACAGGAAAGCTGTGACCAATGCAACCGCCTCCTCAGGTACCTTCCTTCATCAGGAAGTTGTGTCCCTGCTATATGATGACACTGATAAGGGTGATATGGAGAAATATACCCCGCAGGATAAACCTGATAAAACCCCCTATGACAAAATACAGATGGAAATGAGAGATTTAGTTTAGGGATAGTGGGAGAACTCCATGTGCAGGTTCGGTAGGGACTTGGTTGTTTGGGGGCGGTCCATAAGGGGCCAGCTTCTAAAATGACCAAGTGAAGAAATCCACTACCCCTGTCCCCACACATGGACAGTCTCAAAGGCCACATATATTAAGGGAAAACTTAGTGATTAGGGGGTTTGTCAAGGTAAAATATAATTTTCTACTTTTATATTTTATATATATTTTATATGCTATTTTTATATCTTTATATTCATATGTTTATATGTTTTCTTATACTTCCATATGCTTATGTACTTACCACTATTTAAAAAACACAAAGTTTTCCTTGAATGAGTAGTATTCAGATTGAAATTTATTCTAAGAAGATGACGTCAGTACCAGCCAGTGTCTGTCTCCGAGAAATGCACTGGTGTCTGTCTCCACCTTGTGTCCAACCACTGTACTACACTAACTATCTAATAACTCGAACTGAGAAACCACGTGATGTACAAGGAAACCAGAATCGATTCTTAGGAAACGAAACTTAAGGATGACACGATGAAAGGAGGACTTAGAAGAAGATCTAAGGACCAATTAGAGATGGCCAGATGCTGGACATGTACATATATGGACATCTATAGCTTACCTCCCTGCTCTCGTCCACCCTTTTACTCCACCCTGACATCCTGTATAGATAATCTTATGTATGTGAAAATAAAGCTTAGAACTTGCTGAGATGGTCGCCTGTTAACACCATTTTAAGAGCATGCTCTAAGATTGAACCAGCCTAATTGTCTGACTCTTTCTTATTCTGGTACTACATGCTCATAATCTAATTTGGAGTGACTGAAGGATGAGTGGTTTGTCGTTACGACCCCGGCAACATATATATATATTTATAGTTCATACACTTCTATATAGTATAATAGCCGCTAATTCAATTACCGGCTTCTGTGAAATCACAGAAGCCGACATGAAATGATACATTGTTTCCACACAGTTAACCATGTCATTTCATGTATTTTGATATATGGTTTTAACTTACAATTACATAAGTGTATGTGTGCAAACTTTCAGACATGTAGGGGTTAATTAAAGGTGTAAATTCGTTGAAAAAAAATGCGTGGGCTCCTGCTGTATTTTCTCCACCAGACAGACAAAGCAAGCGAGTGGGGGCAGATAATAATAGCCTAGGGAGGGTACATTTTTTTTGTGCCCCCCCTGGCTACTAACATCTGCCCCCAGACACCCCAGAAAGGGCAAATCTCTAATTAGATTCGCCCTTTCTGGCACTTTGCCCGTCTATTCCCATTGCCCTGTAGCGGTGGCGAATGGGTTAATAAGGGGTTAAAGCCACCTTACAATTGAAAGGTCACTTTAAGCCAGTTTAATAATTGAGAGCTGTCAATTAGACAACTATCAATTATTAATCCTATTGTATGAAAGAAAAATCAAACACACACAGTTTAATAAAAAAGAAGTTTAATTAAATAATCACACAGTTTTTGACCATATTTTATTTTCCTGCTGAAACCATTTCCTGTAATAAAAATAAAGTAAAAAAGCAAAATTATTCTTACCAATCCGATGCACAGTCAGGTCCCACGCTGTAATGCATCAGAAAGGGTTAATAGGTTACAGATAGCAGAGAGCTAATGCTGTCTCCTAGCTGTAACACCCCGAATGAATAAATTCCTCTCCCAGCGAAAGGAGAGGAAGTGATTAATGAGTGGAGCTTAATTGATTTATTGCCACTTTCACTTCAGTGACCTGACCTAAAGTGAAAGTGGGACACAATCAATTAAGCTTCATTCATTAATCACATCCTCTCCTGTCCTCAGGAGATAAGCTCATTCATTCATGAGCTTTCAGCTGAGCACGCAGGATTACTTGCGCTGCTTAGCTGATTGCTAGTTAACCCTTTGTGAAGGATTACATCGTGGGACGTGACAGATCGCCAGATAGGTAAGAATAATGTTGTTTTATTATTTTTTCTTTATTATAGAAGATCAAGGGCTTCGCAGGGATTAAGAGGTAAATAAAAGATGGTCAAAAAAATGTGTTTTTATTTCATTAAAATTATTTATTCTTAAAGTGTGTGTGATTTTTTTATTTCCTTCAATAGGATTAATAATTGATAGTTGTCTAATTGACAGCTCTCAATTATTAACCTGGCTTAAAGTGACCTTTCAATAGCAAGGTGGCTTTAACCCCTTATTAACCCATTCGCCACCGCTACAGGGCAATGGGAATAGACAGGCAAAGTGCCAGAAAGGGCGATTATAATTAGAGATTTGCCCTTTCTGGGGTGTCTGGGGGCAGATGTTAGTAGCCAGGGGGGGCACAAAAAAAATGTACCCTCCCTAGGCTATTATTATCTGCCCCCACTCGCTTGCTTTGTCTGTCTGGTGGAGAAAATACAGCGGGAGCCCACGCATTTTTTTTCAACGAATTTACACCTTTAATTAACCCCTACATGTCTGAAATTTTGCACACATACACTTATGTAATTGTAAGTTAAAACCACATATCAAAATACATGAAATGAAAAGCCGGCAATTGAATTAGCAGCTATTACAGTATGTAGAAATGTATGAACTATAAATATATGTATATATATATGTCACAATTACATATATATATATATATATATATATATATATATATGTATTCTATGTGTGTATATGTATTGTTTCTATTCTTTATTAAAGCTGTCAGTGTGATTTTACAGTATAGCCAGGGATGAATTAGCGGCTATTATACTATGTAGAAGTGTATGACCTATATATATATTATATATATATATATATATAATATAATTATTTGCTTTTTGTGTACATTTTTTTTTACAATGTGATTTTTACATGACTTTTTACATAGAGATAACTGCTCTATGTAAAACTTCATGTTAAAATCGCATTGCATACAGATGGAAAACTGATGGAAAACGCATGGTGCGATTTAAAATCGCATGCAAATCGCATGCCTATTTACTAAAAATGTACCGTTTTTTTCCTGCAGAATACGGAACGATTTTTTTCGGCGTCAGTGAGTATGTACCCTAAAGGCGACGTTCACATATTCAGTATTTGTAAGCCAACACGTAGGAGTGGGTGAAAAATACAGAAGTGGTGACGAGTTCCTATTAGGCTGTGTTTCCATGGTACGGAAACACAGCGCTTTGGACGGAGCGGAAATTCCGCTCCGCCCAAAGCCCTGCCCCCTTCTGTACGCGCGCTCATTCCGGATGTGTTCAGGACACCTCCGGAACACATCTGGAATGATCGCAGGGCTGCATAGCCCTGTGTTATTTCCCTTGCGGCGACGCAGCGTCGCCGCAAGGGACTAGGACATGCTGCGGTCTGAAAAGACGGCCGCATGTCCGGAAACGCAGGTCTTCCGCCTGCGTGTTTTACAGCATAGTGGAGACGGGATTTCTTGAAATCCCCTCCACTATGCTGTAACGTCTGGACGCTGCGTGTTTGACGCTGCAATCATCTGAGAATTTTTGGAGGTGACAAAAATCAGATTTATACTGAAAGTCAGCTCTTCTCATTGTATACAGCTGACTTTCAGTATAAATCTGATTTTTGTCACCTCCAAAAATTCTCAGATGACTCCGTGATTGTAGGGGGCATTGTGGGGGGCCGGGGGGAGGAGGAATATAGAAGGGTGGTTTCTGACTTTGTGGATTGGTGTCAGACTAACTGTCTAGAACTAAATGTAAAGAAAACCAAGGAGATGGTGGTGAGTTATAGAAGGAAAAAGGAGGATTACATACCAATCACCATTGCTGCCCAGGAGGTTGAGATTGTTGAGAGCTACAAATATTTGGGGTTCACCTTGACAGTAAACTCGATTGGAGGTGTCATACAGAAAAGGTTTACAAGAAGGGAATGAGCAGACTGTACTTTCTGCGGAAGCTCAGGTCGTTCAATGTGTGCAGTAAAATGCTGGAGATGTTCTACCAGTCTGTTGTAGCAAGCGCCATCTTTTTTGCTATCATTTGCTGGGGCAGTAGTGTGCGAGTAGCTGACGCTAATAAACTCAACAAACTTATCAAGAAGGCAAGCGCAGCTGTTGGCCTCCATCTTGACTCTTTTGAGGAGGTATTGGAGGATAGAATTCAGAAGAAGTGTAGGGCAATAATGAACAATAATACACACCCACTATACGAGCTGTTCTTGAATCAGAAGAGCACATTCAGCAGCCGTCTAATCCTACTAAGGTGCAAGAAGGAGAAATTCAGGAAATCGTTTGTACCTACTGCTATGGGATGTATAATAATTCCCTAAGGGTGGCAGAAAAATAATGACTGATGGCTGGTGTACTAATGTCAATTAACATTATCTTATATACACCTGAACTACCCACTTTTATTTATTATGTAATGTTGGTACACCTGTGCAAGATTTGTGTCCTAATATTTTATGTACTGTTGTTTGTATTGCTGCTGTAATACTGTAATTTCCACCCGGGATCAATAAAGTGTATCGTATCGTATCGTACGTATCGTATAATGGGGAGGCATTGATGATGATGGGGAGAAGATGATGATAATGGGCAGGCATTGATGATAATGGGCAGGCATTGATGATGGGGAGAAGATGATTATGGGGAGGAGATGATGATGATGAGCAGGCATTGATGATAATGGGGAGGCCATGATGATGATGGGGAGGCAATGATGATGATAAGGAGGAAATCATGATGATAATGGGGAGTCTTTCCATAGCGCCCTTTCCTGAGCCGTAACAGTGCAGAACGCAGTACAGCGCAGAGGAGAGCTCCATATTTTGTATGGAGCATTATATGGGGACCAGTATCCTGTATGGAGCATTATATGGGGACCAGTATCCTGTATGGAGCATTATATTGGGTCCAGTATTCTGTATGGAGCATTATTTTGGGTCCAGTATTCTGTATGGAGCATTATATGGGGGGTGACATCCTGCATGGGGTATTATATGGGTGATGAGGGGGAGACTGTGGTGCCCATAATATTGTATGGAGGACTGTACTGTCCAGTCTGTTCTGTGCGCTGTGAGGATTTGGCGGTTTTTGAGCTATTGTACAATTTACAATAGATATCACTCATGTAATGAAAGAAGTGAAGTATTTGGCATTGTACTGTACCCATATTTCTCTGCTGTATCTGTGCATCATGAATCGTGGTCTGTGTTAAAGGGACCCACTGAGGCTCTTTCGCCCGGGGCCCATAAAAACCTGGAGCCGGCCCTGGACTGTATGAATGTGGCCTAAAGCGGACCACTCTCACTCCCCGCTCCCATGCTTGAATCATAGAATCATAGAATGGTAGAGTTGGAAGGGACCTCCTGGGCCTTCTGGTCCAACACCCTGCTCAAACCCCCTGCTTGAAGCTTCCAATAAACAAAATAATTCAGCTCACCTTTTCCAAAATTGATCCGTCAGTAGGGAAGCCTGGGAAGCACAATACCGCATGGAGTTTTGAGTAAATATGTCCAAGCAAGGATCCATGCTGCAGAGGGAAAGCTGCTTCTGCTAAAAGCCTGGGAAAGCTTTCAATCTGGATCGGCGTTGTGATCATGCAGCTGGTTTGAACTGCCAATCATCAGTGACAAAGCCGGGATTGGTGTGCTCCTGATGATTCATATTGAGACAACCCTTTAATTATAACATAAGGCTGTGGAAGATAGTGGCTTTGGCTGAAACACAAGTCATGTAGCCAAACTTCTCTGTATGCCGCTGCTACATTGCAATATAAGTGTCATGTATAGTGTACAGTTCCTATAGCGTCTTGTGCTTGGGTGCGAGGAAAACACAGGAGACATAGGTTGAAATGAAATGACTTGTATTACTTCATACAAGCATGCTGAAAAGTTCACACAGTTTGCAGGAACAGCGACAGGAGACACAGCAGGCCAGAGTAACTTCAAGCACTGCAATAAATCTCCAAAGCAGGTTCAGGATCTCTTCTCTGTACCGTAATTCCTCTGCAAACATGGATTCACCAAACAGCAGGTTTCCAGAGTCCAAAAGTGTTCCAAGGTTCCTCAGTAGGGAATAGCTGGAGTACAAGTCCAAGGTTAGCAGGAGTCAGGTCACAGACTGACTGAGGCTTGATTCAGGAGCACTTATTGTTCAGCTGAGGCTGCTTAAGAAGCAAGAGGGAAGAATCAGGGCGGGAACATGAAAACTGGAAACTCCATATTAACTGAGGGCAAGAGCTGCAGAAAGACAGAAAGCAAAATGGCCGACGGAAAACTGAGTTTCAAGGAACATGTCAACAGAGACAAAGAACCTTACATTACTCCCCCCTTAGGGACAACCTCCGGATGACCTCAGACCAGGCTTGTCAGGGTACCTCTGATGAAACTGGCGGAGCAGGCGAGGAGCATTTACATTATTGACTGGTTCCCATGAGTTGTCCTCCACTGGGTAGCCCTGCCATTTAATCAAATATTGCAACTGATTTCTGTACAACCTGGAATCTAGAATCCTTTCCACCATAAATTCTTCCTGACCATCGACCAGCACTGGGTCAGGGCAAGGAGAAGAACGTCCAGGAAACGTATTGGGTGTTGCAGCCTTTAGTAGGGATACATGAAAGACAGGGTGGATTCTCATAGTTCTGGGCAGTTGAAGACGACAAGCAACAGCACTTATAATCTTATTGATCTTATAAGGTCCAATGTACTTATGTCCCAATTTAGACGATGGAATCTTTAATTTAAGATTTCTGGTTGACAGCCAGACCAAATCTCCTACCTTGAAAGCTGGTGCAGGTTTACGAAATTTATCTGCTGCTTTCTTGTACCTTTCCTGAGCCAATTCTAGATTTTCCTTTAGAAGATCCATATTCTTTTGTAAAGAAGTGATTCTTTCAGCCACTGCCGGCAAGGGCGTATCTATGGGAAATCGAGGAAGAATGTTAGGATGATAACCTAGATTGGAGTAAAAAGGAGACTGCTTAGTGGAGGCGCTCTGAGAGTTGTTATAAGAGAACTCAGCCAGTGGAAGTAGATCCACCCAATCATCCTGTAGGTGGCGGATAAAACAGCGGAGATACTGCTCCAGGGTCTGATTGGTTTGTTCTGTCTGTCCATTAGTCTGGGGATGAAAAGCAGAAGAAAGGTTTACTTTAATGTCCAATGCTGTACAGAAATTTTGCCAAAACCTTGAAGTGAATTGCACCCCTCGATCCGAAATGACCTCATCCGGTACTCCATGTAAGCGAAACACATTCTTAATCATCAAGTCTGATGTCTGTTTTGCAGTGGGTAAGCCGACACAAGGGATAAAATGAGCTGCCTTTGTTAGACGGTCAACCACCACTAGAATGGTGTTCTTCCCTTGAGAGGTTGGTAACTCCACAATGAAGTCCATAGAAATGGATCCCCACGGGCGGGACGGGTGGGAAGAGGTTGCAACAGACCAGTTGGTGAGGAGCGAGGTGTTTTGCATCTTGCACAGACTTCACATGAAGTGACATAGTTTAAGACATCTTTCCTGTAAGTGGGCCACCAAAAGAAACGAGAAAGAAATTCTTGTGTCTTTAGAATTCCCCTATGCCCGGCTATCTTGGAATCGTGGATGAGTTGCAATACTCTCAATCTGACTGTTTCAGGTATATACAGACGTTGTCCCTGAATCCACACACCATTCTTAAAGACAAGACTTACGTCCCTTGGGGGTTGAGCCAAAAAGAATCCGCATGGTATGCTTCCTTGATGTCCATAAGTAGGTCTTGATTATGAATCACTCCCAGGAATCTAGAGTCAGGAAGAATAGTCTTAGGAGGAGTAAGTGGACGTGTCTCTGCTGAATGAATCCTAGAGAGTGCATCAGCCTTTCCATTGCGCGATCCTGGTCTATAAGAAATGACAAAATTAAATTGGTTTAGGAAAAGATTCCAGCGAGCCTGGCGAGGAGTCAGGCACTTAGCCGACCTGATAAATTCAAGGTTACGATGGTCTGTCAGGACGACTATTTGCTGTGCAGCCCCTGAAGAAGGTGTCTCCATTCCTTGAAGGCGGCAATAATGGCCAACAATTCTCTATTGCCCACATCGTAGTTCCTCTCAGCCGAAGACAACTGCTGGGAAAAAAGGCACAGGGATGCAAGACATTCTTCTCACCTGTTCTCTGAGAGAGTATAGCTCCAACGGCACAGTCTGAAGCATCCACCTCTATTATGAAGGCAAGCTCGGGGTTGGGATGTACTAAGATAGGTGCGGTGGTAAATTTATCCTTTAAACAGGAAAATGCTTCCTGAGCTTGCGGGGTCCAGGAGAACCTAGACTGTTTCCGGGTAAGTTGGGTGATAGGTGACACTACCTCAAAAAATTCTTAATGAAACGTCTATAGAAGTTGGCAAACCCGATGAAACGCTGCACCTCCTTCACATTTCTAGGAATTGGCCAATCCTTGATGGCTTGGGTCTTGCTTCCATCCATACTAATCCCTTGCGTAGATAGTACATACCCCAGAAATTGAATTTCGGTCCTATGGAATTCACATTTTTCAAGTTTGATGTAGAGATGGTTTTGTCTTAGGCGTTCTAAGACCATTCTCACATCTCCATGATGTTCCTCTGTGGAGTTAGAAAAAATTAGAATATCATCCAGATAAATCACCACAAATGTATCTAGGAGATCCCTGAAGATATCATTCACGAAGTGTTGGAAAGTGGCTGGGGCGGTACTCAGACCAAAAGGCATAACTAGATATTCAAAGTGTCCATAGCATGACCTGAAAGCAGTCTCTCCATTCATCCCCAGGTCTAATACGGACCAAGTTATAGGCCCCACGGAGATCCAGTTTAGAGAAAATTTTGGCATGCCGCACTTCTCCAATAACTCAGGGATTAAAGGCTAACGGTTTCTAATAGTAACCTTATTGAGTTCCCTATAGTCTATGCAGGGTCTCAGAGATCCATCTTTCTTCTTCACAAAGAAGATGGGTGCACCTGAGGGAGATGAAGAGGGGTGTATGAAGCCCTTGGCTAAATTTTCGTCTATATAATCCTTCAAAGCTTTTAGCTCGGGCCCCGCTAGGGGTAGATCTTACCAAAAGGTATCTCGGCTCCAGGCAATAATTCAATTGGACAATCATATGGACGGTGAGGAGGAAGCTGATCAGCGTTCTTCTTGTCACATAAATCCACATAGTCCTGGTATACAGCTGGTAGTTCAGGGACTGACATGGTTCCTTTAGGAACAGAGCAAGCTGAAACTCCTTGACTCATCTGTTTCTCCGGAAAGTGTAATTCCTTGGTCTCCCAGTTAATCGTAGGATTCTGCGCCTGCAGCCATGGTAGCCCTAGAATAATGGGAAAGTGGGGAGAAGAGATAAGCATAAAAGATATTTTCTCCTGATGATCTTTACCCATAAGGACCCTCAAAGGCTCTGTTTCTTGATCCACTGGTCCAGAAGTCAGTAGAGAGCCATCCACAGTCTCCATCTGTACTGGAGTAGCCTTCTTCACTGAACGTATCCCCTGTTTCAGAGCAAAGGAGATATCCATAAAATTTCCACTTGCTCCTGAGTCATCATAGCAGAGCTAGACACCCAGACTGAGTCAACCCAGAGTTTGATGGAAAGGAAGCAATGAGAATTGTTTCTTTTACAACTCAGCTGGGACACCGCTGAGGAAACTTGAAAAATTGCAGCGTTTATACCGTCATCGTCCCCAGAACTAACAGAGTTTAAGTCCGAGAAATCAAGATCTCTTGCAGCAGATCTCTCTGAAGCCTGAGGCTCGGACATAACAGAGCTCCTCTCGCAACACTCACAGTGAATGACTGCTGCAGTAGTCTTACGAGAACGGCTGGGGCAGTTTATAATGAAGTGCCCTGACTTACCACAGTAGAAACATAGATTTTCCTTTATACGATGTTCTTTGCGTGCATCACTAACCCGTCTTTGTAAAGAGTCCACCTGCATGGGTTCAGGTTCTGGTTCCCTTGTGATCCTACTCAAAGGTTCCTTAGCTGAGGAGGGAGGTAGTAAAAGGTTAGTGCGATTATTTTCGAACCATCTCTCTTGTCTGCGTTCAGTCAGACGAGCATCAATACGGATACAATAGTTAATAAAGTCACCTAACGCAGTGGGAGGGTCGGCACGAGCAAGTTCATCCTTAATCAGTGGAGACAACCCTTTCCGAAAAATAGATTTTTTAGCGGAAGTGTCCCAAGTGGTATCAAGAGCCCATCTCCTGAAATCCAGGGCATATTCGGCTACTGAACGCTTACCTTGGCGCAAAGTTAACATGGCTGCTTCAGCTGTTGCACCTCGATTGGGGTCATCAAACACCTGCCCCATGGCTGAAATAAAAGCATCAAGGTGATTCAAACAATCATCCTCAGTCTCAATCAGAGGGTTTGCCCACATCAAAGCCTTATTGGTAAGCAACATGATTATAGTAAGCACTTTGGATCGTTCAGTGGGAAATTGTGAAGCATGTGCAGAGAAAAATAAATTGCATTGATTAATAAATCCCCTGAATTTCTCACGTTCACAGCCAAAACGAAAAGGAGGTAATTTGGGGATCCCAGAACTCGGGGTTATGGCAGGAGCCTGGGCTCGTTCCTCTAGAGCCTCAATCCTGGCTCGCAATTCCTGGGTAGTCTGTCAAAACACTTGCAAATTATGATTAGTGAGGTCCTGTAGGCTTGCAAAACGGGTTTTTAAAGTCTGTACATCTGAAAGGATTGTATCAGTCACTCCGCAAAGTTCCTTTATGCGGGCCTCCATCTTCCAGATCTTTTAAGGCAGAAGTGCTGGAAGGAGAAGAGGAAAGGAGAAAAAAAAACAAAAAACAAAAAACAATAGTGTTTACCTGTGGTAACACTCCAGAGTAAAATTTTAAGGGAATGAGCTCACCTGGAATGGTTGTGAGAAGTCACAACCACTGTCATCACATAAGGTATTAAACGGACATCTGATATCCACAGTCACAGCAGACACGGCTTTCCCAGACCCAGCAGACACTAAACATTGTCTCCTGAATCTTGTCATGTATAGTGTACAGTTCCTATAGCGTCTTGTGCTTGGGTGCGAGGAAAACACAGGAGACATAGGTTGAAATGAAATGACTTGTATTACTTCATACAAGCATGCTGAAAAGTTCACACAGTTTGCAGGAACAGCGACAGGAGACACAGCAGGCCAGAGTAACTTCAAGCACTACAATAAATCTCCAAAGCAGGTTCAGGATCTCTTCTCTGTACCGTAATTCCTCTGCAAACATGGATTCACCAAACAGCAGGTTTCCAGAGTCCAAAAGTGTTCAAGGTTCCTCAGTAGGGAATAGCTGGAGTACAAGTCCAAGGTTAGCAGGAGTCAGGTCACAGACTGACTGAGGCTTGATTCAGGAGCACTGATTGTTCAGCTGAGGCTGCTTAAGAAGCAAGAGGGAAGAATCAGGGCGGGAACATGAAAACTGGAAACTCCATATTAACTGAGGGCAAGAGCTGCAGAAAGACAGAAAGCAAAATGGCCGACGGAAAACTGAGTTTCAAGGAACATGTCAACAGAGACAAAGAACCTTACATTAAGCCAGTTACTGGAGTCACATTGTGACCGCTATGGTACAGCAACAAGCAAGTTGCAAAAAGAAGGGAAGCAGCTGGATTTTTTTTCTGACTTGCTTGTTGCAGTCTTGGTGCCTAGTGGGTGGCAATGTGACCCCTTTCGCCTGCAGTATGCTGCAATATAGCAGCGATGTAGAGCGATCTACAACCAGTGTCACAACCAAAATCACAGTGTAGTCTCAGTTTGATGGACACCATTAAAATATGCTGCATATTAGAAATACGACAGTGAATTATCAGGGGTTGTATGACATGAGAAAATTGTATAACTGTGGCGAAGCTGCACTATCAAATACTGCACATGAACATGGGTTATGCTGTGCGACAAAATGCAGCCTAGGGTCGCGTGTACAGACTTCTCCTTCCACTTCCACAATACATAAGGCTCAGGTGGCCACAGACTATTTCGGGGCACTTGGCTTGGGCACACATTTCGATTATAGATAAGACATCGATCTTACTGCTCTGCTCTGAATTTTCACTTCTAAGTCCACTGGTGACTAATTTCCTCCTAGTCCATTAGTAACATTGGAATGGAGCTTAGGTTGAAATGCACATCTTTCTTGCAAGAAATACGCATACTCCAAAGCCATTATTATCATAGAATTGGCTTTTCTGCACTTTTGTTTTCCAATGACACGCATGATAATAAAGGGAAAAAAGTCAATAAATCCATAGCTGAGAGCAGAATAATGACGTCTGCAGTTTTAGCTTTTCACCGCATTCATAAAACAGCCTTATACGCTGCACACCAAGGCTTCTGAGAACATCACAAGTTGTGGCTAAATATGATTATGGACGAAATTACATCTGTAATGTAAGTATTAATATAAAGTTTGCCTGCCTGGACAATTTTATTATTAAAACTAGTAGTATGACAATACACTAAAAATGATCCCTGTTTTCTGGTAACGCAACATGCACATTAGCCTTTAAATGATTTGGGCGCATGTTGATACACTCTGAGAGCACTGACCAACCCCCAATGCAATTCCAGGTTGATAAGTTACCTATTTCTGGTGGTTTAGGTAGCTGTCTTGCAGCTAAGGAATAAATTGTCATAAATACATTTATGTGAGGGTGGTGTCCGACTTCTCTGATATTCCTGTTGGTTAAATGTGTGAAAATGTACAGTATTTTATATGTATGTTAATGCAATGTATTTATTGGTTATCTTCCTGTTTGCTGCAGTACTAACCAAGGACCACAAGCTGTCTCTGTCTTCCTTTTCACTCTCATACAAAACTGGGTGAAAGTTTAATGTTCTTCCCAGTGACAGAGAACAGAGACAGTTGTGTGAGAGTTAATTGTAGGGCTGGCCCATAATGGTGTCTGTGGGTTAGTGACATGAAGAGGAAGTTCAGTCAGTGTTGGGGTAGAAGAGAGGGGAGCCTGTGATGTGTGTTGGCAAGGCAAGCGTACAGGACACCTTATGGGCCAAGTGTTCTTTACCTAGTGGTATGTGAAGAAGACAGCCGAAATGAAAGTAGAAGAGAAAAGGATGAAATAAAGACAACAGTCATCTGTAAGCAGGAAAGTCTGGAACATACTCAGCCGGGCGCTTCTGAGATACCCTCAAGGGACTTTGGTGGAATGCACTTGTGTCAGCCGGGTCTGAAATGCTCTAGTCAGGAAAATGGAGTCAGCAAGACAGGGGGCACTTTGAGTAAGGTACAGCAAGAGGTGTATTATTATTACTCGGTTCCCAGGAAGCCAGCTGGAAGATGGAGGACTGTGACTTACACTGCAGTACTGTGAAAGTCCCTATTTCTACAACTGTAATGCTGTTCCTAAACATAAGAAATGCACCACTGTTTCATGTCCTCTCTTGTCACTCCCTGGGAGCAAGATTAACTGTTAGTAAAAAAAGACTTTGTTTATATAGAACTGGTCTGGTCTCCTGTTGTGAAGTCTCAGGATGATGCTGAGTGTAATGTAACCTTGTTGAGAACTTATTTTATTTCTTTATGCTAATGATTTCCTCCAGGCTCCAGGGCGTATGTGCTGGAATCCCGCGCCTGTGCCCTGCACTCCCCCTCCACAATCTGTACCTTTTCCTCCCTTGCATAGGCATTGTATTCAGGCATCTTCTGCGCAGGCACCGGTGAGTCACCGCGACTTCCGTTCCAGTGACCTATGGTGTGTAAGGGGGTGACAGAGGTCGTCATGTACCTCCCCCTCTTTGTACAGTGTTCATATTAAATACTTGTGGTTCCACAGAATTTATAAATGTTAATGTTTTCATTTACTGTTATTGTAATGTGTATGTACTTTACATGTATTGTGTATAGGATCAGGGATAGAACAAGCACCTTTGCAGACATACCACTACTTATATATGTAAAAGCATGCTGACAGGCTCCTTTTAAAGGAGCAGTTTAAGTGAAAAAATATTCAGATGGAAAGGATAGTTAAAAAATAATAAAATAATGTATGCTCACCCACTCACAACTGTACCTCCAGCTCTGTTAGCTTCAGTCATCTAAAAAGGGACAGGAGCCGTTGAGCCTGGAATTATCTGCAGCAGTCAACTGACTAGAACTAGACAACATGGGAAGTGGCTTGTTTCAACTGTTTTTTTAACCCCTTAATGACCGCCGATACGCCTTTTAATGGCGGTAGTTAAGGGTACTTAAACCACAGCGCCGTAAATTAACGGCGCTGTGAAAAAATTGTATAGCGCCCCCCAGAGTCTGATTTTCTCTGGGATCTTGGCTACCGGGGGTAACCGAGACCCCAGAGAACATGATTCGGGTTGGTTTTTACCGACCTCGCTTTTGCGATCGCCATTATTAACCCTATAACGGCGATCGCAAAAAAAAGCTGCAATTCTCCATTTAATTTCTCTCTCCTCTGATGTGATCGCACATGAGAGGGGAGAGAAATGGGGTCCCTGGGACCCCCGATCAGTCCCCCCATGCCTCCTGGTGTCCCCCCAGTCCTCCCATGTCTCCCCGAGCTCCCTGCATCTTGTCCCGGGAAAGAAAAGTGCGCCCACCGAGTCAGATTTTCTCCGGGTCCCCCGATCCACACGGTACCTCCTGGTGTCCCCCATGTCCTGCTATGGCTCCTTGCAGCTCGCGGTCTTGTGCCTGCAAAGAAAATGGGGGGGCATGCGCAGTGCGCCCGCCGAATCTGCCGGCCGGCAGGTTCATTCATTCAGTGCAGGACATTTTGATCACTGTGATAAACGCTATCACAGTGATCAAAATAAAAAAAATAGTAAATAAAACCCCCCTTTATCACCTCCTTAGTTAGGGACATATAATAAAATAAAGAAAATATATTTATTTTCATTTTTCTATTAGGGTTAGGGTTATGCTGAGGGTTAGGGTTACAATTAGGGCTAGGGTTACAATTAGTGTTGGAATTATTATTATTATTATTTATTTATATAGCGCCATTAATTCCATGGTGCTGTACATGAGAAGGGGTTACATACAAAGTTATAGATATCGTTTACAGTAAACAAATTTACAATGACAGACTGGTACAGAGGGGAGAGGACCCTGTCCTTGCGGACTTACATTCTACGGGATAATGGGGAAGAAACAGAAGTGGTCGGAGTGGTGTGCGGCAGTCGCTCTGGTGGTGGCGGCGAGGCGCAGCTCTGGTGGTGGCAGCGAGGTGGAATGGTTATTGCAGGCTGTAGGCTTTCCTGAAGAGATGGGTTTTCAGGTTCCGTCTGAAGGATCCAAGGGTGGTGGATAATCGTACATGTTGAGGCGTGGAATTCCAGAGGATGGGGGATATTTGGGAGAAATCTTGGAGGCGGTTGTGTGAGGAACGAATAAGTGTGGAAGATAGTAGGAGGTCTTGGGAGGATCGAAGATTACCTGAAGGAAGATATTGGGAGATTAGTTCAGAGATATAGGGTGGAGACAAGTTGTGGACGGCTTTGTAGGTCAGTGTTAGTAGTTTGAACTGGATTCGTTGGGGAATTGGGATCCAGTGGAGGGATTTGCAGAGCAGAGAAGAAGGGGAGTAGCGAGGGGAGAGGTGGATTAGTTGGGCAGCAGAATTGAGGACAGATTGGAGTGGTGCAAGAGAGTTGACAGGGAGGCCACAGAGGAGGTTGTTGCAGTGATCAAGGCGGGAGATGAGGGCATGCACAAGAGTTTTAGTAGATTGAGGGCTGAGGAAGGGACGGATTCTGGAAATGTTTTTAAGTTGGAGGCGACAGGAGGTGGCAAGAGTTTGGATGTGTGGTTTGAAGGACAGGGCAGAGTCGAGAGTTACTCCGAGGCAGCGGATTTCAGGTGCGGGAGAGATCGTGATGCCATTTACCATAACAGATAGATCGGGTAGGGAAGATACGTGAGATGGAGGAAAGCTGATGAGTTCGGTTTTGTCTACATTGAGTTTTAAGAAACGAGAGGTGAAGAAGGAGGATATGGCTGATAGACACTTTGGGATTCTGGACAGCAGAGAGGTGACATCTGGGCCAGAGAGGTAGATCTGAGGATCGTCCGCATAGAGGTGGTACTGGAAGCCATGGGACTTTATGAGTTGTCCTAGGCCAAGGGTATAGATGGAAAAAAGTAGGGGCCCCAGGACAGAGCCTTGAGGGACTCCAACAGACAGAGGGCGGGATGAGGAGGTAGAGTGGGAGTGGGAGACGCTAAATGTGCGGTCGGAAAGGTAAGTGGCGATCCAGGACAGGGCAAGGTCTTTGATGCCATGGGAAGAAAGAATCTGTAGCAGTAGGCAGTGGTCGACTGTGTCAAAGGCAGAGGATAGGTCAAGGAGGAGGAGGATGGAGAACTGTCTGTTAGCTTTGGCTGTGAGTAAGTGGTTAGTAATTTTGGTCAGGCAGTTTCAGTGGAGTGGTGGGGTGGAAGCCAGATTGGAGGTTGTCGAGGAGAGAGTTAGATGAGAGGTGGGAGGAGAGTTGAGCGTGGACATGCTGCTCAAGGAGTTTGGAAGCAAACGGGAGCAATGATATTGGGCGATAGCTGGGCATAGCAGTTGGGTCAAGGTTTGTTTTTTTGAGGATGGTGTGATGGTGGCATGTTTGAAGGCAGAGGGAAAGGTACCAGAAGATAGCGATAGGTTGAAGAGATGGGTTAGGGCTGGGATGAGCATGTTAGTGAGGTTGGGGAGCAGGTGGGAAGGGATGGGGTCAAGTGCACAGGTGGTGAGGTGTGATTTGAAAAGCAGATGAGTAAGCTCTCCTTCAGTGATGTTGGAAGGAGGCTAGTAGGGAAGGACAGAGGTCTGGTATATGGAGTGGTTGGGGTGGTGGAACAGTAAAGGTTTGCCTTGTTTGGTCGATCTTATTTTTCAAGTAGGTGGCAAAGTCCTCGGCAGAGATGAGGGGAGTTGGAGGTGGCAGTGGTGGGCGGAGGAGAGAGTTGAATGTGCTAACAGTTGTTTTGGGTTGTAGGATAATGAAGATACAAGGTTTGCGAAATAGGTCTGTTTAGCAGAGGTGAGGGCTATTTTGAAGGCAAGTGTAGCTTGTTTGAAAGTAGTGAAGTCGTCTGGCAGGCGTGTTTTCTTCCAATGCCGCTCCGCGACCCTGGATGATTGTCGAAGTTTTTTGGTGAGATTGTTGTGCCAGGGTTGCCTATTGATTCGTCGCACTTTGCCGTGCGTGAGAGGGGCGACTGAGTCTATGGCAGATGTGAGGGTGGTGTTATAGAAAGCAGTGGCGCTGTCTGTGTCGTGGAGTGAAGATATGGAGGACAGAGGTAGAAGAGAATCTGAGAGTCTGTGAATGTCTAGGTGTGCGAGGTTTCTACGAGGATGTGCCAGTGGCTAAACATAGGGAGTAAGTGAAGAGGACAGGGATGAGAAGGTGAGTAGGTGGTGGTCAGATAGGGGGAGGGGAGAGGTTGTGAAATTAGATAGGGAGCAGAGGCGGGTGAAGATGAGGTCTAATGTATGTCCGTCTGTGTGGGTGGCTGTGGAAGACCACTGAGTAAGTCCAAAGGATGAAGTAAGTGACAGGAGTTTGGAGGCTGCTGGCTGGCAGGTGTCAGTAGGGATATTAAAGTCACCCATGACGATGGTGGGGATGTCAGAGCAGAGAAAGTGAAGAAGCCAGCTGGAAAATTGGTCAATGAAGGCAGTGGCTGAGCCTGGTGGTCGGTATATGACGGCCATTTGGAAATTAGAGGGAGAGTAGATACAGACCGAGTGGACCTCAAAGGAAGGGAGGATGAGGGAGGGTGGGGGTTGGATAGGGTTGAAGGAGCAGTTATTTAAGAGAAGGAAACCCACGCCTCCACCATGTCTGTTGCCAGAGCGAGGAGTGTGGGTGAAGTGGAGGCCACCGTAACTCAGTGCAGCAGGGGAGGCCGTGTCATGGGGCGTCAGCCAGGTCTCAGTGAGGGCTAGGAAGGAGAGGTTGCGGGAGGTAAAGAGATTGTGGGTCACGTGGAGCTTGTTGCAGACGGAGCGGGCGTTCCAGAGTGCTCCAGAGAGAGGAAGCTGGGGTGTAGGGGTCAGTGGCACAAGTTTTAAGTGTGAGGGATTGCGGTAGTTTCTCTTACTGTGAGAAGTATAGGGGTGAGGATTAGTGGGATGTATGGGGCAGGGGGGGCCAGGATTGGGGGATATGTCGCCAGCAGTGAGAAGAAGCAGAGAAAGGGAAAGCAGATGGGTGAAGGAGAGTGAGCGGCTTATGTTATATTTTAGTGGGAGAGGTCTGAGGTTAAGAAGCAGGTCTGCAGATGAGGTGATGTGAGGGGGTAGGAGAGAGGGGGAGACAGTTATTTGGTTCGAGCTTGCAGGGGTTTGGGGGTAGCGAAGGAGAGTGAAGATTAGTGGAGCAAAAACGGTGAGGGCAAATGTGAACATGGTTAAAGAGCAGGGTAAAAGAAAGGCAAGTAAAATTAGAAGACTGAGATTAGTCTTACCTTCTGACCCATTTCTGGACTATTTCTGGATATATTTCTGATGTAACACTTCAAAGATGTCACACTTAAAATGATGTTACATCTGACCAAGGCCATATCTGACCTGCTCCATTCAACTTATACCATTCAAATGTCCAAGAAATGAAGCCAGGTGAGAGAAAGAGAGGGGAGGAGAAAGGAACAGGAGGAGAGTTCACAGCAGGGAGCAATTAACAGATTGCAGTTAATAGAACATTTGCCTAGCATCACAGATGAAGAAAGACAGATTAAGATGGAGGTATAGGCTTATGAGTGAGGGTCACAGACAAATCAATATGTATTCAGTAAATCTGAAGTATGCTACATGGAATTAAAATCAGGGAAAAAGCAGCAGCGTACCAGTTAAAACAGAAAAAAGGAGTACATAGGATTCTGGGGTGCAGTGGGTATTCTGGATAGAGAGGTGGTTCAGACGTACCAGTTAAAACAGAAAAAAGGAGTACATAGGATTCTGGGGTGCAGTGGGTATTCTGGATAGAGAGGTGGTTCAGACGTACCAGTTAAAACAGAAAAAAGGAGTACATAGGATTCTGGGGTGCAGTGGGTATTCTGGATAGAGAGGTGGTTCAGATGTACCAGTTAAAACAGAAAAAAGGAGTACATAGGATACTGGGGTGCAGTGGGTATTCTGGATAGAGAGGTGGTTCAGACGTACCTGTGGATGAAAGTAGATGGATCAGGACATGACAGCATGAAGGGGAATATACCATGCGCTTTCATTATGGATATATTTCAGATGTAACACTTCAAAGATGTCACACTTAAAATGATGTCACATCTGACCAAGGCCATATCTGACCTGCTCCATTCAACTTATACCATTCAAATTAGGGTTGGAATTACGGTTAGGATAAGGGTTAGTGTTGGGATTAGGGTTAGGGTTGGGATTAGGGTTAGGGGTGTGTTGGGGTTAGGGTTGGAGCTAGAATTGAGAGGTTTCCACTATTTAGGCACATCAGGGGTCTCCAAACACGACATGGCGTTCAAAAAGTCAAATGGCGCTCCCTCCATTCCGAGCCCTGCCATGCGCCCAAACAGTGGTTTACCCCAACATATGGGGTATCAGCATACTCAGGACAATTGTACAACAATTTTGGGGTTCTAATATCTTCTGTTACCCTTGGGAAAATAAAAAAATAGGTGGCTAAAAAATCATTTTTGAGGAAAAAAATGATTTTTTATTTTCACGGCTCTACGTTATAAACTTCTGTGAAGCACTTGGAGGTTCAAAGTGCTCACCACACATCTAGATAAGCTCTTTGGGGGTCTAGTTTCCAAAATGGGGTCACTTGTTGGGGGTTTCCACTGTTTAGGCACATCAGGGGCTCTCCAAACGCGACATGGCGTCCAGCTGATTCTGTGTTGAAAAAGTCAAACAGCGCTCCTTCCCTTGCGACCTCTGCAGTGCGCCCAAAAAGTGGTTTACCCCCATATATGGGGTATCAGCGTATATTAACACTTGTGAAAGTAAAAAAAATTGGTTCTGAATTAAATTTTTCAGAAAAAGTTAAATGTTAATTTTTTTCTTCCACATTGCTTCAGTTCCTGTGAAGCAAGTAAAGGGTTAATAAACTTCTTGAATGTGGTTTTGAGCACCTTGAGGGGTGCAGTTTTTAGAATGGTGTCACTTTTGGGTATTTTCTATCATATAGACCCCTCAAAGTGACTTCAAATGTGATGTGGTCTCTAAAAAAAATGTAAAACTGAGAAATCGCTGGTCAATTTTAACCCTTATAACTTCGTAACAAAACAAAATTTTGTTTCCAAAATTGTGCTGATGTAAAGTAGACATGTAGGAAATGTTATTTATTAAGAAATTTGTGTGACATATCTCTCTGATTTAAGGGCATAAAAATTTAAAGTTTGAAAATTGCTAAATTTTCAAAATTTTCACCACATTTCCGTTTTTTTCATAAATAAGCGCAAGTCATATAAAAAAAAAATTACCACTAACGTGAAGTAAAATATGCCAAGAAAAAACATTCTCAGAATCAGCGGGATTCGTTAAAGCGTTCCAGAGTTATAACCTCATAAATTGACAGTGGTCAGAATTGTAAAAATTGTCCCGGTCATAACGCTGCAAATTGGCTCTGTCACTAAGGGGTTAAAGCAGACAACACTTTTCAGGGCTCATACCCATATGCGAGAAAAAAAACGGTCCGATTTCCGGACTGAAAAAATGGACGAGTGCTATGCGAGTGTTATATGATTTCTGTGCGATTTTTAATCACAACATCTGTACGCAATGCGATTTTAACATGAGCTTTTACATACAGCAGTTCTCTGTCATTTACACATCGTTATAAAATGAAATATTCTTCAAAACACACACACATATATATACTGTATACTAGACGGAGGCCCGATGCTATCTCATCGGGAGGGCGGTAATGTCACGATGGGGGCAGGCTTTGCAGCGTTGAGAATCTCTCCCCCATTTGCTCACCCACCTATCCACTCTCTCTTTCCCCATGTGCTGACTTCTCCCGTCTGTGCTCTGTTCTTTGACCTGTCTACCCCATGTGCTATCCCCCTTTTCTGCTGTCTCTGTCCTTCCTGTGCTGTGTTCTCCCCTCATGTGCTGTCCCGTTTGAGCTGTCTCCCTGTTATGTTTCGATAGCTGAGGAGGACAGGAACAACAGCAGGGCAGCCGAACACCTGAGATGTTGGTAACTGATGGGTTGCAGATTCCTAAACTAACGACACAACTAGAGGTAGCCGTGGAGCGTTCCTACTTTGATCCTAGACGCCTCGTCACAGCCTGAGAGATAACTACACCTAAAGGCAGAAAGATGAAAGCTATCTGCCCCGGAGCAGATCCCCAAAGAAATTAGGAAGCCCCCAAACATATAATGGCGGTTAGACAAGATGAAAATACAAACATAGGCAGAAAATAGACTGAGCAAATGCTGGGGCCACAAGCTGACTAAATAGGATAGGACAGGAGAGATTACTTTCTGCAACCCAGAAAACCCTACAAAAATCCACAATTCTGATTACAAAAATATTGAGATCACACGATCTCGGCACCCGCTAAATCAGATCTCAATGTGAACAAAAACCAAGCCGCAGCCGCTGAAAAAACAGGAAAAAGCAAATGAGCAAATAACAGTGGCTGCAGATAAACTGAGAGGAGCTCAGGCCCCAGGAGGGGACCTGGCTGACCTCCACAAGAGTGCAGAAAACAATGCAAAAAGCAAGTACAAAAAGAAAAGCAAAAAATATCTTATCTGAAAGCAGGAGATGCAGGCAAGACTCCAGCAAACTTCCAAATGAACAAGGAACCAAAATTGAGACAAGAACAATTGATCACCGGCAACCATCATGGGAGGGAACCTCCCTTATATCAGACCAGTCAGTGAACCCAGATTGCCACTCCTCGCTGAAAGGTTCAGTACTGTCTGTAACCACCAGAGGGAGCCTCTGCTCAGAAACCATCTCTAACACATTCACAACAGTACCCCCCCCTTGAGCAGGGGTCACCGAACCCTCACCTGTGCAACCAGGCCGATCAGGATGAGCTCGGTGATAGGCACGGATCAGTCTCCTAGCATGGATGTCCGAAGCAAACACCCAAGAATTGTCCTCCTGACCATAACCTCTCCACTTAACCAAATACAGAAGTTTCTGTCTAGAAAAACGAGAATCCAATATTTTCTCAACCACATACTTCAGATTGCCCTCAACCAAAACAGGGTCAGGAGGCGCAGCCATAGGAACCACTGGCTCGACAAACCTCTTCAATAAGGACTTGTGGAACACGTTATGGATCTTAAATGTCCCTGGAAGAAGCAAACGGAAGGAAACAGGATTAAGAATCTCCATGATCTTATAAGGTCCAATGAACCTGGGCTTAAACTTTGGAGATGCAACCCTCATAGGGATATTTCTTGAGGACAACCAAACCAAGTCCCCCACTTTAAACCGAGGACCATCAGTCCTATGCCGGTTGGCAAACCGTTGGGCCTTCTCCTGAGAGAGAGACAACCTCTCCACTACCTGGTCCCAAATCTGCTGCATTCGCTCCACAACAGAGTCAACACCCGGACAGACAGAAGCCTCCGCCTGTCCCGAAGAAAATCGAGGGTGAAACCCAAAATTGCAGAAAAATGGAGACATCAAGGTGGCAGAGCTAGCCCTATTATTAAGAGCAAACTCAGTCATATTAAAAAAAGAGACCCAGTCATCTTGATCAGCAGGCACAAAACATCTCAAATAAGTCTCCAAGGTCTGATTTGTACTCTCGGTTTGTCCATTGGTCTGAGGATGAAAAGCAGAGGAGAAAGATAATTGAACACCAAGTTTAGAACAAAATGTCCTCCAAAATCTGGAAACAAACTGGACTCCTCTGTCAGACACAATGTTCTCCGGAATGCCATGTAACCGAACCACGTGCTGAAGGAACAAAGGCACCAATTCGGAGGAGGAAGGCAACTTAGGTAATGGCACAAGATGTATCATCTTGGAAAACCTATCACAGATTACCCAGATAACGGTCATTCTCTGAGAAACAGGGAGGTCGAAAATAAAATCCATAGAGATAAGGGTCCATGGCCTCTTCGGCACAGGTAATGGCATTAACAAACCACTAGAGCGAGAGCAAGGCTTGGAGCGAGAGCAAGTCCCACAGGACTGCACAAATTCCCTGACGTCACGAGACAAAGTAGGCCACCAAAAGGACCGACTCACCAAGTCTCTGGTACCAAAAATCCCGGGATGACCAGCCAATGCAGAACAATGAATCTCAGACATCACACTCTTCTTCCACTGGTCTGAGACAAACAATTTCCCAATAGGGCAGCGCTCAGGTTTATCCTCCTGACACCCTTCCAAGGCCAGTCTCAAACTGGGCGAGATGGCGGAAAGAACTACACCCTCTTTCAAAATAACAGTAGGATCAGATAACTCAGGAGAGTCCGCAAAGAAACTCCTCGAGAGGGCATCCGCCTTAACATTCTTAGTGCCAGGAAGAAAATAAACCACAAAATTAAAACGTGTGAAAAACAAGGCCCACCTGGCCTGTCTAGAATTAAGTCGCTTGGCTGATTCGAGATAAACCAGATTCTTATGGTCCATGAGGACCACCACCTGATGTTTGGCTCCTTCCAGCCAATGTCTCCACTCTTCAAAGGCCCACTTCATGGCCAATAACTCCCGATTACCCACGTCATAATTACGTTCACTTGGAGAAAATTTTCGAGAGAAAAAGGCACAAGGGTTACTCTTAGAGGTCTCTGGATCTCTTTGGGACAAAACGGCACCTGCCCCAATTTCAGAGGCATCAACCTCCACCTGAAACGGTAGAGAAACATCAGGCTGCCGTAGAACAGGAGCAGAACTGAATCTCTGCTTAAGTTCCTGAAACGCAGAGACTGCCTCAGGAGGCCAATTCACCACATCAGAACCCTTTTTGGTCAAATCAGTCAATGGTTTAACAATACCGGAGAAATTACCAATAAATTTACAATAAAAATTGGCAAAACCCAAAAATCTCTGAAGAGCCTTTAATGAAGTAGGTTGAACCCAATCACAGATGGCTTGAACCTTGACCGGGTCCATTTCAATAACAGACGGAGACAAAATGAATCCCAGAAATGAGACCTTCTGTACGCCAAACAGACACTTTGATCCCTTCACATACAGTGCATTCTCTCTCAAAATCTGGAACACAGTCCGAACATGTTTCACATGAGAGTCCCAGTCATTGGAAAAAATCAAGATATCATCCAAATAAACAATCAGAAATTTATCCACAAAATCCCTGAAAATATCATTCATGAAGGACTGGAAGATGGAAGGAGCATTAGTGAGCCCAAAGGGCATCACTAGGTACTCAAAATGCCCCTCTGGGGTATTAAACGCCATCTTCCATTCATCCCCGTGCTTAATGCGAATAAGGTTATACGCCCCCCTGAGTTCAAGATTGGTAAACCAACTCGCACCTTTCACCCTGGAAAACAGGTCAGAAATCAAGGACAACGGATACTGATACTTCTCAGTGATCTTATTCAAGAGACGATAATCAATACACGTCCTCAATGAACCATCCTTTTTGGCCACAAAGAAAAAACCGGCACCCAAGGGTGAAGAGGATGGTCTGATATGACCCTTCTCCAATGACTCCTTGATATAAGATCGCATAGCATTGTGTTCAGGTACAGACAAGTTAAAAAGGTGACCTTTAGGAAATTTACCACCAGGCAATAATTCAATAGCGCAATCATAGCTCCTGTGAGGGGGCAAAGATGCAGATTTACTTTCACTAAATACATCAGAAAAATCAGTCAAAAAGTCAGGAACATCCTGAGACTTGGGAGAGGCAGAAAAAACAGGAGTGTCGGCATTAACACATTGGCAGCCCCAACTGGTCACAGACACAGATTTCCAATCCAAAACAGGATTATGAGACTGTAACCAAGGGAAACCTAGTACAATAATGTCATGCAGATTATACAGTACCAGAAATTTGAAACTCTCCTGATGATCTTGTTTAACTCTCATTATCACCTGAGTACAAAACTGGGGTTTATTCTCCGCCAAAGGGGTGGAATCAATGCCCAGTAGGGGAATAGACTTCCGCAGGGGTATCATGGGAATCCCACAACGTTTGGCAAAGTCAAAATCAATCAGGTTAATAGCTGCTCCTGAATCAACAAAAGCCTGAGCAGAAAATGTGGACATGGAGCAAATCTGGGTAACAGTCAACAGAAATTTAGTCTGAACACTACCCAAGACAACTGAGCGTGCAAAACGTCTTCCCCGCTTAGGGCAGACTGAAATAGCATGAGAGGCGTCACCACAGTAGAAACATAACCCATTGCGCTTTCGAAACTCATGACGCTGAGCCCCAGAAGTCACTCTATCACACTGCATGGGCTCAGAAGCTGGCACACAAGGCAACACTATCTCACGCATACCTCTGCGCTCACGCAAACGTCTGTCAATTTGAATAGCCAATGACATAGAATCATTGAGACCAGAGGGAGCAGGGAATCCCACCACAACATCCTTTACATTCTCTGACAGCCCCTTCCGAAAAAGGGCTGCCAAAGCATCATCATTCTATTTGGTCAGGACTGCCCACTTTCGGAATTTCTGACAGTACAACTCAGCATCTTCAAGCCCTGATTTAATGCCAACAAGGTTTTTTCAGCTTGATCAGTGACATTAGGTTCATCATACAACAACCCCAGAGCCAGAAAAAATGCATCAATATCATTCAAAACAGGATCCCCAGGTGTCAGGGAAAAAGCCCAATCCTGAGGATCACCGCGCAGGAGAGAGATGACAATTTGAACCTGCTGTGCTGCATTCCCTGAGGACTTAGGCTTTAAGGCAAAAAACAACTTACAGTTATTTTTGAAATTCAGAAATTTAGCCCGATCCCCCAAAAACAAATCTGGCATGGGAATCCTAGGTTCCACAACTGGCAACCCAGCAAGATAGGTAGCAATACTCCGAACCTCAGTGGCAAGCTGATCCACACGGCCAGACAACTGTGCAAACTCCATTGAGAGAAAAAAAAATCCTCCTCAGCACCCAGAAAAAAAGAGGGAAAAAATGCAACAGACAGAAAAAAAAAAATCTCTGACAACTCTGACAACTTTTTTCTTTCCACACTATTTTTCCCTTCTGTGAGTACCATATAATTTTCAGTTATGGCCGGTGATACTGTTATGTTTCGGTAGCTGAGGAGGACAGGAACAACAGCAGGGCAGCCGAACACCTGAGATGTTGGTAACTGATGGGTTGCAGATTCCTAATCTAACGACACAACTAGAGGTAGCCGTGGAGCATTCCTTCGTTGATCCTAGATGCCTCGTCACAGCCTGAGAGATAACTACACCTAAAGGCAGAAAGATGAAAGCTATCTGCCCCGGAGCAGATCCCAAAGAAAATAGGAAGCCCCCAAACATATAATGGCGGTTAGACAAGATGAAAATACAAACATAGGCAGAAAATAGACTGAGCAAACGCTGGGGCCACAAGCTGACTAAATAGGATAGGACAGGAGAGATTACTTTCTGCAACCCAGAAAACTCTACAAAAATCCAACAATTCTGATTACAAAAATACTGAGATCACACGATCTCGCCACCCGCTAAATCAGATCTCAGTGTGAACAAAAACCAATCCGCAGCCGCTGAAAAAACAGGAAAAAGCAAATGAGCAAATAACAGTGGCTGCAGATAAACTGAGAGGAGCTCAGGCCCAGGAGGGGACCTGGCTGACCTCCACAAAAGTGCAAAAAACAATGCAAAAAGCAAGCACAAAAAGAAAAGCAAAAAATATCTTATCTGAAAGCAGGAGATGCAGGCAAGACTCCAGCAAACTTCCAAATGAACAAGGAACCAAAATTGAGACAAGAACAATTGATCACCGGCAACCATCATGGGAGGGAACCTCCCTTATATCAGACCAGTCAGTGAACCCAGATTGCTACTCCTCGCTGAAAGGTTCAGTACTGTCTGTAACCACCAGAGGGAGCCTCTGCTCAGAAACCATCTCTAACACATTCACAACATCTCCCTCTGTGCTCTGTCTCTCACCCCTGTGTCTGACCAAGTACAGAACATACCACAGCTCCTGGGCAGGGGAGGAAGCTAAAGACAATACTGACATTATAGCAGGAGATCGCAGAGGATACATTTTGTAAGGTAAAATATTTTTTAAAAACACTCAGTGAAATATTTTACCTCACAAAATGAATCCTCTGTGATCCCCTGCTGTAATGTCAGTCTTTTCTTTTGCTTCCTCCCCTGCCCAGGAAATGTGGCATGCTCCGTACACAGTCAGACACAGACAATTTTTAAAATAAACTTTTGTTCATGGGAAAACCCCTTTAATGTGACTGGCTTCCTCTGCGTGTAGACACATCGCGCATCTGCCGCCGGGATCAGCCGAATGATTCACTGCGCCTGCGTGGAGTTCGCGCAGGCGCAGTGCGACGGTGTTCCGCTGGTGGTACTGTATCGACCCGCCACCACAATTGTGGATTACCAGGGCAATGGGGTACTCAGAGCCGAGCCCATGGAAGTCTATGGGGATTGTCACAGGTAGCGGTGGCTCGGTCTGTGGCCCTGGCGGTCTGGCGTATGTTGGGGGAATATTTACAGGGGATAGATATATTTACAGTTCGTGACGCCACCTGTAGTCTTCTGGTAATTTGTACCAGCGCTGCTATAGATCTCTGAGGGGATGGTGAGGCAGCTAGATGTCAGGTCCCCTACAGGTGGGACTGGTCCCTCAAAGTCTATGAAGTTAGGGAAGTCGGGTGCAGATAAATAACACAGTCTCACACGGTCAGCGTCTTTCCATACCTTTACTTGTAAGATGTTCAGGCAGGTCCCAGGGAGGCTGATCCAAGGAGAATGTATTTTGAGATAGCAGCTGGACAAGTTAGGGGCCTCCTTTACTTTCAACACGATGAGTACAACCAGCCTGAAGCGTAGTTCCCTCTATAACTCCAGCTATTCCATAGCTGTACTGCCCAGTCAGTTTTGTGGTTGGAGCCTTCCTGTGAGAGAGCTGAATTCCTATCTTGTCCTGCAGAGACTCAAGGTCCTCACTCCCCCTGACCCCAGTTACGTACTGACTATTTGGGGCTGTTTGCCGCGACCTAAGGTCCGGTAAATCTCTGGTTTTCTTACCACTATGCTTGAAGCTAATAGTGATCCTTCGGTCCCCAGTGACCGGTTACAATGTGCAGGACTTCTTCAATCCAAAAGCACTTTTCAAATAATCTTTCCACTGTGCCTTTCGCCTTGTCCTCGCTGGTAGCATAAACACTCACACTTGCAAAAAGTCATGTAATCACTCCCTTCTTCTCTTCCTTTAGAGTTAGTTCCAGACTCTCAGTTATCCACTAGGCAGGAGCACATCTCTGAACCTTTCACTGTCCTTGAGACAGGTGACTGAAGTATTTCTGTACTAAGCTCTTCTTTCTTTATCAGTGTCTTCAAGTGAGGTACAGCTCTGACCAGGCTGAGGTGATCTATATCTCGCCCTTACTGGCCTCCACTTGCTGAACTGCTGATAGAGCCAGGCTGGACTGCTTCCTCCCTCCAGGTCCCAGCTAGACTCCACACGTCTGCTCTGTCCGAAGACAGGAAACTGACTACTCTAATCACTCAACCAATACACCCTGACCACTCCCTCACAAGTGACTACACTACCCTAAGGGTGTGTCTAGTGTATGTTGAGTGAATGGGTATTGAGCATTAAACTGCTATCTCTCCACACATTCTCCAGGGTACTGCGTGTGCCTAACACCAGGGCTACACATTCCCCCATGGTAAAAGACAGCACTCCCGGGCTGTAAAATACAAAGAGACAGTTTTGTTTATGCATGAAAACATCAACATTAAACATTAATTCGTCCCATCCGGGAGGTAAGGATGTCTTGAACGTTGCAAACAAAAACATTGAATATAGAGAAATACAAAAGTATTAAGGCATCAAAACATTCAATAAATACACAGCATTCTTGTGAAGGACCCGCACCAAACCTTCAACGTGGGTCCTGGGTGGGCTGCAGGACATCCAAATGCAGACCTCACTCAGTGCCACACCACACGGGTTTTTGTATTCAGAGGTAGTTGTGCTGGTTTTATGTAAAACCAAGATAAAGCACCGAAGCGCAACTATATACAAATAAGTTCTGGGCTGGCACAGTCCTCAACCTCAAAGTCCATTGTAAAACGAAGACATATTATATCACATTATAATAATAATAAAGTGCAAAACTTTTTCTGGTTACCCAGCCGGGCATTCTACTGTTAGAAATATATATATACGTTATATACACATTTAACTTGTGCAAAAATTGGCAAACATTCTTAAACTTTTTATAACATTACTTATGGTAGACCCCTATCTGGATCTCACCGGTTTTTCTTTTACTGTTTAATTATTTTCAAATACATTTTCCACCCCGGGGGCTGGAACAATGCGATGGTCCCTAGATCCCAGGACTAACAAGTCGTGACCTGCTATTGGGGTTTGAGTTGCCACAGTTCTCGTGCGAACCTCTAGGGGCGCAACGGGTACTTTCTCCTTGCGAGACACCGATTGCGTTTCAATCTGAGTCACAGTTAACGATATTGATCGTGTCATGGATTGCGATGGAAACTGGGTCGCATGTTGCGATATAGATGTTGCTTTCATTTGCGATGAACCTGCAGGGGGCGATGCTGGGGCACGGCCGGATACTGCTTGAGCTGGAGACGGGGACGCTGCGGTAGTGGTGACGTTACCTGCGTCGGGGACGGAGTCACGGACGATGGTGACGTTAAGGGCATACCATCCCTTCATTCCCCAGTGCCGTGTATACGTGACAATGTCTCCATTAACTAAGTCCCTCCCGGGATGGCCTTGCGGTAGGTGGGATTCTACGTCCCTGCGACTAACAAAGACCCCTGGGTAGAGGCCCGGTTCACGGATGAAGCCCCAGCCCTTCCGGAGCTGGAACTCAGTCACACACCCCTGCCGCCGCGGTTCCCTCAGGGTACCTTTCTCTCTCCGGACACTCTCCTTGTCCGCGATCAGCTCCGCATGTTGCCGCTGTCGGTTCCTCTGAGCTTCCCGCTCTTCCTCCTGCTGGCGTTTCTGCTTCTCCTCACGACGCTGCCACTCATATTCCCACTGGGCGGTGTAGGCGACGTCATCCAGGCGCGCCATTTCGTCCCAGTCGACGTCTGGTAACGACGGACAGGACCCCTCCGGTGTCCCTGCCGGGGTTCGATCATCTGCTGCGGCCTCCTGGCCGGGCGGGCGTTCCGGAACTGGCGGTACCTCCTCAACCTCCTTCGCCTCCACCGCTTCACCGGTGGGATCAGGATGGGTACTTTCGGGGGCAGCCTCCGGTTGCTCCTTTGCCTTGGGCAGCAGAAGTTTTGGTAACTCCAGACGTAGGGGATCATCGAAGGGAGAGATCACCGCGTCCACAGCCGCCGCTGCTCCAGGGTACGCCGGCGTCTCTCGATCTCTTCAAATCCAGGTTGGTGCTGGACCATCTTCTTCAGGCGTGCATTTTCTTCCTTAATTTCTAGCAACGCCTGCTGCAGGTGCAGGACCACGGATGACTCCGGTGCTGGTGGCAGCTTGGCTGGGGCACGGGGCCTGCCTTCCTCCGCTTCCCTGCTCGGCTGCACACGTCCTGCTTCCATGATGTTCCAGAAGATTCTTTCTTCTTCCTCCAGAGACGTCCGGTCTCTTCCGTGGAGGCGGGGTTTGCGTCTCCTCCTCCTCGCAGGGAAGGTGAAGAGGAGGCGGACCTCCTTTGCTGTAGGGCAGGATCGCATATTGTAATAGCACTTTGAGAGGGCAGGCATTTTCTTCGCGCCACAGGGGGGTACACGCCCACGAAGGTACGCCCACCTTCTTCTCCAGCGCCTGAGGGCGCGAATATGGCGACAAAGATGGCGATTTTGGCGCCAAAAGTGCAAACAGTCCTTTTTCACAAAAACAATTCCATAGGCACACAGGGCTCGCAATTTTGCGAGTTTCGCATCCTGTTCGTGACGCCAATTTGTATCGACCCGCCACCACAATTGTGGATTACCAGGGCAATGGGGTACTCAGAGCCGAGCCCATGGAAGTCTATGGGGATTGTCACAGGTAGCGGTGGCTCGGTCTGTGGCCCTGGCGGTCTGGCGTATGTTGGGGGAATATTTACAGGGGATAGATATATTTACAGTTCGTGACGCCACCTGTAGTCTTCTGGTAATTTGTACCAGCGCTGCTATAGATCTCTGAGGGGATGGTGAGGCAGCTAGATGTCAGGTCCCCTACAGGTGGGACTGGTCCCTCAAAGTCTATGAAGTTAGGGAAGTCGGGTGCAGATAAATAACACAGTCTCACACGGTCAGCGTCTTTCCATACCTTTACTTGTAAGATGTTCAGGCAGGTCCCAGGGAGGCTGATCCAAGGAGAATGTATTTTGAGATAGCAGCTGGACAAGTTAGGGGCCTCCTTTACTTTCAACACGATGAGTACAACCAGCCTGAAGCGTAGTTCCCTCTATAACTCCAGCTATTCCATAGCTGTACTGCCCAGTCAGTTTTGTGGTTGGAGCCTTCCTGTGAGAGAGCTGAATTCCTATCTTGTCCTGCAGAGACTCAAGGTCCTCACTCCCCCTGACCCCAGTTACGTACTGACTATTTGGGGCTGTTTGCCGCGACCTAAGGTCCGGTAAATCTCTGGTTTTCTTACCACTATGCTTGAAGCTAATAGTGATCCTTCGGTCCCCAGTGACCGGTTACAATGTGCAGGACTTCTTCAATCCAAAAGCACTTTTCAAATAATCTTTCCACTGTGCCTTTCGCCTTGTCCTCGCTGGTAGCATAAACACTCACACTTGCAAAAAGTCATGTAATCACTCCCTTCTTCTCTTCCTTTAGAGTTAGTTCCAGACTCTCAGTTATCCACTAGGCAGGAGCACATCTCTGAACCTTTCACTGTCCTTGAGACAGGTGACTGAAGTATTTCTGTACTAAGCTCTTCTTTCTTTATCAGTGTCTTCAAGTGAGGTACAGCTCTGACCAGGCTGAGGTGATCTATATCTCGCCCTTACTGGCCTCCACTTGCTGAACTGCTGATAGAGCCAGGCTGGACTGCTTCCTCCCTCCAGATCCCAGCTAGACTCCACACGTCTGCTCTGTCCGAAGACAGGAAACTGACTACTCTAATCACTCAACCAATACACCCTGACCACTCCCTCACAAGTGACTACACTACCCTAAGGGTGTGTCTAGTGTATGTTGAGTGAATGGGTATTGAGCATTAAACTGCTATCTCTCCACACATTCTCCAGGGTACTGCGTGTGCCTAACACCAGGGCTACACAGTACTGCGCAAGAGGCTGCGTGAGTGTGTGAGTGTGATATACACACGTCACTGACATCTATGTATATATGTATTCTATGTGTATATATCTATTCTATCTTTTCTATTATGACCTGTCAGTGTGATTTTACAGTAGCCGCATATGAATTGCCGGCTTTTCAAAGGATACCGGTGCGTAATAATCAGACAGCACTTGCATGGTGCGAGTGCTGTGCTATTTTTTTCTCGCACCCATTGACTTGCATTGGCGAGTCTCGTCCGAGATACGCAGCAAATCGCAGCATGCTGCAATTTTTTTCTCAGTTCGATTTCAGCTGAGAAAAAAAATCACAGATGAGATGTTTTTTATTGGATTGCACTCGTCCGTATTTCTCACAAGTGAGTATGAGCCCTTAGACTGAACGCTGCTGTCAGTTATTCTCTTTCGCCTTTCTAAGTAATGTTGTCACAATTGCAGCTTCTCCAGGCTCCTAAATTACATGTCTACCGAATTATGTAGAGAAATAGCCTGTGATTTAGTCTTTAACCCCTTTACACCCGAAGGTGGTTTGCACGTTAATGACCAGGCCAATTTTTACAATTCTGGCCACTGTCAATTTATGAGGTAATAACTCTGGAATGCTTCAATGGAATCCAGTGAATCTGAGATTGTTTTTTTTCATGACATATTGTACTCCATTATAGTGGTAAAATTTCTTCAGTGTGACTTGCGTTTATTTGTGAAAAAAAACAGAAATTTGGAGAAAATTTGTAAAATTTCGCAGTTTTCCAAATCTGAATTTTCTTGCCCTTAAATCACAGAGATATGTCACACAAAATAGTTAATAAGTAACATTTCCCACCTTTCTACTTTACATAAGCACAATTTTGGAACCAAAATTTTTTTTTGTTAGGAAGGGTTAAAAGTTGATCAGCAATTTTTCATTTTTCCAACAAAATTTACAAAACCATTTTTTAGGGACCACATCACATTTGAAGTCCCTTTGAGAGCGATCTGCTGCCTGCAACATACTTCAGCATGACCGGTTTGGCAGTGGGTCAGTAATGGTGTGGGGTGGTATTTCTTTGGGGGGCCACACAGCCCTCCATGTGCTCGCCAGAAGTAGCCTGACTGCCATTAGGTAACAAGATGAGATCCTCAGACCCCTTGTGAGATCATATGCTGGTGCGGTTTGCCCTGGGTTCCTCCTAATGCAGGACAATGCCAGACCTCATGTGGCTGGAGTGTGTCAGCAGTTCCTGCAAGATGAAGGCATTGAAGCTATGGACTGGCCTGCCCGTTCCCAAGACCTGAATCTCATTGAGCACATCTGGGACAGCATGTCTCGCTCCATTCACCAACGTCACGTTGCACCACAGACTATCCAGGAGTTGACAGATGCTTTAGTCCAGGTCTGGGAGGAAATCCCTCAGGAGACCATCTGCCGCCTCATCAGGAGCATGCCCAGGCGTGTAAGCAAGGTCATACAGGCACGTGGAGGCCACACACAATACTGAGCATCATTTTGACTTATTTCCACTTTAATTTTGTCCTGTTTTGATTTTCATTTTGACTTGTTTCCACTTTCATTCTGGGGGTCTCTCTAAATCCAGGCCTCCATTGGTTCAAAATTTTGATTTTTATTGATGATTTTTGTGTGATTATGTTGACAGCACATTCAACTTTGTACATAACAAAGTATTCAATGAGAATATTTCATTCATTTAGATCAGGGTTCCCCAACTCCAGTCCTCAAGGCCCACCAACAGGTCATGTTTTCAGGATTTCCTTAGTATTGCCCAAGTGATAATTGCATCACCTGGGCAATACAAAGGAAATCCTGAAAACATGACCTGTTGGTGGGCCTTGAGGACTGGAGTTGGGGAACCCTAATTTAGATTTAGGATGTGTTATTTGAGTGTTCCCTTTTTTTGAGCAGTGTATATAACATTACATCACATGGGCGTACCCAGGATCAAAACTAGGGGGGGGCAAGCCAATGTCGCATCTTATACACGTTACATCATATACACTGTACATTATCCTGCATATTAGGTATGGAGCATTAGAACTGTTGTATATTGTATAATACAGCAGTGTATGCAACACTACGCTGTATATACCATATATTATACATGGCAGTCGCGCTCATGTCAGGAGCAGTACCAGCAAGTCCGAGGATTGCAGTGCGATCCTCGCATGAGTTATACGGCCGTCTGTCTATGCCCTTGTTATAATAATACTGAAATATTAATCTGTTATTAAAGTATTAAGGAGCTCACAAGTAAAAAAAAAAGCCCCCTACCTCCCCTGTCCCCCACCCACACCCCAACAGCCCATTGTCTCACATGCACCCCTTAGTGTTCTGTCCCACTGACCCCACAATACCCCCATCCTCTCACATGCACCCCTCAGTGCTCTGTTGCCCCTCCCCACTTCAGCCCCCACAATACCCCATCCTCTCACAGTAAACCCCCAGTGCCCTAGCCCCACAATACCCCATCCTCTTACATTCAACCCCATGACCTGTCCACCCTCCCTCACAATACACCATCCTGTCACATCAACCCCTGTGTGCCAGCCCCCACAATATCCCCATCCTCTCACATTCACCAACCAGTGCCCTGTATCCCCTCCCCACAATACCCCATCCTCTCACATTCACTCTCTGTGCCCTGTTGCCCCTCCCCCACTTCAGCCCCCACAATACCCCATCCTCTCACATTAACCCCCCCTATGCGCCAGCCCCCACAATATCCCCATCCTCTCACATTCACCAACCAGTGCCCTGTACCCCCTCCCCCACAATACCCCATACTCTTACATTCACATCAGTGCCCTGTACCCCTCCCCCACAATACCCCCATCCTCTCACATTCCCCCACAGTGACCATGACATGCCTGAGCAGAATGAATTTAATAAATTCCATCCCCTCTTACCATGAAGCTTGCAGGCAGTGGCTGAGGCAGGAGCAGGAAGTGTCCAGTGTGTGCACACAGAGGGCACTAGGACCCAGTGTGGCTGAGACAACCAGAGCCTGCAGGGCAGAAAGTGAAACTACAGCTGCTGCAGCCAGGAAGGAAGGAAGGAAGAGGCTCCTCTGGTGAGACAGCAGCACGGTGCACTGCGCACACAGACAGGCTCTGAAACCTGTGGCAGAGGGAGCCGGCATTGTGCTGCTCTCTCCGCTCTCTTTCATTGTGTGCCCCCCTGCTTCTAGGGGGGGGCACCTGCCCCCCCTGCCCCATGGTGCGTACGCCCATGTTACATCACGTGCACAACTAAAGCAGTGCACTACTATGCAACCTGCTCCTGCTCACTCATTTATGTGGGCCTTGTGACCCGACAGTTAAAAGTGCGAGCATGCGAACACGTACTAGGGATTAGTGCAGCACGCGACGTGGAAGGCATTGCTTCATTAAAAACCCTTCCACGTCATTGATGCAACCCCTCGAGACTAGAGTTGAGCGATACTTTCCGATATCCTAAAGTATCGGAATCGGAATGGTATCGCCGATATCACTAAAATATCGGCGATGCCCGATACCGATACCGGAAGTCCCATGTAAGTCTATGGGAACAAAATATCGAAATTAAAAAAAAACCATTCTTGCCTTGTTGGTTAATTGTACATGAAGGAAAACAAGAAAGAGTAATGTAGAATGTATTGGGGAAGGTTGAGGAGACATTAAAGGCATAGATGTTTAACCCAATCAAATGGAATAGCATAAATATTTTTTTTTTTTAAAGATGTTCGGATTGACGAAGAAATTGACAATGTTAACGTTTTTTATATTTTGGCAAATATGTATATTACACAACTTCCATGCTCTTCATCTTCACCTTTTTAACTTTTCACACACTTTCTCCTTCATAATCTTCTGCAGCATCATCTTTTTCATCAAATTATTCTTCATCTTCACCTTCTTTATCTTCTTCTTAAACTTCTTGCTATTCATCTTTGTTAACATTACTCATATTCTTCTTATTAAACTATTATTCTTATTCATATTCTGCTTCATCTTCTTCATCATATTCTTATTTGTGACAGAGAATCCTGTACTTGTAATCTGTCAAAGTATGAATTTTTCATCCTTCCGTTCTTGCTGTCACAAAAGATTTAAATTACAACAGTATTTGTCCGTGTTCAGTTTAGCCTGCAGCAGCAGGCATTTTCCAGGGGCACCACGAGGAGGAACGGACTCACCCCCATACACTGCTTAGTCTTCTTCTGCTTAGAATTTAGAGCATATATTTTGCTCTTCATTTTGGTCTTATACTTCATGTTCTTCTGCTTTTAGATCTTCTGCTTATTGTTCTTGTGTCTCTTTTTCCGTATCTTGTATTTGTAGCACAATCTTGTACCAGCTGATGTTACTGGGACACGGTTACTAAGCAGGAGGTACCTGTGCTCCAAAGCACTACCAAGGACCAGCAGACGTTGCTGGAACTCGGATACCGAGATGGAGGCACCTAGGCCAAAGGCACTGCGGAGAACCAGTTGACGGTACTGGAACCCGGACGGGTAGCAGAAGGTACAAGAGCCAATGCAAGTAACGAGGACCAGCTGACTGTGCTGGAACCCGGAGGGGCAGCAGAAGGAAAAGAGCCAATGGCACAACCGAGGACCAGCTGACGTTACTGAACCCCAGTAACACAGGAGCAAGTGTTGACTGTGCTAACAGCACTTCCGAGCAACAACTGGCGGTGTTGGAGCCCAGGGTCAAGGAGGATGTTTAAATACTAGATCAAGTAATTTCCTTGTTACCTGTCAATTTTAAATGTCTATACTTCAAACAAGAGAAAGATAACCTTTACTACCATAAGATGATGATTTCATTTAAACTAATATCTAGATAAATAAAGAATTGACAAACATAAACACATACATTAACATGTTGAACAGCAATGCAAACCACAAAATAAATTAGTTAAGGAATCTGCTATACGGTTGTACATAAAAGCATACAAGTACATATCTGAATCCATTAATGATGGATAAGTAACAGTATGTACACCATTTTTATTGTATAGACAATGAATGTCTGACTTCAAAACATCATCAGCATTACAAGTTATCTGTGATATTACTAAAATGTTCCATTTGCTGAATAATGTCACTAAATATTTTATACAAAATTATACAATTTCCATCATGTAATACTCATAATATGTGGCAATAATCATTTTTATTAACAAACATAACCTTTAAAAAGTGCATACTGCATAGTGAAAATTGCTATTTATGGCTGACTGTGACTGTCGACTTGGAAGCATGACAACAGATAGATAAGGTATATATAGATGAGACTGCATAGCCACAGATGGTGAATTGCGATGTAATACTGTACCTCAATAAAGTGTGCGTCACTACTACATAATTTTTTTTATATAGCTTTATAAACAGGGTACATGGATGTATGCTTGTGCCTTTGTTTTGACGCACAGACTGCCTTCCTGCTGAGACGCATTGGGTAGTGAACAGTTGTGTGCAGTGTTCACTGCAGTCTCTGCGGAATAACCACACTTAGACCTTATAACTTTTCAGACTTTCTTTATCAATCTACCAAGATGAAGAAGGCAGGGAGTAAGGCACGTGGTCGTGGAGTTTCTTCAGGGAGAGGACGTGGGGATTCTGTGGCTGCTGCGGCCCCCAGTGACACAGCATCCACCAGTTTTCCCCGTGAGCGTTCCTTTATGCGCACTTTTGTAGGAGCTCGGAGTACCCCCTGCTGCGGGAAGAACAAATTGAAGCCGTTGTTGTTTGGATGTCAGCCAATGCATCGACTTCAATTGCTTCCACCTCCTCTCAGGACCACAGCACTGTTGGGCAACCATCTGTCTCTTCACCGCCTGGCAAATTGCCCAGGCAGTCAGAGAGTTCTGTACAGGAGCCAGCTGAGTGTCTGCTTCTGTTCTCAGAATCTATTGGCTTGCAAACAGGGGCCCAGCCAAGCAGCATTCTGTAATGTGAAGAGGGAGTATGCAGTGATGCGCAACAGCTGTGTCTCTCTGAATCTGAAGAGGCGGGTGAGACAGTGCCGATGGTCAGCACACCGCAGAACGCATCTGATGATGATGAGACCCAGGTGCCAGTTTCTGTTGAGCATGGTGCTGGCCAGACCACCCAACAGCAGGTGTTGGAAGAGGGTAGTGGAGATGATGAGGTCCAAGACCCAACATGGCATGAGGAACAGGAAGGTGGTGGGAGCAGCTCAGAGGAATAATAATAATATTTATTTATATAGCGCCATCATATTCCGCAGCGCTTTACAGTTTAGCAGTTTCAGAACACAAGTCATAAGTACAACGTTAACAATACAATAATTTAAGCTAAATAAGTCGCCCCTGCTCGTGACAGCTTACAATGTACAATGAGATGGGGGAGATACAAAGTATAGGTGTTTATATACAATGGTGCATTTACAATGATGTTCCAGCCATCTTAAGGGACTGAGGGATGGAGATAGTGAATGGGCTAGAGACACACACACACTTACACAGAATACATAGAATGACTTTGATTAGTGAATGTGATAGGCCGCTCTGAACAAATGTGTTTTGAGGGAGCGCCTGAAACCATGCAAATTGTGGATAGTCCTAATTTCTTGGGGTACAGCATTCCAGAGGATTGGCGTAGAGCAGGAGAAGTCTTGGAGTCGGGAGTGGGAGGTACGTATTAGTGCAGAGGTTAGTCGAAAGTCGTTTGCAGAGCGCAGCAGTCGGTTAGGCCGATAGATAGAAATGAGGGAGGAGATGTAGGAGGGGTGCTGCACTGTGGAGAGCTTTGTGGGTGAGAACCAGTACTTTGGTTGAAAGCTGGGAGAGGCCTAGAGAAATGGTTAGTGATAGAAGGAAGATAGAGGAAGACATTGCCCCAACGGTACAAACAGGAGGGAGAGTTAGGCTGCAGACTCGGTTGCCTGTAGCCTCCAGTTTGGCACCTGTTCGGAGCAGTTGTCTTCCAAAAGTCAAAACGTGCGCTCCCAGGACTTGCACTGCGTGGTCCTTTTTTCACACACTTGCACATGATATTTGCTATGTGAAATGCAAGCTGTGTAATCAAAAATTAAAAATAGCTAAAAGTGTCAGTCACCTCAATACCACAAATATGTGGAAACATGTGCGGACAAAGCACGTAGTTGAGTTACAAAGACACACTAGAGATGTAGGCCAACCTACAGCAGCACCTACATCTTCAGGTTGTGTTGAAGCCTCTTCATCGAGCTCACACACAGCTGGTTCTGCTTCCTCACAGGATCGCCATGGAAGAACCTCGGCCACTGTTGTCCAGAGACAAACTGTTATTCCACACACAGCAGCAAGTTCCCTGTCATCCTCACACTCCCAGGCCACAAAACAGCCATCGGTAGCACAGGCATGGGATAAAAGACGGCCATACTCCGCAAACCATGCACGAGCACAGGCTCTGAATGCTGGCATTGCAAAACTCCTGTCCCTTGAAATGCTGTGATTCAGGCTGGTGGAGACAGACAGTTTCCGTAACTGAATATCATTGTCAATCCCACAATACAATGTGCCAAGCCGATTTCATTTCAGCAGGCAAGCCATCCCTGGTCTGCAAAAGCATGTTGAGGGAAAAATTAAACATGCGCTACTAAAAGCCCTCAGTAGCAAGGTCCACCTGACCACCGATGCGTGGACCAGTACCCATTGTTATGATCTGCTACAACCAGTAAGGAAAGAAGGGAATTCTGTCCCTACAATACAACTAAGCTGAATCCCTACGATGTAACGGGGAACCTGATCCTGCGACCAGACCCGCTAAAGTCCTCATCTAGTGTGAACGAAGACCTATAGTTGCGAGGGAGTAATCCCTACAAGATCTAGGGACTGTGAGAAAAGGTGGACACCTCCTAACATAAATTGTAGCATGGATAATTAAACAGAAAAATAAATACTTTGTGATCCTAACATCAAGCAAAACTGACAGATTAAGGCACCTAAGCACCCGGCTAGCTTAACAGTAGATAATACAATGAAGTCAAGCAAAGCCAGAAGGGCGGAGCCAGACTAAATAGGGAAAAAAGGTCATGTGACCAGCAAACTGAAACAAAACCTAACAAGAGGGTTCTAACACCCATGGCCAGGGACAATACCTTTCCCTCACTGCCCATTGGGTCAATGTTGTGCAGCCGGGTACTGATCTTGCGAGTGGCGCTGTACGTGTTCTGCCAACTCCAAGGATTGCAGGAATCAAGTCTGTACACATTGATTCCTCCTCCTATTCCAGTTCCTCAGAATCATCGCTGCAGGAGCCGTCACGGTCTACCTCCACATGGACCCGTGAACGTTTACCTGTTGCGACCGATATGAGCACAGCCGTGTCCAAATGTCAACAGGCCATCCTGAAATTAATTTCCATGGGGAATCTTAGCCACACAGCGCAGGAGCTCTGTAATGCCATAAAGCAGGAGAGCGACGTGTGGTTTTTGGAAGAGAATCTACAGGCAGGCTTGGTAGTGTGTGACAATGGCCGAAATCTGGTGTCAGCTCTGGGCCTTGGCAACCTCACTCACATACCATGTCTGTCATATGTGCTCAACTTGGTCGTGCAGAGTTTTTTGAGGGACTATCCGGATCTTGATGCACTGCTGCACAAGGTCCGCCTAGAGTGCGCTCACTTGCGACGTTCCAGCATGGCCAGATCGCTGATTGCAGCTCTGCAACGCAGATTTCACCTTCATTAACATCGCATCATATGTGACGTACCCACCAGGTGGAATTCCTCGTTACATATGTTGGAGCGGTTGTGTGAGCAGCAGCCAACAGTAATGGAGTATCAGCTGCATCAGGCGCAGTCAACTCGCAATTTGCGCCGTTCACACTTCACCACTACTGAGTGGGCCTCTATAATAAGAATAATAATATTATTTATTTATATAGCGCCATAATATTCCGCAGTGCTTTACAGTTTAACAGTTTCAAAACACAAGTCATAAGTAACAACGTTAACAATACAATAATTAAAGCAAAATCAGCCGCCCCTGCTGGTGAAAGCTTACAATCTACAATGAGGTGGGGGAGATACAAAGTACAGGTGTTTATATACAATGGTGTTTTTACAATGATGGTCCAGCCATTTTAAGGGAGTGAGGGATGCATGGAGATAGTGAATGGGCTACACACACAGAATTACACATAGAATGACTTTGATTAGTGAATGTGATAGGCCACTGTGAACAAATGTGTTTTGAGGGAGCGCCTGAAACCATCCAAATTGCGGATAGTCCTAATTTCTTGGGGTAGAGCATTACAGAGGATTGGCGCAGCGCGGGTGAAGTCTTGGAGTTGGGAGTGGGAGGTACGGATTAGTGCAGAGGTTAGTCGAAGGTCGTTTGCAGAGTGCAGCAGTCGGTTAGGCCGATAAATATAAATAAGGGAGGAGATGTAGGGGGGTGCTGCGCTGTGGAGAGCTTTGTTGGTGAGAACCAGTAATTAGAATTGGATCCTATAATGAATGGGCAGCCACTGCCAGTGTAATGAGTGGCGAATAACTCTATGAAGGATATCTGCCACGTTTTGCGTGCGTTTGATGAGTCAACGCGGATGGCGAGTGCAGATGATGCACTAGTCAGCCTGACTGTCCCCTTATCTGCCTGCTTCAAAAAACACTGCAAGCACTAAGGCATGAGGTTTTGGAAGAGGTGGAGGATGAGGAGTCACAAATTCCATCACCTTCTGGACAGTCAGCGCAACGTGGTTCCTCACAAAGGGCTGGAGGACTTTCAAAGTACCATGCTGTATCAACAATTGAACCTCCAGAGTCGCTGTCTATATTTTCATAACCATTACAAACTTTTAATGTATTTACAAAGCACATAATGTACATTTTTTGTCTATCCTTTTGTAATGCTATTGTGTTTCCATAAACTGATGTTACAGAATTATGATACAAAGTTTTTAAATTTTGAGTTTTAAATTTTGTAAATTTATATGTATTTGAAGGACTTTGTGAGGAGGATGAGGAGGAGTCAATGGAGGAGGAAGACATCGCTCCAGAGGGAGGTAGACAATGCTCTAGTCAGTATGTAGACCAAGGGTGGGGTGATGCACAGCAGGCGGAGATGACGCCTCTTGCAGGGGACAACGTTTCTTGGCCAGTTGGGAGTCTGCAGCACATGGTTGATTTCATGCTGCAGTGGCTGAGAAACGACCGCCGCATCGAACACATTCACACCACGTCTGATTATTGGGTGTACACCCTCCTAGACCCTCGCTACCGGGACAACTTACAAAGCCTCATCACACCGTTGAACCGGGAGCGTAAAATGCGGAAGTACCAAGACACACTGGTGCAATCCATAATGTTCTCCATTCCAGCCGAGAGCACTGCTGCTGCTACTGATTTACAAAGCAGCTCTGTGCGTCGAGGCAGTGGAGACAGCTCTGCAACAAGAGGGAGCACAAGCAGCGCCTCTGCACAGGGCAAGAACAGTATGTTCCAAATGTGTCGAAGTTTTGTGGCAGCGCCACCAATGTCTACACCATCCGAGACGGCTCCAGTCAGCAGGAGGCAACATTTCCGTAAGATGGTGACAGACTACATGTCTTGCCCTCTCAGTGTACTCCCAGATGGCTCTTCCCCATTCAAGTTTTGTGTCTCTAAGCTGGATACATGGCCAGAGCTTAGCCAGTATGCATTGGAGGTGCTGGCTTGATCTGCTGCCAGTGTATTATCGGAGCGCGTCTTTACTGCTGCAGGTGGTGTACTAACAGACCGTTGCATGCGACTATCCTACGATAATGTAGAACGGCTTACTTTTCTGAAAATGAACTAGGCATGGATCTCGCCTGAATTTGCCTGTCGGTTTCAGATTAACTAACTGGTTGGCAACGTTTTCCATGTCTCCTGTTATGTTCATCTTTCTACCACCTGAGCTATACTCCCTGGGCTACAACACTGCCAGTTGCTGCTCAGAAGTGTCGTGTCCACAGACCAATACACAAGCTATAGTGATAGTGGGGTTCAGTAACGCCTGCTGTTCCCCTGCTGTGTGTCCGGCAAAAATTACTGCTACCTAGCTACACATGTTGAAAAAAACATGACATGTTAAAGTGGCTAGTGCTACACATAGATATCAGGCTACACCCTTATTTCTAAGCTGTAAACAAGTGAAACGTCAAATTTAAAACCATTCAATGATTAGTGTTGGTAACAAATCTGTAACTAAATAATTGTGACATATTATGGCAGATATCCACATGTCTAACACAAATGCTAACACAAAAGCATACTTATGCTATAGGGTACTGATGGTGAACCTTCTCACTCCATAACTTTGACCAATCCAACTCACATCATGCCTCAAATGCTGCAATGTTGGAAGTGCATAATGTGGGTTGAACTTTGACAACAGCTGCAGTGCGAAGGTTATCCTTCTGTGTTCTTGGCTTTTAAATAAAAGCATACAAGTAAATATAATAATACATTGTTGATTAAGGGACATGATGTACACCTGTAATATTGTGCAAACAATGGATGTAGGACTATTCCTCTTCAACATTACTTATATTTGTGTCATTTGAAAAAATACATATTTTAGTTAAAAATTAAAAACCCATGTTCAGTAGCTGTGAAAGGCCCGTTTGTGTACTTCTATATTGTTTGCAACCAATGTATTGTATACGGATGGAAGCGCGTCACACTAATAGATTATATTTATTTTAAATGGAATGTAGCAGAACCAATTGGAGATAAATGAAAAGGATGAGCCACTGAGACACGCTCAGCAGAGTACAAGCAGCAGTGCTTGAACAAGTAACTGGAGCGTGATGTGCACTCAAAAAAGTAAAAAACACAGACTGAAGTGAACACTGAAACACAACTGTCCACAATCTGTGAAAGGCTACTCCTTTGTGTACTTCTATAGTGTTTGCAACCAATGTATTGTATACGGATGGAAGCGCGTCACATAATAGATTATATTTATTTTAAATGGAATGTAGCAGAACCAATTGGAGATAAATGAAAAGGATGAGCCACTGAGACACGCTCAGCAGAGTACAAGCAGCAGTGCTTGAACAAGTAACTGGAGCGTGATGTGCACTCAAAAAAGTAAAAAACACAGACTGAAGTGAACACTGAAACACAACTGTCCACAATCTGTGAAAGGCTACTCCTTTGTGTACTTCTATAGTGTTTGCAACCAATGTATTGTATACGGATGGAAGCGCGTCACACTAATAGATTATATTTATTTTAAATGGAATGTAGCAGAACCAATTGGAGATAAATGAAAAGGATGAGCCACTGAGACACGCTCAGCAGAGTACAAGCAGCAGTGCTTGAACAAGTAACTGGAGCGTGATGTGCACTCAAAAAAGTAAAAAACACAGACTGAAGTGAACACTGAAACACAACTGTCCACAATCTGTGAAAGGCTACTCCTTTGTGTACTTCTATAGTGTTTGCAACCAATGTATTGTATACGGATGGAAGCGCGTCACACTAATAGATTAGATTTATTTTAAATGGAATGTAGCAGAACCAATTGGAGATAAATGAAAAGGATGAGCCACTGAGACACGCTCAGCAGAGTACAAGCAGCAGTGCTTGAACAAGTAACTGGAGCGTGATGTGCACTCAAAAAAGTAAAAAACACAGACTGAAGTGAACACTGAAACACAACTGTCCACAATCTGTGAAAGGCTACTCCTTTGTGTACTTCTATAGTGTTTGCAACCAATGTATTGTATACGGATGGAAGCGCGTCACACTAATAGATTATATTTATTTTAAATGGAATGTAGCAGAACCAATTGGAGATAAATGAAAAGGATGAGCCACTGAGACACGCTCAGCAGAGTACAAGCAGCAGTGCTTGAACAAGTAACTGGAGCGTGATGTGCACTCAAAAAAGTAAAAAACACAGACTGAAGTGAACACTGAAACACAACTGTCCACAATCTGTGAAAGGCTACTCCTTTGTGTACTTCTATAGTGTTTGCAACCAATGTATTGTATACGGATGGAAGCGCGTCACACTAATAGATTAGATTTATTTTAAATGGAATGTAGCAGAACCAATTGGAGATAAATGAAAAGGATGAGCCACTGAGACACGCTCAGCAGAGTACAAGCAGCAGTGCTTGAACAAGTAACTGGAGCGTGATGTGCACTCAAAAAAGTAAAAAACACAGACTGAAGTGAACACTGAAACACAACTGTCCACAATCTGTGAAAGGCTACTCCTTTGTGTACTTCTATAGTGTTTGCAACCAATGTATTGTATACGGATGGAAGCGCGTCACACTAATAGATTATATTTATTTTAAATGGAATGTAGCAGAACCAATTGGAGATAAATGAAAAGGATGAGCCACTGAGACACGCTCAGCAGAGTACAAGCAGCAGTGCTTGAACAAGTAACTGGAGCGTGATGTGCACTCAAAAAAGTAAAAAACACAGACTGAAGTGAACACTGAAACACAACTGTCCACAATCTGTGAAAGGCTACTCCTTTGTGTACTTCTATAGTGTTTGCAACCAATGTATTGTATACGGATGGAAGCGCGTCACACTAATAGATTAGATTTTTTTCCACTAAAATGGAGCAGCACCAATTAGAGAAAAATGTGAAGGATGAGGCAGTGACACACGCTCAGCAGACTACAACCAGCAGTGGTTGAAGAACTAACTGGAGCGTGATCTGCACTCAAAAAATCAAAACCTCACAGACTGCAGTGAACACTGAAACACAACTATTCACTATCTGTGAAAAGCTCCTTTCTGTACTTCTATAGTGTTTGCAACCAATGTATTGTATACGGATGGAAGCACGTCACACTAATAGATTTGATTTTTTTCTAATATAATGGAGCTGCACCAATTCCACTAAATAACATAAAAAAAAAAAAGAGTCAGTGACACGTGCAGATGCCTACAAACAGCGGTGGATGCAGAGCAAACTGCAGCGTCACCTGCACTGTCACACACACACCTTGCACAGAGCTGTTAAAACAACACTGGCAAAATGAAGCTTTACACAGCGGTTGGTAAACTAGCCTGCCTCAAGCACAGTAGTACACAAAATCGCAATATCTAACTGTCCCTCAGAGTCAGCACAGCAGCGTTCTGTCCCTAACTGAGTTCACAGCACAGTGACGCTAAAATGGCTGCGGCGCCTTTTATAGTGCATTCTGACATCATTTCAGCAGCCAATCACAGCCATGCCATTAGTTAAGATGACCGCATCATTACAGGATGTGCCCACACTTCGTAGGATTCCTCATTGGCTGACTAAAATCACATTGCCTCTCAAAGAATTATGGGAACTTCCGATTCCGGTATACGATATTGAAAAAGTATCGGAATTAAGTATCGGAATTCCGATAACGCGAATATCGGCCGATACCCGATACTTGCGGTATCAGAATGCTCAACACTACTCGAGACTCAAGATCCTAGGTATTGATCGAATTATACCGAGTATTAGGGTTGGTAAGATTACCATGGCGCTTACAAGACTAGAGACCAAATGGATTTGGACCCTTAAAAATGTATCTCCCCACGGGCTTAATGTGAATTTGAGTTTTGCCTCTTTTTTGTAGATCTTGTTTGTTCCCTTGAACCATTGGGATATCGTTTTATTTTTATCTACTGTATTTATTCTTTGTTTTTAACTGGTTTTATTTGTCTTTTTTAGCCGTTCATTTCTTTATATGCTTTCCCTACCAGATTCATCTCGATACCTCCTCGTTTGGGTGCCCGTTGTGGATCCCGTCTGTCTATGCAATGCATATCCTTCCCATCTGTAGCAAGATGAAAAAATAATTTTGTGATTGATACTCACCTCTGAATACATTAATCACTGACTATCCTCCCCATTTATTTTCTTTTCATTTTATCCTATCCTTTACTTCTAGATATAAATTAGTTGTCCTTAATCAACATATACGCATACTGATGAGTGGCACGTCTATGTGGTCTGAATTACCTGCCCGGAGGCGGAATCTCTCCTGCACACTCAAACAGCGACTGTATTATTCATAGGTATATCATTCTTCCATATGGGGGTTCACAATGTGCCTGACTTTTCCTTGGCCACAATAGGTCTTGAATACTTACTTGACCTCAACATGCACAGTTACAATTATGATACCTTTTCCTTCAAGCAATAGCACCTTAATTATGATAGTTGGGCACCACCTTGTGGTTAATTATAAATACTACACCTGAATGATACAAAACTTTTTTACTGTTTAGGCACCACAGGCTTTATGTATTTCAGTAAGATTTGACTGATATGCATGTTACTGGTTGCCAATAGTAATAAAGGATCTTTTTGATATAGAAAGTTTGTATTTAACTGTGATATAAGCACAGGCACTTTAGATTCTGACTATCAAGTGTTATTTTATGGTTGAATATTAGTTGATATCCTCGCTGCTATTTTATATATAGTTATTGGGAGTTTTTTTTACAGCCTCCCCTTTTTTCCTTGCACTTTTTTCCTGATTTTTACTTGTGCTATTTTAATCATGTATAAATAAAATTCATTAATTTTAAATCAAATCTAATTTATTACTGCTAATTTTTGCACATATGTACCTGTAAGTTGGGCCCCTATGGCAAATATTTTTCTTTATGTTATCATTTACTTCTGTATTGTTTTATTGTGGCCTAACTATATGCACCTGGGATGTTGAATCATCCTTGCCTGTCCGGGGATACTGAGGTATAGTACATACGTCTGTGTGGACATGTTGGTTACCTATACACGTGGGTTGACAGCTGACATGCGCCCTCAACAGCTGCAGGTGGAATTGCGATCCACCAGTGGCTATTAACCCGCTAAATGCCGCTGTAAAACTCTGATAGCGGCATTTAGTATGCGCTTCCGGCAAGCGCGCCGGAAATCCGCCCTACTGTGACCCCCGTCACATGATCGCGGGTCACCGATGGATTGGCATGACAACCAGAGATCTCCTGCAGACCTCTATGGTTATCACTGCCGGATTGCTATGAGCGCCGCCCTGTGGTCATCGCCTGTATGTAGCAGAGCCGATCGGGTTATAGCTGCTTCTAGTCTCCCATGGAGACTATTGTAGCATGCCAAAAGTAAAAAAAATAGTTTTTAAAAATATAAAAAAGTAAAAATATTAAAGTTCAAATCACCCTTTCGCCCCATTCAAAATAAAACAATAAAAAAATCAAACATACACATATCTGGTAAAGCCATGCTCAGAATTGCCTGATCTTTCAATAAAAAAAAAGGATTAACCCGATCGCTAAACGGCGTAAAAATGCCAGAACTACTTTTTTGGTCGCTGCAACATTGAATTAAAATGCAATAACGGCGAACAAAAGATAGTATCTGCACCAAAATGGTATAATTAAAAACGTGAGTTCAGTGCGCAAAAAATAAGCCCTCACCCAACCCAAGACCACGAAAAATGGAGACGCTACGGGTATCGGAAAATGGCACCATTTTTTTTTTTTAACAAACTTTGGAATTATTTTTCACCACTTGAATAAAAACCAACCTAGACATGTTTGGTGTCTATGAACTCGTAATGACCTGGAGAATCATAATGGCTGGTCAGTTTTAGCATTTAGTGAACATTGTGAAAAAGCAAAAAAAAAACAATTATGGAATTGCACTTTTTTTGCAATTTTACCGCACTTGGAATTTATTTTCCTGTTTTCCAGTACATGATATGTTAAAATCAAAGATGTCATTCAAAAGTACAACTTGTCCCGCAAAAAACAAGCCCTCACATGGCCATAAAAAAGTTATGGCTCTGGGAAGAAAGGGAGCAAAAAACGAAAACGCAAAAAAGAAAATACCTTTGTTCATGAAGGAGTTAAACATGGGAGTGGATCAGTCATACTTTGGGGTTGTGTTGCAGTCAATGGCACGGGGAACATTTCACCGGTAGAGGAAAGAATGGATTCATGAAATTTCAACAAATTCTTGATACAAACATAACACCATCTTTAAAAAAAGCTGAAGTTGAAAATAGGATGGCTTCTACAAATGTATAATGATCCTAAACACACGTCAACATCCATAATAAACTACATCAAAAGGCACAAGCTGAAGGTTTTACAATGGCCCTCACAGTCCCCTGATTAGAACATCATTGAAAATCTGTGGCTAGTCCTCAAAATAGCAATGTATGCAAGACGACCCAGGAATCTCACAGAACTGGAAGGCTCTATGGGGGCTTATATTATATATATAGGTAGTCCATGTCCATAGAAACGTGACAATGCGGTATATGGGTTTTTAAACTAACTAAATAGAGAATTTTGTAAGTGTTTTTTTTGCTATGGTTTACATGTAGTGATGAGCGAGTATACTCGTTGCACGGGTGATCTCTGAGTATTTTGGCGTGCTCGGAGATTTAGTTTCTGTCGACACAGCTGCATGATTTGTGGCTGCTGGACAGCCTGAATACATGTGAGGAATGCCTGTTTGGTAGGGAATTCCCACATGTATTCAGGCTGTCAAGCAGTCGCATGCAGCTGCATTGACAGAAACAATCTCTGAGCACACCAAAATATTTGGAGGACACCTGAGCATGCTCGGGAAAACCCGAGCAACGAGTATGCTCACTCATCACTATTTACATGTGTAAGCGCCCCATAGATTGATTGCTTTGGTTGTTGATAGAGGAGGCTGTGTGGAGGCTCATATTGTATGTAGCGAGCTATATGGGGGCTCATACTCTACATAGGGGATGTCAGCATACTTAATTCTGCTCAATATTAACCCCTCTCTGCCATCAGACGTACTATTCCGTCCATGTGACCCTGGACCTAATTCCCATGGACGGAATAGTACGTCATGAGCGATCAGCTGCGCTCCCGGGGGGAGCGTAGCTGATCGCCGCCGGGTGTCAGCTGTATATCACAGCTGACACCCAGCACTATGTGTCAGGAGCAGTCACGGACCGCTCCCGGCACATTAACCCCTAGCACACCGCGATCAAACATGATCGCGGTGTGCCCGGGGCACAGGGGAGGATCGCGCAGGCAGGGGGCTCCCTGCGCGCCCCCCTGAGACCCTCAGAGCAGCGCGATGTGTCGCGCTGTTCCGAGGGTCCGTCCTCCCTCCAGGTCCCCGGATCCAAGATGGCGCCGGGGTCCTGCAGGGAGGCGGCTTCCTCAGTGCCTGCTGAGAGCAGGCGCAGAGGAAGCCTGCAGCGATGCCAGAGCGATCGCTGGTGTGACAGAGTGCTGTGCACACTGTCACACCAGCGATCTGCTAAAATACTGTGATGTCCCACCCTGGGACAAAGTAAAAAAGTAAAAAAATAAAAATAAAAAGTGGTAAAAAAAATCATAAAAAAAAAAAAAATATTCCCCAATAAATTAATTTCTTCCTGTAAATAAAAAAAACAAAACAATAAAAGTACACATATTTGGTATCGCCGCGTCCGTAACGACCCCCCCTGTAAAACTGTCCCACTATTTAACCCTTTTAGTGAACCCCTTAAAAAAAAAAAAAAAAAAACTAAGCAAAAAATCAATGCTTTATCATCATACCGCCGAACAAAAAGTGGAATAACACGCAATCAAAAAGACAGATATAAATAAACATGGTACCGCTGAAAACGTCATCTTGTCCCGCAAAAAACGAGCCATCATACAGCATCATCAGCGAAAAAATAAAAAAGTTATAGCTCGCAGAATGAAGCGATGCAAAAATAATGATTTTTTATATAAAATTGTTTTTATTCTATAAAAGCGCCAAAACATAAAAAAATGATATAAATGAGGTATCGCCATAATCGTACTGACCCGAAGAATAAAACTGCTTTATCAATTTTACCACACACGGAACGGTATAAACGCTTCCCCCAAAAGAAATTCATGAATTGCTGATTTTTGTTCATTCTAACCTCCCAAAAATCGAAATAAAAAGCGATCAAAAAATGTCACGTGCTAAAAAATGGTACCAATAAAAACGTCACCTCGTCCCGCAAAAAATAAGACCTCACATGACTCTGTGGGCCAAAATATGCAAAAATTATAGCTCTCAAAATGTGGTGATGCAAAAAACTACTTTTTGCAATAAAAAGCGTCTTTTAGCGTGACAGCTGCCAATCACAAAAACCCGCTATAAATAGTAAATCAAACCCCCCTTTATCACCCCTTTAGTTAGGGAAAAATAATAAAATTAAAAAAATGTATTTATTTCCATTTTCCCATTAGGGTTAGTGTTGCGGCTAAAGTTAGGGTTAGGATTGGCGCTAAAGTTAGTATTAGGGTTATGGTTGGGATTAGGGTTAGGGGTGTGTTAGGGTTAGGTTTGTGGTTAGGGTTGGGACTAGGGTTAGGGGTATGTTGGGGTTAGGGTTGTAGTTAGAATTGGGGGGTTTCTGCTGTTTAGGCACACCAGGGGCTCTCCAAATGTGACATGGCGTCTGATCTCAATTCCCGCCAATTCTGCGTTGAAAAAGTCAAACGGTGCTCCTTCACTTCTGAGCTCTGCCATGCACCCAAACAGTAGTTTACCCCCGCATATGGGGTATCAGCGTACTCTGTACCCCAAGAGTTATTGTGCAATTTGTCCTATTTCTTCTGTTACCCTTGGGAAAATAAAAAACTGGGGGCGACAAAATCATTTTTGTAAAAAAAAAATGATTTTTTTGTTTTTACGGCTGTATGTTATAAATTTTCTGTGAAGCACTTGGGGCTTCAAAGTGCTCAACATACTTCTAGATAAGTTCCTTGTGGGGTCTATTTTCCAAAATGGGGTCACTTGTGGGGGGTTTCCACTGTTTAGGCGCATCAGGGGCTCTCCAAATGCGACATGACGCCCCCAGACCATTCCATCAAAGTCTGCAATCCAAAACGTCACTACTTCCCTTCCGAGCCCAGACGTGCACCCATACAGTCATTTTCTCACACATGTTGGGTATCAGCGTACTCAGGACAAATTGGACAACAACTTTTGGGGTCCAATTTCTCCTGTTACCCTTGTGAAAATAAAATATTGGGGGCGAAAAAATCATTTTTGTAAAAAAAAAAAAGGATTTTTTATTTTTACGGCTGTACGTTATAAACTTCTGTGAAGCACTTCGGGGTTCAAAGTGCTCACCACACATCTAGATAAGTTCCTTGTGGGGTCTATTTTCCAAAATGGGGTCACTTGTGGGGGGTTTCCACTGTTTAGGCACATCAGGGGCTCTCCAAATGCGACATGACGCCCCCAGACCATTCCATCAAAGTCTGACAATCCAAAATGTCACTACTTCCCTTCCGAGCCCCGACGTGCGCCCATACAGTAGTTTACTCCCACATATTGGGTATTAGCGTACTCAGGACAAATTGGACAACAACTTTTGGGGTCCAATTTCTCCTGTTACCCTTGTGAAAATAAAATATTGGGGGCGAAAAAAATCATTTTTGTAAAAAAAAAAGGATTTTTTATTTTACGGCTGTACGTTATAAACTTCTGTGAAGCACTTTGGGGTTCAAAGTGCTCACCACACATCTAGATAAGTTCCTTGAGGGGTCTAGTTTCCAAAATGGTGTCATTTGTGGGGGGTTTCCACTGTTTAGGCAGATCAGGAGCTCTCCAAACACGACATGGCATCCAGCCAATTCTGCGTTGAAAAAGTCAAACGGCGCTCCTTCCCTTCCAAACTCTGCCATGCACCCAAACAGTGGTTTACCCCCACATATGGGGTATCAGCGTACTCAGGACAAATTGCACAATAACTTTTGGAGTCTTGTTACCCTTGGGAAAATAAAAATTGGTGTGAAAAGATCAATTTTGTGGAAAAAATATGATTTTTTAATTTTACGGCTCTACGTTATAAACTTGTGTGAAGCACTTGGGGGTTCAAATTGCTCACCAAAGATCTAGATAAGTTCCTTAGGGGGTCTAGTTTCCCAAATGGGGTCACTTGTGGGGGGTTTCCACTGTTTAGGCACATCAGGGACTCTCCAAATGCAACATGGCGTCCAATCTCAATTCCAGCCAATTTTGGTTGGAAACAGACAAATGGTGCTACTTCCATTCCGAGCTCTGCCATGCGCCCAAACAGTGGTTCCCCCCCACATATGGGGTATCAACGTACTCAGGACAAATTGGACAACAACTTTTGAGGTCCAATTTCTCCTGTTACCTATGGGAAAATAAAAAATTAGTGACTAAGAGATAATTTTTGTGGGAAAAAAATAGGATTTTTTATTTTCATGCCCAGGCATTATAAACTTGTGTGAAGCACTTGGGGGTTCAAAGTGCTCACCAAAGATCTAGATAAGTTCCTTAGGGGGTCTAGCTTCCAAAATGGGGTCACTTGTGGGGGGTTTCCACTGTTTAGGCTCATCTGGGGCACTACAAACGGAACATGACCCCCATCGATGTTTGCATTCCAAAACGTTACTGCTTCCTTTCCAAGCCCTGCCGTGCGCCCAAACAGTTTCCCCCCCCCACATATGGGGTATCAGCGTACTCAGGACAAATTGGACAACAACTTTTGGGGTCCAATTTCCTTGGGAAAAATCAAAAATTTGGGACTAAAAAATCATTTTTGTGGAAAATTGTTTTTTTTTTTTTTCACACCCAGGCATTATAAACTTTTGTGAAACACTTTGGGGCTCAAAGTGCTCACAACAGATCTAGATAAGTTCCTTAGGGGGTCTAGTTTCCAAAATGGTGTCACTTGTGGGGGTTTCCACTGTTTAGGCGCATCAGTGGCTCTCCAAACACGACATGGCGTCCAATCTCAACTCCAGCCAATTTTAGTTTGAAAAAGTCAAACGGCGCTCCTTCCCTTACGAGCTCTGCCGTGTGCCCAAACAGTGGTTTTCCCCCACATATAGGGTATTGGCATACTCAGGAGAAATTGCACAACAACTTTATCTGCCCATTTTCTCCTTTTACCCTTGTCAAAATAAAAAAAAAGTTTGTAAAAGATCATTTTTGTGGCTAAAAAGTTAAATATTAATTTTTTCCTTCCACGTTGCTTCAGCTCCTGTGAAGCACCTGAAGGGTTAATAAACTTCTTGAATGTGGTTTTGAGTACCTTGAGGGGTGCAGTTTTTAGAATGGTGTCACTTTTTGGTATTTTCTGCTATATAGACCCGTCAAAGTGACTTCAAATGTGAGGTGGTCCCTAAAAAAATGGCTTTGTAAATTTTGTTGTAAAAATGAGAAATCGCTGGTCAACTTTTAACCCTTATAATTTCCGAACAAAAAAAAATGTTGGTTTCCAAAATTGTGCTGATGTAAAGTAGACATGTGGGAAATGTTATTTCTTAACTATTTTGTGTGACATATTTCTCTGTTTTAAGGGAAAAAAAATTCAAAGTTTGAAAATTGCAAAATTTTCAAAATTTTTGCCATATTTGTGTTTTTTTCAAAAATAAACGCAAGTTATATCGAAGAAATTATACTTCTAACGTGAAGTACAATATGTCACGAGAAAACAATCTCAGAATCGCGAAGATCCGTTGAAGCGTTCCAGAGTTATAACCTCATAAAGAGACAGTGGTCAGAATTGTAAAAATTGGCCCGGTCATTAACGTGCAAACCACCCTTGGGGTGAAGGGGTTAAGTCATACAATTAATATAAAAAATAATTTTAATGAGTATATTAATATTGAGCATAATTAATTTCAGCCTATTGGTGTGGCCTCCACAACAGTCACGGTCTCTCATGTGGCCCCTTAGGAAAATTAGTTTCCCACCCTTGCTCTTTTATGTATAGCGCTATGTTATGTATTGTTTTGTATATAAGGGAAAAATTCGCATGGCACAATACAGACGCCGCTATCTTTGTTATTTTCCATCTACAGATGTGCACCAGAGCATCCATATGTTACTCACATGACCTATCACATGATCTATCAAAGGAGATCATGTGACATGTCATGTGATACACCGAGTACCTGGTGGGGGCCCATGCCTTCTAAACTGCCCGGGGCCCTAGCTCTTTTTAATCCAGCCTCACTTTTCTGTGCTCAATGAGCTGAGAAGATTTAGGGTACGTCTCCACGTTCAGGATGGCAGGCGTTTTGGATGGAGCAGAAAGCCCGCTCCGCCCAAAGCCCCGCCCCCTTCTGAATGCGCGGTGAATCCGGATGTGCTCATTGAACACATCCGGAATCACCGCAGCGCTACATAGGACTGTGTTATTTACCTTGCGGCGATGGAGAGTCGCCGCAAGGTAAAAGGACATGCTGCCATCTGAAAATACGCGCCGCATGTCCGTTTATGCAGGTCTGACGCCTGTGTGTTTTAACGCATAGTGGAGATGGGATTTCATGAAATCCCCTCCACTATGCTGTAACATCTGGACGCTGCGTGTTTGACGCTTCTCCTTAGTTCACAAAGGTACATGTAATTATGATGCAGCTCCTCTGTCAGTTGAGACACAGGTCTCAGGAGCTGTCTTACTTTAGACACCTGGTCTTTTATTAGGACAGGCTGCCATTTGAATTATGTGACAAGCCATTTTATTACATTCTTGGAGAACTGCTTTAAGCAATATTGACTGTATACGGCTTCTCTAGAAACAAGAAATTGGCAAGTATAATTTGCACAATGATAAAATTTAGCTTTGTTTTCTAATGTTGGAAAACTTTTCTTGCTGCCAATTACTAATTTAGTAACTGTTCTACATTCATATTCTCTTCTCTCCACTAGATGTCAGGATAATTCTTTAGTACATAACTAGCAGCCATTGGAAGTGCCTGGTTTTGTATACCTCCTCATACTGTCACTGTAGAAGAGGGAGAATATATTTTCTTAAGGCAATGCGTTGTTAGTACTAGTCACAGTGACAGCTATGAAAACGGAATCTGACTATCTGCCTAGACTAGTTATGCTATTGATTTGGAACATCTGCTAACCTTTGCTAACACAGATTTTGCAAATGCCTCCTAACAAGGTGCTTAATATTAATTCTTGATTTACTATGTATGCTGTGCATATCTGTACCAGCAATGATGAAATATTGAAGTGATTTATACAATTCTGGGATTTGTTTGGCTCCTTCACACGACTATAGTAATTTACTGTGCGTTTGCTTTATTGTAACATGTTTTATTTGAAGTTTATTGTTTCATTATTCTAACCATATTTTTCCTGCAGGCAGCTGCTTCTGACATCCACAAAGGCAGAGACGCCACTCAGTATAACCTGACAGCTTGACCAGGAGTTCACTTGTAATCCTCAGCACAGGGTGGACATATCATTGGTGCAACCTGTGCAGCCGCACAGGGGCCCAAGAGGTGAGGGGGCCCATTTATACCTCCAAAGCAGAAGCAATTTTTCATTTTTAGGAGCTCTTGGGCTTCAAAGGGCCCATGTATTGCTTTTGCACAGGGGCCCTTTTCCATCTGTGTCCACCAGTGCCTCAGCACAACTCCTGGACTTGCCAGTCACTATGAAGCACAAAGCCCAGCACCATGGACTAAAGAGAAGTCCCAGCTAAGCGTTGACTTATTCCATCAAAAACATACAGAACATATGACAACTAAATGGTTAAATCCTCTCCTGTGCTTTAGATACCAGATGATGGAATATAAAGATCAGGGGCGGACACTGACAGCTTGGGGCCCCTGTGCAAGAAATATGTCTGGGCCCCCTTCCTTTTATGGCAACAAAGCTATATATATATATATATATGTATATATACATATATATATGTATATATATATATATATACATATATATATATATACATATATATATGTATATATATATATATATATATATATATGCTGTATATATATATATATACATATACATATATATATATATATATAGCCACAGGCACATACATGTATATATATTACATAGTCTCCTTTATTATGTATATTGCCATCCCCTATTATACAGTGCCCTCTCTTGTTATGTACAGTACCGTCCCTTACTTATTGGATTACATAGAGCCCTGTTTTTTATTACATGCCGTACTGACTTGTTAGCTGTATAATGCAATGATGGCTGATGGAGCATGGGAAAGCTTCTTTTCTAGTGGAGGAGCTGATGGACTGGTAGTCTGGTCACCGGCTCCTCCATCAGCAGTCATTATATGTCTAAAAAGAGAGGGGACTATGTAATAAAAGAGGGCGCTGTTAATAACAAAATTAACAAGAATACACTATGTAAGTGACAGCACAGTACATAACAGCAGAGGAAGCTATATAATAAGGGACAACACCATATATAACTTGAGAGGATGGTACGTAATAAGGGATCGTGTTATACATAATAAAAGATGAAACTACAGTTAGGTCCATAAATATTTGGACAGAGACAACATTTATCTAATTTTGGTTCTAGACATTACCACAATGAATTTGAAACAAAACAAATCAGATGCAGTTGAAGTTCAGACTTTCAGCTTTCATTTGAGGGTATCCACATTAAAATTGGATGAAGGGTTTAGGAGTTTCAGCTCCTTAACATGTGCCACCCTGTTTTTAAAGGGACAAAAAGTAATTGGACAATTGACTCCAAGGCTATTTCATGGACAGGTGTGGGCAATCCCTTCATTATATCATTCTCAATTAAGCAGATAAAAGGGCTGGTGTTGATTTGAGGTGTGGTGTTTGCATTTGGAAGGTTTAGCTGTGAAGGAAACATGCGGTCAAAGGAGCTCTCCATGCAGGTGAAACAAGCTATCATCCGAAAATTGCTACAACTTTAGGAGTGGCAAAATCTACAGTTTGGTACATTCTGAGAAAGAAAGAAAGCACTGGTGAACTCATCAATGCAAAAAGACCTGGGCGCCCACGGAAGACAACAGTGGTGGATGATCGCAGAATACTCTCCATGGTGAAGAGAAACCCCTTCACAACAGCCAACCAAGTGAACAACACTCTCCAGGAGGTATCAATATCCAAATCTACCATAAAGAGAAGACTGCATGAAATTAAATACAGAGGGTTCACTGCACGGTGCAAGCCACTCATAAGAATCAAGAATAAAAAGGCTAGGCTGGACTTTGCTAAAAAACATCTAAAAAACCCAGCACAGTTCTGGAAGAACATTCTTTGGACAGATGAAACCAAGATCAACCTCTACTAGAATGATGGAAAGAGAAAAGTATGGCGAAGGCGTGGTACAGCTCATGATCCAAAGCATACCACATCATCTGTAAAACATGGCGGAAGCAGTGTGATGGCTTGGGCATGCATGGCTGCCAGTGGCACTAGGTCACTAGTGTTTATTGATGATGTGACACAGGACAGAAACAGCCGAATGAATTCTGAGGTATTCAGAGCCATACTCTGTGCTCAGATCCAGCCAAATGCAGCCAAACTGATTGGTCGTCGTTTCATACTACAGATGGACAATGACCCAAAACATAAAGCCAAAGCAACCCAGGAGTTTATTAAAGCAAAGAAGTGGAATATTCTTGAATGGCCAAGTCAGTCACCTGATCTCAACCCAATTGAACATGCATTTCACATGTTAAAGACTAAACTTCAGACAGAAAGGCCCACAAACAAACAACAACTGAAAACCACCGCGGTGAAGGCCTGGCAGAGCATCAAAAAGAAGAAAACACTGTGTCTGGTGATGTCCATGAGTTCAAGACTTCAGGTAGTCATTGCTAACAAAGGGTTTTCAACCAAGTACTAGAAATGAACATTTTATTTACAATTATTTAATCTGTCCAATTACTTTTGGTCCCTTTAAAAACAGGGTGACACATGTTAAGGAGCTGAAACTCCTAAACCCTTCATCCAATTTTAATGTGGATACCCTCAAATGAAAGCTGAAAGTCTGAACTTCAACTGCATCTGATTTGTTTTGTTTCAAATTCATTGTGGTAATGTCTAGAACCAAAATTAGATAAATGTTGTCTCTGTCCAAATATTTATGGACCTAACTGTATGTAACTAAAGATGGTCTTATACAGAATTAGTGAGTACTCTATATACTAAGGGACTGTATTAGACATAATAAGATAGTACACTATATAGTAAGGGACTGTTAGACATAATAAGTGAGTACACTATATACTAAGGGACTGTGTTAGACATAATAAGCGATAATGTCTTCCTCCACCTCCCCCTGTTCCTAAGTGCATTATAAGTCCCCCTTCCTCCCATCCCAATCCCCACACCTCTCATTGTCCTCCTCCCCCCACATCCCATTAATGTCCTCTACCCCACCCCATCATTGCCCTCTTTATCACCTCCATCATTGCCTTCTCCCACACCACTATCATTGCTTTCTCCCCTGCCACCTCATCATTGCCCATTTCACCACCTCCATCATTTCCTCCTCCCCACCACCCCCATCATTGTCTCTACCCCCACCACTCCCATCATTGCCCATTCCACCACCTCCATCATTGCATTCTCCCCCACCACCTCCATCATCATTGCTTTTTGCCCCACCACCCATCATTGCCGTTTCCACCACCTCTGTTGTGAATGTGCTAGAGATGGTTTCTGAGCAGAGGCTCCCTCTGGTGGTTACAGACAGTACTGAACAGTCCAGTGAGGAATGGCAATCTGGGATCGCTGACTGGACTGATATAAGGGAGGTTCCCTCCCATGATAGTCGCCGGTGATCAATTGTTCTTGTCTCAATTGTGGTTCCTGGTTCATTTGGAAGTGTTCTGGAGTCTTGCCTGCACCTGCTGCCTTCAGATAAGATATTTTCTGCTTTTCTTTTTGTTCTTGCTTTTTGCATTGTTTTCTGCACTTTTGTGGAGGTTAGCCGGGTCCCCTTCTGGGGCCTGTGCTCCTCTCAATTTATCTGTAGCCACTGTTATTTGTTCATTTGCTTTTTCCTGTTTTTTCAGTGGCTGCGGCTTTGTTTTGTTACACCAGGGATCTGATTTAGGTGGTAGAGATCGTGTGATCTCAGGTTTTTTTTGCAATCAGAAGTGCTGGTATTTTTTAGGGTTTTTGTTGGATTGCAGTCAGAATTCTTTCCTGTACTTTTCTGTCCAGACAGATTGGGCCCCAACATTTGCTCATTCTATTTTCTGTCTTTGTCTTTGTTTTCTTCTTGTCTAACCGCCATTACATGTTTGGGGGCTTCCTATTTTCTTTGGGGATCTGCTCCGGGGCAGATAGCTTTCATCTTTCTGCCTGTAGGTGTAGTTATCTCTCAGGCTGTGACGAGGCGTCTAGGATCAACGTAGGAACGCTCCACGGCTACCTCTAGTTGTGTGGTTAGTTCAGGTTACTGCAATCCAATAGGTTCCAGCCTCTCTGGTGTATTACCGTTTTTGCTTTTTCTCCTCAGCTACCTAAACATAACACACCTCCATCATTGCCTTCTCCTACACCACCCCCATCATTGCCTCCTTCCCCATCACTCCCATCATTATATTTTCCACTACCACCATCATTGCCTTTTCCCCCACCCCATCATTGCCCTTTTCAATCACCATTCCTTCATTACATCTTCCCCCCCCACCGTCCCCATCATTGCAATTCTCCCACATCACCCCCCATTATTGCCTTCTCCATCACCCCATCATTGCCTTCTCCCCATCACCCCCATCATGCCTTCTCCCCATCACCCTGGTCAATGCCTTCTCCCCATCTCCTCCATCATGCCTTCTCCCCATTCATAGGTCCTTTCCCCATCACCCCATCATTGCCCTCTCCCCATCACCCCCATCATTGCCCTGTCCCCATCATCTTCATCAATGCCTTCTCCCCATCACCTCCATCAGTGCCTTCTCCCCATCATCTCCATCATGGCCTTCTCCCCAATACCTCCATCAATGCCTCTCCCCATCACCTCC
>JARQOD010000001.1:150084080-150159330 GCA_033576555.1 Oophaga sylvatica
CCCTTGTGAAAATAAAAAATTGCGGGTTATAAAAATCAGTTTTTGAGGATAAAAATGATTTTTTATTTTCACGCTCTGCATTATAAACTTCTGTAAAGCACTTGGGGTTCAAGGTGCTCACCACACATCTGGATAAGTTCCTTTGGGGGTCTAGTTTACAAAATGGTGTCATTGTGGGGGGTTTTCTACTGTTTGGAATCAGGGGCTCTGCAAAATGTAACAAGATGCCGCAGACCATTCCATCAAGTCGGCATTTCAAAGCGTCACTACATCCCTTCCGAGCCCTGAAGTGTGCCCAAACAATGGTTTCCCCCCCCATTTGGGGTACTAGCGTACTCAGGCAAACTGGACAACAACTGTTGGGTCCAATTTCTCCGTAACCATTGTGAAAATAAAAATAGTGGGCTAAAAAATAATTTTTTGAGAAAAAAAAAAAAGATTTTTTATTTTTACGGCTCTGCTGTTATAAACTTCTGTGAAGCACCTGGGGGTTCAAAGTGTTCACTTTTAGGATCCAATTTTATACTGTTGCCCATGTGAAAATGAAAAAATCTGAGGCTAAAAGAAAATTTTTGTAAAAAAAAAAGTACTTTCTTTTTTTTTACGGATCAATTGTGAAGCACCTGGGGGTTCAAAGTGCTCACTATGCATCTAGATAAGTTCCTTAGGGGTCTAGTTTCCAAAATGGGGTCACTTGTGGGGGAGCTCCAATGTTTAGGCACACAGGGACTCTCAAATGCGACACGGCAACCGCTTAAATATTCCAGCATATTTTCCATTCAAAAAGGTCAAATGGCGTCCTTCCCTTCTGAGCCCTGCCGTGCGCCCAAACAGTGGTTTATGACCACATATGAGATATCTGTGTACTAAGGAGAATTGCCCAATAAATTTTGGATCCATTTTAGCCTGTTGCCCATATAAAAAATGAAAAAATATTCTAAAAGAAAATTTTTGTTGGAAAAATTAAAATGTCCATTTTTTCCTTCCATGTTGCTTTAGTTCCTGTGAAGCACCTGAAGGGTTAATATCTTCTTGAATGTAGTTTTGAGTAGCTTGAGGGGTGCAGGTTTTATAATGGTGTCATTTTGGGTATTTTCTGCCATTATAGACCCCTCAAGTGACTTCAAATGTGGGTGGTCCCTAAAAAAAATGGTTTTGTAAATTTTGCTGTAAAAATGAGAAATTGCTGGTCAAATTTTAACCCTTATACCTTCTAACAAAAAAAAGTGCTGTTCCCAAAATTGTGCTGATGTAAAGTAGAAATGTGGGAAATGTTATTACTATTTTGTGTCACATAACTCACTGGTTTAACAGAATAAAAATTAAAAATTTTAAAATTACAAAATTTTCAAAATTTTCGCAAAATTTCCATTTTTTTCACAAATAAACGCAAAAATTATCGACCTAAATTTACCACTAACATGAAGCCCAATATGTCACGAAAAAAACAATCTCAGAATAGCTAGGATCCGTTGAAGCGTTCCTAGTTATTACCTCATAAAGGGACACTGGTCAGAATTGCAAAAAATGGCAAGGTCTTTAACCCCTTAGTGACAGAGCCATTTTGCAGCTTAATGACAGGGCCAATTTTTACAATTTGACCACTGTCACTTTATGAGGTTATAACTCTGGAACGCTTTAACGAATCCAGCTGATTCTGAGACTGTTTTTTCGTGACATATTGTACTTCACGTTAGTGGTAAAATTTCTTTGATATGACTTGTGTCTATTTATGAAAAAAATGGAAATATGGGCAAATATTTTGAAAATTTAACAATTTTCAAACTTTAAATTTTTATGCCCTAAAATCAGAGAGATATGTCACACAAATTTCTTAATAAATAACATTTCCCACATGTCTACTTTACATCAGCACAATTTTGGGAACAAAATTTTTTTTTGTTATGAAGCTATAAGGGTTAAAAGTTGACCAGCGATTTCTCATTTTTACAACACCTTTTTTTTTAGGGCCACATCACATTTGAAGTCACTTTGAGGGGTCTATATGATAGAAAATACCCAAAATGACACCATTCTAAAAACTGCACCCTCAAGGTGCTCAAAACCACATTCAAGAAGTTTATTAACCCTTTACGTGCTTCACAGGAACTGAAGCAATGTGGAAGGAAAAAATTAACAGTTAACTTTTTTTGCAAAAAAAATTTACTTCGGAACCAATTTTTTTATTTTCACAACTGTTAAAAGAAAAAAATGAACCACAAATTTGTTGTGCAATTTCTCCTGAATAAGCCGATACCCCATATGTGGGGGTAAACCACTTTTTGGGCGCACGGCAGAGGTCGCAAGGGAAGGAGCGACATTTGACTTTTTCAACGCAGAATTGGCTGGACGCCATGTCGCGTTTGTAGAGGCCCTGATGTGTTCTAAACAGTGGAAACCCATCACAAGGACCCCATTTTGGAAACTAGACCCCCTAAGGAACTTATCTAGATGTGTGGTGAGCACTTAGAACCTCCAAGTGCTTCACAGAAGTTTATAACATAGAACAGTGAAAATAAAAAATCATATTTTTTCCACAAAAACAATCTTTTCACCCCAATTTTTATTTTCCCAAGGTTAACAAGACCCCAAAGTTTTTGTGCAATTTGTCCTGAGCATGCTGATACCCCATATGTGGGGGTAAATCACTGGGTGCATGGCAGAGCTTGGAAGAGAAGGAGCGCTGTTTGACTTTTTCAACGCAGAATTGGCTGGTGCCATGTCGCGTTTGTAGAGGCCCTAATGTGTCTAAACAGTGGAAACCCCCCACAAGTGACACCATTTTGGAAACTAGACCCCCTAAGGAACTTATATAGATGTGTGGTGAGCACTTTGAACCCCCAAGTGCTTCACAGAAGTTTATAACTCCCGGGCATGAAAATAAAAAGTCATATTTTTACCACAAACCTGATCGTTTAGTCCCCAAATTTTTATTTTCCCAAGGGTAACAGGAGAAATTAGACCACAAAAGTTGTTGTACAATTTGTCCTGAGTACGTGATACCCATATATTGGGGTAAACCACTGTTTGGGCGCACGGCAGGGCTCGGAAGGGAGGGAGCGCCATTTGACTTTTTGAACGCCACGTCGTGTTTGGAGACCCCCTGATGTGTCTAAACAGTGGAAACCCCCACAAGTGACCCCATTTTGGAAACTAGTCCCTTAAGGAACTTATCTAGATGTGTGGTGAGCACTTTGAACCCCAAGTGTTTCACAGAAATGTATAAACGCAGAGCTGTGAAAATAAAAAATCATTTTTTTCTCAAAAATTATTTTTTTTAGCCAGCTATTTTTATTTTCCCAAGGGTAACAGGAGAAATTAGACCCCCAAAATTGGAGTGCAATTTGTCCTGAGTACGCTGATACCCCATATGTTGGGGTAAACCACTGTTTGGGCGCACGGCAGGGCTCGGAAGGGAGGGAGCGCCATTTCACTTTTGAACGCCACGTCGTGTTTGGAGACCCCCTGATGTGCCTAAATAGTGGAAACCCCTCAATTCTAGCTCCAACCCTAACCCCAACACACCCCTAACCCTAATCCCAACCCTAATCCTAACCTAAATCCAACCCTAATTCCAACCCTAATTGTAACCCTATGTCATGGGTGCATCGCCGCGAGGATCGTCGCGATTGCACATTCTGACTTCTCGCAGCTGAGTTGCTGTTACTTTGTGTTTGGTAATGAGAGAGTTAATTTTACCTAGCTCTTTGCTAAGACTAGGTCCAGCCTCGCCCGGCTGCTTTTGATTATGTTCTAATTAGCTTCCTTTATATCCCTGCCAGTCTGGGTGTTAGATGCCGGTGAAAGCCTTCATGTAGTCTAGCAGACTGGATCGGTTCTGAGAATACTTAAGCTAAGAGCTCCTTAGTTGTTTTTACTCTTATAGCTTAAAGTTTATCTCTGAGACCTTAGGTGTTCCTACTGTGTGTGAGTGTTGTATGTAAGACTTTATTTACTTTATTTCTTGTCTTTCTTGTATGTCTTTTGTTCATTAACCGTTACCTGTTCATTCCCTTTGGTGATAATCAGGGTCCTTCTTAGGACTAGATTACAGTTGGCAGGGATTGATAGGAGACAGGGTTTACGCTGGTGGCCTGGACCTCTGTACCTTTAACAGTACCTCCAGGTAGAGGGATTAGTTAGGACCCCAGTTTAGGGTCAGCATAGACCCCGGTCACCCTCTAGCCGGAGACAGCGTATAACGGATTCCGTATTGACCACTGGACATTCTGTCAGGTATTCTATGTTATCATATATCTATGCACATGTTATATAGGATGTTGCCCTTTTGATATAGATTACTGACATCACATATATATATATATCTGCTATACAGCGTGACATTTTCACCGGCCCTACTAAAGATTCTCCCAGCTGTCATGGATCCAGTAGCCCAGCTGGCCCGGCAGTTGCAGGGGTTGTCCATGGAGTTTGCAGACATTAAGTCCAAGGTTTTGTCCCCCCCGGAGCAAACCAGATCTGAACCTAAGGTTGCTCTCCCGGACAGGTTCACTGGTGGGCGGGACAAATTTTTTACTTTCCGGGAGGCATGTAAATTGTACTTTCGGCTGCGGCCTCGGTCATCTGGGAGTGAAGAGCAGAGGGTGGGAATTGTTATCTCGCTCTTACAAGGGGACCCTCAATCTTGGGCGTTCTCTATTCCTCCAGGCTCCCCAGATCTCCAGTCAGTGGATCGATTTTTTACTGGCCTGGGTCTGGTATATGATGATCCGGATCGAGTTTCCCTTGCTGAAACAAAGTTACGTAAAATACGGCAAGGAAATCGTCCAGCGGAGGAATATTCTTCTGAGTTCCGTAGATGGGCAACAGATACTTAGTGGAATGACCCAGCCTTAGGAGCCAGTTTTGTCAAGGGTTGTCTGACAAATTAAAGGATGTGTTGGCTCAGTATGATTCTCCTCCATCACTGGAGGCTGCTATGGCCCTCGCTATTCGCATTGATAGACGAATTCGGGGAAGACGCGAGGTAACTCCGCCTCCGTGATGACTCCACCTACTACTAAAGTCCCTTATACTGAGGTTCCCCTGGTCTGTTCTGAGGAACCCATGCAGTTGGGAGGGACATCTTTTTGTAGGAGGGAATCGGCGGTGCGCCGCAAGACTAGAAGGTGTCTCTTTTGCGGGAGAAAGGGACATTTTGTTGGGGGGTGTCCATCCCGGGCCTCTTTGAGCAAAGGAGTTAACCTGGGAGTGTGTATTTCGTCCCCAAATCCCTCTCAGTTTCTCGTGCCTGCGGAGGTGGTGATTGGTACTAGAACTGAGAGGATTTCTGTTTTTCTTGATAGTGGGTCCGGGGCTAATCTGGTGGACGCTCGGTTTGCCCAGGTACATGGTATGCAACTGAGTGTATTGGCCAAACCGGTCCCTATAGTCTCTATTGATTCTAGACCTCTCGGTCAAGGTAGCTTGGTACAAGCTGTTCATAACATAGATCTTCGAGTAGGGGCAATACATAAAGAGCAATTGTCTTGTTATGTGTTGGAGGGTCTACCTACTCCTATTGTGTTGGGACTTCCTTGGTTGGCTAAACATAACCCAGTGATTGATTGGCAATCCAGAAAGATAAGCCGTGGGGTGAATTTTGCAGGAATAACTGCATGAGCACGGTCATCGGTGCGGTTGTGCCTAGGACTTTGTCTCCTTTTCTGGAGGACTTTGGGGAGATGTTCTCAGAGGAGTGGTGTAAAGAGTTACCTCCTCATCGCGCATATGACTGTTCAATAAAGTTGCTTCCTGATGCCTTATCTCGTACTTTCCCAGGGGCCGGGAAGACGGATGATCCGGTTCCTATTCCTCAGGAGGGAGTTGTAGTGTCAGCTGTATGCTCTGAGCTTGAGGGGGAGGTATTGGGGGCTCAGGGGGACGCCCCTGTGGGACTTCCAGGGAGACTGATAGTTCCAGATCGGTTAAGACTGAAGGTGACGGGGAACCGTTACAAACGGATGGCTGATAGGGGGAGAGTTTCTGGTCTAGATCTGAAGTTGAACGATCTGGTTTGGTTGTCTACCAGGAATCTAAAACTTAAAGTTTCCTCCTGGAGGTTGGGTCCCAGATTCATCGGGCCGTACAGGATCAGTTCCATAATTAATCCTGTGGCATTTCGTCTGGACCTCCCTCCTACGTTTAAAATTCATAATGTGTTTCACAAGTCATTACTTAAAAAGTATGTGGCACCAGTCATACCGTCACCTCTACCTCCTCCTTCAGTGGTGGTCAATGATAACGTGGAATTTCATGGGTCGAAAATCATTGACTCACGTCTCAGTCGTCGGTCCCTTCAGTACCTGGTTCATTGGAAGGGGTATGGTCCTGAGGAGAGGACGTGGGTCCCTGCGTCGGAGGTTAACGCAGATTGATTGGTTCGGACCTTCCACACAACTTACCCGGCAGACCTGGCCCTGAGGGTCCGGAGGCCCCTCGTAGAAGGGGGGTACTGTCATGGGTGCATCGCCGCGAGGATCGTCGCGATTGCACATTCTGACTTCTCGCAGCTGAGTTGCTGTTACTTTGTGTTTGGTAATGAGAGAGTTAATTTTACCTAGCTCTTTGCTAAGACTAGGTCCAGCCTCGCCCGGCTGCTTTTGATTATGTTCTAATTAGCTTCCTTTATATCCCTGCCAGTCTGGGTGTTAGATGCCGGTGAAAGCCTTCATGTAGTCTAGCAGACTGGATCGGTTCTGAGAATACTTAAGCTAAGAGCTCCTTAGTTGTTTTTACTCTTATAGCTTAAAGTTTATCTCTGAGACCTTAGGTGTTCCTACTGTGTGTGAGTGTTGTATGTAAGACTTTATTTACTTTATTTCTTGTCTTTCTTGTATGTCTTTCTGTTCATTAACCGTTACCTGTTCATTCCCTTTGGTGATAATCAGGGTCCTTCTTAGGACTAGAATACAGTTGGCAGGGATTGATAGGAGACAGGGTTTACGCTGGTGGCCTGGACCTCTGTACCTTTAACAGTACCTCCAGGTAGAGGGATTAGTTAGGACCCCAGTTTAGGGTCAGCATAGACCCCGGTCACCCTCTAGCCGGAGACAGCGTATAACGGATTCCGTATTGACCCACTGGACATTCTGTCAGGTAATTCTATGTTATCATATATCTATGTACATGTTATATAGGATGTTGCCCTTTTGATATAGATTACTAACATCACATATATATATATCTGCTATACAGCGTGACACCCTAACCTTAATTGTAACCCTAACTCTAATTGTAACCCTAACCCTAATTTTAACCCTAACCCTAATTGTAACCCTAACCCTAATTTTAACCCTAATTATAACCCTAACCCTAAGGCTAGGTTCATTTTGCGTTTTACCAGCCCGTTCAACACATAGCGTTGATGGGCTGGTAATGGTATAGCATAACACGATCGCGTTATGCTATACCCGCTAGAGGAATCAGCAGATGATTCATCTGCGCTAGCAGTGACGGAGCCCAGACGCTGCAGCCCGCGTCCGAGGCTCCGTCACTGAATGATGGCACGTCGCGAACGCATTCTACTTTACGGAATGCGTCGCGATGCGCCCTCAAATGGGGGTGAATGGCAGCGTTAACGGACTGCGTTACACCGCATTATACTGTGGTGTAATGCAGTCCGTCTAACGGACTGCCATAACGCAGTATGAACCCAGCCTAACCCTAACCCTAATTATAACCCTAACCCTAATGCTAACCCTAACCCTAATGCTAACCCTAACCCTAATTATAACCCTAACGGTTAGAATTTGGGTTACGGTTAGAATTTGGGTTAGGTTTGGAATTTGGGTTAGAATTAGGGTTAGGGTTGGGATTAGGGTTAGGTTTGTGGTTAGGGTTAGAGTTAGGATAAGTGTTAGGGGTGTTTTGGGGTTAGGGTTGGGATTAGGGTTAGGCTTGTGGTTAGGTTTATGGTTAGAGTTGGGATTAGGGTTAGGGGTGTGTTGGGGTTAGGGTTATGGTTAGGGTTTGTATTAGGGTTAGGGGTGTGTAGAGGTTAGGGTTGGGGTTAGGGGTGTGTTGGGGTTAGGGTTGGAGTTAGAATTGAGGGGTTTCCACTATTTAGGCACATCAGGGGTCTCCATATGCGACATGGCGCCACCATTGATTCCTGCAAATTTTGCGTTCAAAAAGTCAAACAGTGCTCCCTTTATTCCAAGCCCCGACGTATGCCCAAACAGTGGTTTACCCCCACATATGGGGTATCAGCGTGCTCTGGAAAAATTGCACAACAACTTTGGGGGTCTAATTTCTCCTGTTAACATTGGGAAAATAAAAAAATTGGGGACTAAAGATCATGTTTGTGGAAAAAATATGATTTTTTTATTTTCATGCCCGGGCGTTATAAACTTCTGTGTAGCCCTTGGAGGTTCAAAGTGCTCACTACACATCTAGATAAGTTATTTGCGGGATCTAGTTTCCAAAATGGGGTCACTTGTGGGAGATTCTACAGTTTAGGCACATCAGGGGCTCTGCAAACGTAACATGACCCCCAGCAGACCATTCCATCAAGTGTGCATTTCAAAACGTCACTACTTCCCTTCCGAGCCCCGACGTGCGCCCATACAGTAGTTTTCTCCCACATATGGGGTATCAGCGTACTCAGGACAAATTGGACAACAACTTTTGGGGTCTAATTTCTCCTGTTACCCTTGGGAAAATAAAAAAAATTGGGGACTAAAAGATCCTGATTGTGGAAAAAATATGATTTTTTTTTTTCATGCCGGGCGTTATAAACTGCTGTGTAGCCCTTGGGGGTTCAAAGTGCTCACCATACATCTAGATAAGTTCTTTGCAGGGTCTAGTTTCCAAAATGGGGTCACTTGTGGGGAGTTTCTACTGTTTAGGCACATCAGGGGCTCTGCAAACTTAACATGACGCCCGCAGACCATTCATATCAAAGTCGGCATTTCAAAACGTTACTACTTCCCTTCCGAGCCCCAACGTGTGCCCGAACAGTGGTTCCCCCCACATATGGGGTACCAGTGTACTCAGGACAAACTGTACAACAACTTTTGTGGTCCAATTTCTCCTGTTACCCTTGTGAAAATAAAAATTGCGGGTTAAAAAAATCAGTTTTTGAGGATAAAAATGATTTTTTATTTTCACGGCTCTGCATTATAAACTTCTGTAAAGCACTTGGGGGTTCAAGGTGCTCACCACACATCTGGATAAGTTCCTTTGGGGGTCTAGTTTACAAAATGGTGTCACTTGTGGGGGGTTTCTACTGTTTAGGCACATCAGGGGCTCTGCAAATGTAACAAGATGCCCGCAGACCATTCCATCAAGTCGGCATTTCAAAGCGTCACTACATCCCTTCCGAGCCCTGACGTGTGCCCAAACAATGGTTCCCCCCCACATATGGGGTACTAGCGTACTCAGGACAAACTGGACAACAACTGTTGGGGTCCAATTTCTCCTGTAACCATTGTGAAAATAAAAAATAGTGGGCTAAAAAATAATTTTTTGAGAAAAAAAAAAGATTTTTTATTTTTACGGCTCTGCGTTATAAACTTCTGTGAAGCACCTGGGGGTTCAAAGTGTTCACTTTTAGGATCCAATTTATACTGTTGCCCATGTGAAAATGAAAAAACTGAGGCTAAAAGAAAATTTTTGTAAAAAAAAAGTACTTTCTTTTTTTTTACGGATCAATTTGTGAAGCACCTGGGGGTTCAAAGTGCTCACTATGCATCTAGATAAGTTCCTTAGGGGGTCTAGTTTCCAAAATGGGGTCACTTGTGGGGGAGCTCCAATGTTTAGGCACACAGGGACTCTCCAAATGCGACACGGCAACCGCTAAATATTCCAGCATATTTTCCATTCAAAAGGTCAAATGGCGCTCCTTCCCTTCTGAGCCCTGCCGTGCGCCCAAACAGTGGTTTATGACCACATATGAGATATCTGTGTACTAAGGAGAAATTGCCCAATAAATTTTAGGATCCATTTTAGCCTGTTGCCCATATAAAAATGAAAAAATTGATGCTAAAAGAAAATTTTTGTTGGAAAAATTAAAATGTCCATTTTTTCCTTCCATGTTGCTTTAGTTCCTGTGAAGCACCTGAAGGGTTAATAATCTTCTTGAATGTAGTTTTGAGTAGCTTGAGGGGTGCAGGTTTTATAATGGTGTCACTTTTGGGTATTTTCTGCCATATAGACCCCTCAAAGTGACTTCAAATGTGAGGTGGTCCCTAAAAAAAATGGTTTTGTAAATTTTGCTGTAAAAATGAGAAATTGCTGGTCAAATTTTAACCCTTATACCTTCCTAACAAAAAAAAGTGCTGTTCCCAAAATTGTGCTGATGTAAAGTAGAAATGTGGGAAATGTTATTAACTATTTTGTGTCACATAACTCACTGGTTTAACAGAATAAAAATTAAAAATTTTAAAATTACAAAATTTTCAAAATTTTCGCAAAATTTCCATTTTTTTCACAAATAAACGCAAAAATTATCGACCTAAATTTACCACTAACATGAAGCCCAATATGTCACGAAAAAACAATCTCAGAATAGCTAGGATCCGTTGAAGCGTTCCTGAGTTATTACCTCATAAAGGGACACTGGTCAGAATTGCAAAAAATGGCAAGGTCTTTAACCCCTTAGTGACAGAGCCATTTTGCAGCTTAATGACAGGGCCAATTTTTTACAATTCTGACCACTGTCACTTTATGAGGTTATAACTCTGGAACGCTTTAACGAATCCAGCTGATTCTGAGACTGTTTTTTCGTGACATATTGTACTTCACGTTAGTGGTAAAATTTCTTTGATATGACTTGTGTCTATTTATGAAAAAAATGGAAATATGGGCAAATATTTTGAAAATTTAACAATTTTCAAACTTTAAATTTTTATGCCCTAAAATCAGAGAGATATGTCACACAAATTTCTTAATAAATAACATTTCCCACATGTCTACTTTACATCAGCACAATTTTGGGAACAAAATTTTTTTTTGTTATGAAGCTATAAGGGTTAAAAGTTGACCAGCGATTTCTCATTTTTACAACACCATTTTTTTTTAGGGACCACATCACATTTGAAGTCACTTTGAGGGGTCTATATGATAGAAAATACCCAAAAATGACACCATTCTAAAAACTGCACCCCTCAAGGTGCTCAAAACCACATTCAAGAAGTTTATTAACCCTTTACGTGCTTCACAGGAACTGAAGCAATGTGGAAGGAAAAAATTAACAGTTAACTTTTTTTGCAAAAACTTTACTTCGGAACCAATTTTTTTTATTTTCACAACTGTTAAAAGAAAAAATGAACCACAAAATTTGTTGTGCAATTTCTCCTGAATAAGCCGATACCCCATATGTGGGGGGTAAACCACTTTTTGGGCGCACGGCAGAGGTCGCAAGGGAAGGAGCGACATTTGACTTTTTCAACGCAGAATTGGCTGGACGCCATGTCGCGTTTGTAGAGGCCCTGATGTGTCTAAACAGTGGAAACCCATCACAAGTGACCCCATTTTGGAAACTAGACCCCCTAAGGAACTTATCTAGATGTGTGGTGAGCACTTAGAACCTCCAAGTGCTTCACAGAAGTTTATAACATAGAACAGTGAAAATAAAAAATCATATTTTTTCCACAAAAACAATCTTTTCACCCCAATTTTTATTTTCCCAAGGTTAACAAGACCCCAAAAGTTTTTGTGCAATTTGTCCTGAGCATGCTGATACCCCATATGTGGGGGTAAATCACTGGGTGCATGGCAGAGCTTGGAAGAGAAGGAGCGCTGTTTGACTTTTTCAACGCAGAATTGGCTGGATGCCATGTCGCGTTTGTAGAGGCCCTAATGTGTCTAAACAGTGGAAACCCCCCACAAGTGACACCATTTTGGAAACTAGACCCCTAAGGAACTTATATAGATGTGTGGTGAGCACTTTGAACCCCCAAGTGCTTCACAGAAGTTTATAACTCCCGGGCATGAAAATAAAAAGTCATATTTTTACCACAAACCTGATCGTTTAGTCCCCAAATTTTTATTTTCCCAAGGGTAACAGGAGAAATTAGACCACAAAAGTTGTTGTACAATTTGTCCTGAGTACGCTGATACCCCATATATTGGGGTAAACCACTGTTTGGGCGCACGGCAGGGCTCGGAAGGGAGGGAGCGCCATTTGACTTTTTGAACGCCACGTCGTGTTTGGAGACCCCCTGATGTGTCTAAACAGTGGAAACCCCCCACAAGTGACCCCATTTTGGAAACTAGTCCCCTTAAGGAACTTATCTAGATGTGTGGTGAGCACTTTGAACCCCCAAGTGTTTCACAGAAATGTATAAACGCAGAGCTGTGAAAATAAAAAATCATTTTTTTCTCAAAAATTATTTTTTTTAGCCAGCTATTTTTTATTTTCCCAAGGGTAACAGGAGAAATTAGACCCCAAAATTGGAGTGCAATTTGTCCTGAGTACGCTGATACCCCATATGTTGGGGTAAACCACTGTTTGGGCGCACGGCAGGGCTCGGAAGGGAGGGAGCGCCATTTCACTTTTTGAACGCCACGTCGTGTTTGGAGACCCCCTGATGTGCCTAAATAGTGGAAACCCCTCAATTCTAGCTCCAACCCTAACCCCAACACACCCCTAACCCTAATCCCAACCCTAATCCTAACCTAAATCCCAACCCTAATTCCAACCCTAATTGTAACCCTATGTCATGGGTGCATCGCCGCGAGGATCGTCGCGATTGCACATTCTGACTTCTCGCAGCTGAGTTGCTGTTACTTTGTGTTTGGTAATGAGAGAGTTAATTTTACCTAGCTCTTTGCTAAGACTAGGTCCAGCCTCGCCCGGCTGCTTTTGATTATGTTCTAATTAGCTTCCTTTATATCCCTGCCAGTCTGGGTGTTAGATGCCGGTGAAAGCCTTCATGTAGTCTAGCAGACTGGATCGGTTCTGAGAATACTTAAGCTAAGAGCTCCTTAGTTGTTTTTACTCTTATAGCTTAAAGTTTATCTCTGAGACCTTAGGTGTTCCTACTGTGTGTGAGTGTTGTATGTAAGACTTTATTTACTTTATTTCTTGTCTTTCTTGTATGTCTTTCTGTTCATTAACCGTTACCTGTTCATTCCCTTTGGTGATAATCAGGGTCCTTCTTAGGACTAGATTACAGTTGGCAGGGATTGATAGGAGACAGGGTTTACGCTGGTGGCCTGGACCTCTGTACCTTTAACAGTACCTCCAGGTAGAGGGATTAGTTAGGACCCCAGTTTAGGGTCAGCATAGACCCCGGTCACCCTCTAGCCGGAGACAGCGTATAACGGATTCCGTATTGACCCACTGGACATTCTGTCAGGTAATTCTATGTTATCATATATCTATGCACATGTTATATAGGATGTTGCCCTTTTGATATAGATTACTGACATCACATATATATATATATCTGCTATACAGCGTGACATTTTCACCGGCCCTACTAAAGATTCTCCCAGCTGTCATGGATCCAGTAGCCCAGCTGGCCCGGCAGTTGCAGGGGTTGTCCATGGAGTTTGCAGACATTAAGTCCAAGGTTTTGTCCCCCCCGGAGCAAACCAGATCTGAACCTAAGGTTGCTCTCCCGGACAGGTTCACTGGTGGGCGGGACAAATTTTTTACTTTCCGGGAGGCATGTAAATTGTACTTTCGGCTGCGGCCTCGGTCATCTGGGAGTGAAGAGCAGAGGGTGGGAATTGTTATCTCGCTCTTACAAGGGGACCCTCAATCTTGGGCGTTCTCTATTCCTCCAGGCTCCCCAGATCTCCAGTCAGTGGATCGATTTTTTACTGGCCTGGGTCTGGTATATGATGATCCGGATCGAGTTTCCCTTGCTGAAACAAAGTTACGTAAAATACGGCAAGGAAATCGTCCAGCGGAGGAATATTCTTCTGAGTTCCGTAGATGGGCAACAGATACTTAGTGGAATGACCCAGCTCTTAGGAGCCAGTTTTGTCAAGGGTTGTCTGACAAATTAAAGGATGTGTTGGCTCAGTATGATTCTCCTCCATCACTGGAGGCTGCTATGGCCCTCGCTATTCGCATTGATAGACGAATTCGGGGAAGACGCGAGGTAACTCCGCCTCCCGTGATGACTCCACCTACTACTAAAGTCCCTTATACTGAGGTTCCCCTGGTCTGTTCTGAGGAACCCATGCAGTTGGGAGGGACATCTTTTTGTAGGAGGGAATCGGCGGTGCGCCGCAAGACTAGAAGGTGTCTCTTTTGCGGGAGAAAGGGACATTTTGTTGGGGGGTGTCCATCCCGGGCCTCTTTGAGCAAAGGAGTTAACCTGGGAGTGTGTATTTCGTCCCCAAATCCCTCTCAGTTTCTCGTGCCTGCGGAGGTGGTGATTGGTACTAGAACTGAGAGGATTTCTGTTTTTCTTGATAGTGGGTCCGGGGCTAATCTGGTGGACGCTCGGTTTGCCCAGGTACATGGTATGCAACTGAGTGTATTGGCCAAACCGGTCCCTATAGTCTCTATTGATTCTAGACCTCTCGGTCAAGGTAGCTTGGTACAAGCTGTTCATAACATAGATCTTCGAGTAGGGGCAATACATAAAGAGCAATTGTCTTGTTATGTGTTGGAGGGTCTACCTACTCCTATTGTGTTGGGACTTCCTTGGTTGGCTAAACATAACCCAGTGATTGATTGGCAATCCAGAAAGATAAGCCAGTGGGGTGAATTTTGCAGGAATAACTGCATGAGCACGGTCATCGGTGCGGTTGTGCCTAGGACTTTGTCTCCTTTTCTGGAGGACTTTGGGGAGATGTTCTCAGAGGAGTGGTGTAAAGAGTTACCTCCTCATCGCGCATATGACTGTTCAATAAAGTTGCTTCCTGATGCCTTATCTCGTACTTTCCCAGGGGCCGGGAAGACGGATGATCCGGTTCCTATTCCTCAGGAGGGAGTTGTAGTGTCAGCTGTATGCTCTGAGCTTGAGGGGGAGGTATTGGGGGCTCAGGGGGACGCCCCTGTGGGACTTCCAGGGAGACTGATAGTTCCAGATCGGTTAAGACTGAAGGTGACGGGGAACCGTTACAAACGGATGGCTGATAGGGGGAGAGTTTCTGGTCTAGATCTGAAGTTGAACGATCTGGTTTGGTTGTCTACCAGGAATCTAAAACTTAAAGTTTCCTCCTGGAGGTTGGGTCCCAGATTCATCGGGCCGTACAGGATCAGTTCCATAATTAATCCTGTGGCATTTCGTCTGGACCTCCCTCCTACGTTTAAAATTCATAATGTGTTTCACAAGTCATTACTTAAAAAGTATGTGGCACCAGTCATACCGTCACCTCTACCTCCTCCTTCAGTGGTGGTCAATGATAACGTGGAATTTCATGGGTCGAAAATCATTGACTCACGTCTCAGTCGTCGGTCCCTTCAGTACCTGGTTCATTGGAAGGGGTATGGTCCTGAGGAGAGGACGTGGGTCCCTGCGTCGGAGGTTAACGCAGATTGATTGGTTCGGACCTTCCACACAACTTACCCGGGCAGACCTGGCCCTGAGGGTCCGGAGGCCCCTCGTAGAAGGGGGGGTACTGTCATGGGTGCATCGCCGCGAGGATCGTCGCGATTGCACATTCTGACTTCTCGCAGCTGAGTTGCTGTTACTTTGTGTTTGGTAATGAGAGAGTTAATTTTACCTAGCTCTTTGCTAAGACTAGGTCCAGCCTCGCCCGGCTGCTTTTGATTATGTTCTAATTAGCTTCCTTTATATCCCTGCCAGTCTGGGTGTTAGATGCCGGTGAAAGCCTTCATGTAGTCTAGCAGACTGGATCGGTTCTGAGAATACTTAAGCTAAGAGCTCCTTAGTTGTTTTTACTCTTATAGCTTAAAGTTTATCTCTGAGACCTTAGGTGTTCCTACTGTGTGTGAGTGTTGTATGTAAGACTTTATTTACTTTATTTCTTGTCTTTCTTGTATGTCTTTCTGTTCATTAACCGTTACCTGTTCATTCCCTTTGGTGATAATCAGGGTCCTTCTTAGGACTAGAATACAGTTGGCAGGGATTGATAGGAGACAGGGTTTACGCTGGTGGCCTGGACCTCTGTACCTTTAACAGTACCTCCAGGTAGAGGGATTAGTTAGGACCCCAGTTTAGGGTCAGCATAGACCCCGGTCACCCTCTAGCCGGAGACAGCGTATAACGGATTCCGTATTGACCCACTGGACATTCTGTCAGGTAATTCTATGTTATCATATATCTATGTACATGTTATATAGGATGTTGCCCTTTTGATATAGATTACTAACATCACATATATATATATCTGCTATACAGCGTGACACCCTAACCTTAATTGTAACCCTAACTCTAATTGTAACCCTAACCCTAATTTTAACCCTAACCCTAATTGTAACCCTAACCCTAATTTTAACCCTAATTATAACCCTAACCCTAAGGCTAGGTTCATTTTGCGTTTTACCAGCCCGTTCAACACATAGCGTTGATGGGCTGGTAATGGTATAGCATAACACGATCGCGTTATGCTATACCCGCTAGAGGAATCAGCAGATGATTCATCTGCGCTAGCAGTGACGGAGCCCAGACGCTGCAGCCCGCGTCCGAGGCTCCGTCACTGAATGATGGCACGTCGCGAACGCATTCTACTTTACGGAATGCGTCGCGATGCGCCCTCAAATGGGGGTGAATGGCAGCGTTAACGGACTGCGTTACACCGCATTATACTGTGGTGTAATGCAGTCCGTCTAACGGACTGCCATAACGCAGTATGAACCCAGCCTAACCCTAACCCTAATTATAACCCTAACCCTAATGCTAACCCTAACCCTAATGCTAACCCTAACCCTAATTATAACCCTAACCCTAACGGAAAAATGAAAATAAATATAATTTCTATTTTTTATTATATGTCCCTAACAAAGGGGGTGATAAATGGGGGGGTTATGTACTGTTTTTTTTATTTTGATCACTGTGATAGTTTATCACAGTGATCAAAATGCACTTTTATGAGAATGAATGAAAAAATTTTGAATCTGCCGCCAAGCAGATCGGCGGGCGCACTGCGCATGCGCCCGCCATTTTTTTTTACCAGGAAGAAGACGCCGGGATCCTGGGGCCTGCGGGAAGACCGAGGACACCAGCAGGTACAGGGGGGGCGATCGGGGGACCTGGGGACCCTCATTTTCTCCCCTCTGATGTGCGATCACATCAGAGGGGAGAGAAATAATTTTTTTTTTTTTTTTGCGGTCGCCGTTATACTTAGTATAACAGCAATCGCGACACCGGGGTCGGTGACTACCGACCCCAGAGAAAATTGCCCATCCCCCCAGCACAGCGGCGGGCGCACTGAGCATGCGCCCGCCATTTTCTCAATGTCGGCGGCACCGGGGGAGGCAGAAGGGCACGGGGGCCACATGGAGGAGATCGTGGGCCACATGGGGGTCCCGGGGACCCTTTTTCTCTGTCCTCTGATGTCCGATGACATCAGAGGACAGAGAAATTAAATGGAACAACATTTTTTTTTATTTTTTTGTTGCGGTCGCCGTTATAGGGTTAATAACGGCGATCGCAACATCGGTGTCGGTAAAAACCGACCCGATTCATGTTCTCTGGGGTCTCGGCTACCCCCGGTAGCCGAGACCCTGGAGAAAATGCGCCTCTGGGGGGCGCTATAGGCTTTTTCCACAGCGCCGTTAATTAACGGTGCTGTGGTTTAAGTACCCTTAATGACCGCCGTTAAAAGGCGTATCGGCGGTCGTTAAGGGGTTAAGGTCAAAATAGGCTGGGTCATGAAGGGGTTAAATACATTTGCAAATATGTTAACAAGGGCAGTGATATGGCAGTTTTCCAGCTAGAGAATCCAAATTGTGCATCTGATGAGATTATGCTGTATCAGATGGGAAGATACATAAATAGTAATGAAGCCGTGTGGCGATTACTAAATTTTCCCATCCATGAAAGACATCCGACTGTAGTTCATCTCAGTGTCCATCTTGAAAATGGACGAGTTTATTTTACTCCCAACAATGCAGAGGAAAGAGCTGCTCGACCACCCAATACAACATTGACAGCTTTCTTTCTCCTATGTCAAGCAAATCCATTTGCAAGGACTTTATTATATTCAGATGTTCCAAAATATTATACATGGAATAAATCGAGAAAAGTATTTTGCATTATGAAAATGTCAATTTCAGGGTGACACTGAAAATTTTACTTTAGCTACCATAACCAACAATTTAACATATTTTACGTGAGCGAAGCTGCAGGTATTCTACTAGTACACACACACATATATATATATATATATATATATATATTGTGAGACAGTGAGGGTATGTGTATTGAATGGGGTGTACATTTCACCTAGGTACTTTGCTGACTGGTATAAGGGAAATGTGTGCCTTTGTAAAACTAGTGGTGGAGAAAGGTCATTACACCATCCATTCAAGTACACGCTTGCAGCTCAAACCTGTGGCCACTCAGGTGATAATTAGGAAACCAGAAGTAGGTGTCTGGGAATACAGACAGGAGCTCGCTTAGTCTGGACAAGGAGTCCAGGCACAAGAAGCAGTCTCCAGGAGTATGAGCTGTCTCAGTCTGGGTGCTCGATGTACCCCGGACACAGGAGTAGTCTTTGTGAGAATCCATGCGGATAGCTGCTGAATAGGAGGGGAGCTCTCTCAAGTCTGGACGTTGAAGGTGCCTTCAGACACAAGGAGGAGACTCTGTGAAACTCTATGCTGGTAAATGCTGAACATATGTGTTATTTTGGCCCAGGCTGGTAGAGTCTGGTCCCGGATAGATAGGGAAATCTATCTAAGTGTAGTAAGTGGCTGGACAAGCCCAGGTCTTCTGTTTATGATTTGTTTTATGTCTTGTTTGCTTTTGACTTTAAATAAAACTGGTTGCAGACAGTTGCACCAGTACTGCTGTGAATGAACTGTTTCTATGCCACTCTGTCTACCCGGACGGCGATCCCAGAGCTATATCCCCTGAAAAGCTTACAATTGGTGGAGAATGCGGGCAGCACAGTGGCTGATACAATTGGTGCTGGAATGTGCGTGCAGCACAGTGGCGAGAGACAGCAATAAAGGTGAAGTCTGTTGAAGCAGCAGCAGAGGAAAAAAAAAAAAAGTGTGTCAATAAAGGAGAAACGTCTGTTGGAGCAGTCTTAAAGAGACAGTAGCCCTAATAGACTTTGCAAAGAAAAAAAAAAAAAGGAGTGTCTGCACAGCAAAGCTGAATTTTCTGTGGAAAAGACTGTGGAGTGTGTATGTCTTGAGTAAAGGCTGCCGTTGTTGAGACAGAGAAGTCTGACAGCATGGACGACGAGTGTGGATACAAGCATCTTGCTGTGACTCAGTGGGGTCACGAAGGCATCTTGCTGTGACTCGGTGGGGGTTACGAAGATTGTCGTCGCACTCAAATCCAGTTTTGCTGTGGCTCGGCGGGGCCACGAAGATTTTTTCAAGGGAAAGCGGTGAAGTTCTGGTGTGAACAGTGCTCCGCGATGGCTGTGAACGGAGCAAAGAATGGGTCTGACGAGTCGGACCGCATATTTGAGAAATGTCTACTGGACATGCAACTGGACATTGTGCGGGAGCTGTGGGCACCGTATAGAATGGCGGCAGTGGACCATTCTATGGACTCTCCGGGGGTGCCAGTGTTGTCACAGAGTGCCCGGGGAGGTGGTAAGAGATGTTGTGAACTGAGTCCTAAGACTACTGCTGATTTTTTGTGTAAAAATTACCCTGCCGGTGTGGTTGTTAAAAAGGGGGCGGAGTCTAAAAAAGGGGCGGATTTTCACAAGAGTGTAGAGTGTGGAAAACTGAAAATTGTTACTGGTGGTGGGTTGGTACCTCCTATAAATGACAATGTGACCGTTGATAACGGGGTAGCTCCAGTAGAAGGGGGTGACGTCAAAGTGGGAGGTGACCTGTTAGTCCACAACACCATGGGGAGTGACACAGACCCCGTAGCTGACTGGGACACTATGAAAGTAAAAAGTGAGTTCAGTCAGGAGAGGCTAGACGAGGGAAGAGAGTCCCCCTCTCGTCGTCGACGGCGCAAGGGCCACAAAAAGGTTGTTCCGGTAGTACTCGCTGAAAATGAAAATAAAGAGAATGTAGTACTGTCTGCCTATGCTTCAAGTGTGGATTCTCCTTTATAGGTAGAAGAGAGGGGGCCAGTCATGGCCAAGAGCTAGAACCTATTCGGCTGCAGTATCAGAGTGACATGCTGCAATTATGTGAAAACCTGGAGGACGTGTCCTCAGACCAGCGAGTTCTAGAAGGAAGCAACGAGGAAGCTACCCTGTGGAAAGAGATGTTCCACGCCATTTAAAGAGGACCGCCGCAAAATCAAGGAAGAGGTTTTGCAGTTGAAGCGTGAGAAGGAGGCGCTGCAGGATGGAGTTTCTGGAAGTGAACAAATCCTAGAACGACTGCGCGAATAGCTCAACCAGGAGCTGTGTGACTCCAAGAAGGAGTGTGGTGAACACAGTAGGGAACTGCAACAGATGAAGAGAGATTATGTGGATCTCCTCAGGGTCAAAGAAAAACTAGAAGAGGATAAGATGGATGCAGAGCAAATGCGCCAGGTGGTTGAGACCACTCTGCAGGACACCCGTGATGAAAATGGTGATCTGCGCAGAAAGACCCTAGGTCTGGAAGCTCAGGTGAAGGAGCTACAGATGTCCTGTGATACTCTCCAGAAGGCGGAGATGTGCCTTAAGGAAAAGCTCAGACAGATGGAAGCTGAGCGGGAAAAGATGGAGGAGTCCATCAGAGAAGCTACAGACCAGGGCCAGGAGTTAGCCACTGGAGATGAGAGGTGTAAAGCAGATACTTCCTCGAGTGATGTGAGTTCGGATGATTCGGTGGATGTCGGAGCCGAGATCAAGGAGCTCAAGGAGTGGTTACAAGCCCAGTGGACGCAAGAGAAGCTTCAGAGACGGGCAGCTGAGAGGCGAATGGCGGAACTAGAGGAAGAAGTTCTCGGGCTTAAAAGTCGCCTGATACAGTGTCACTCGGTGAACAAGGCCTCCTTGGAGAAAGAAAAGGGCAAACACGTTGCACTCGCTCCCTTTTGCCAGGAGAAGATAGACCTGAGGAGAGCTAAGAGGGTGGTAACGGAAGATAAATGTGAAATGGAAGTGGTCAGGACGGAAATTCACGAATTTGTAGCTGTGAGTCAGCTCAGAAGAAGTGTAAAGGGGGAAGAAGCTGAAAGTCAGTTGTCCCTGAACCCTGAGCTGATTGATCGTCTGGAAACCACTGGTGAGACCGAAACGTGTCGGTACAAGTGCCTCGTAGATGTACCCGAGGACTTGAGAGAAGAATGCACCCGTGAGTCTGTGCATGAAGCGTTTAGGAAGGCCGTGGGAGCCTGTAAGGTGTACTCGACCTCAGGAGCTAAACAGCTGGTGGTCTTGTCCACGACCGAAGTTACAGTGAAGAGGGTGGCAATCCTAAGTGACATGCACTGGCGATGTATTCGCACAAAGCGGTTTCTCCGGTTGAAGACAGAACAAGCCGTTAGACAACTGAAGCTTATGAGAAATGCTCACAGTCTGCGGGAAAAGGTCATCCGGGTGCCTCATGTTCTGGTGAGAAAGCTGATTGGGAGAAATGGCCGAGCCATGCAGATGATGGTGAAGAGGTCTGGTGTGGTGAAAGTAAGCAGTCCACGTGATCATCGGGACTGGATACCAGATGAAGACGGCATGGTGTCATTCTACGCTATAGGAACGGAAGAAAGTCTGGAATATGTGCGCATGCTGGTGGCGTACCGTGTGACCTACCTGCGAGAGGTAGAACAATTGAATCTCGCTAGACAGCGAGTAGATAGACAGCATCATCTGAGCAGCAGAAGATGGCAGCCATCTACTGAGGGTAGTGGGCGTGGGTTTAGAGGTAGTGAGACCTCCACTAACTCAGGTTTGAGAGGCCCATACAGACGACCCGATAGAGTACGGGACAGTACGAAGTCTAACCGGACCTTAGATTCCCAGGCAAGACCTGACAAGGTTACGATTGACCGCTGGGAACGTAGGGGAGACCTGACAAGGTTACGACCCGGAAATGTGACTGGATGAAGTCTGTGACAATGACAGACAGTAGGTCCTAAGGAAGGAACGAATGTCATTGACTAATATTCCGGGGGGCTGAACAGAGCAATGGACAAGTACATGGTCTCTGTGTGAACTGTGGGTTGAGGTGATTGGATGTATTTTTGTGTTCAAACCTACAAGTTTGGAAGGGGGGGGAATAGGTAATGCAGCCCTGGGCTGGCGTTCCTGTAATGGCTCAGTGTGTGTGTTTTGACTGTCCATGTTCCTTCCCCCAGCTGACTAGTCACATGACTGTGACATCACACAGGTCCTTTTACACACACACAAGTCTGAACACATGACTATGACATCAGCTCAGGTCCCGTGTGTGGGTGTGTGTAAGGGTATATAAACCCTGCTTAATTGGAGACAGGTGTGTCAGTGATAGGCGTCAGGCCTGTTTCCTGTTCCCCTGGTGTGGGGGACACCGTTTATGTGAGGCCGAGTGAAGCCTGACTGCCTGAAAGGTCAGAGACTGGATCCTGTGTGGATGCTAGTGGCCTTGGAAGGTAAATGGACGGTAGTGAAGATGAAGTTGATGATGGCCATGACTGGTCCGGAGTTCACTGTCTCTTTTGGATTGTTGACCAGCCCTCCGGTCTGGATGACCAGCCCTCCGGTCTGGAGAAGAGGGAGGGGATATGTGAGACAGTGAGGGTATGTGTATTGAATGGGCTGTACATTTCACCTAGGTACTTTGCTGACTGGTATAAGGGAAATGTGTGCCTTTGTAAAACTAGTGGTGGAGAAAGGTCATTACACCATCCATTCAAGTACACGCTTGCAGCTCAAACCTGTGGCCACTCAGGTGATAATTAGGAAACCAGAAGTAGGTGTCTGGGAATACAGACAGGGAGCTCGCTTAGTCTGGACAAGGAGTCCAGGCACAAGAAGCAGTCTCCAGGAGTATGAGCTGTCTCAGTCTGGGTGCTCGATGTACCCCGGACACAGGAGTAGTCTCTGTGAGAATCCATGCGGATAGCTGCTGAATAGGAGGGGAGCTCTCTCAAGTCTGGACGTTGAAGGTGCCTTCAGACACAAGGAGGAGACTCTGTGAAACTCTATGCTGGTAAATGCTGAACATATGTGTTATTTTGGCCCAGGCTGGTAGAGTCTGGTCCCGGATAGATAGGGAAATCTATCTAAGTGTAGTAAGTGGCTGGACAAGCCCAGGTCTTCTGTTTATGATTTGTTTTATGTCTTGTTTGCTTTTGACTTTAAATAAAACTGGTTGCGGACAGTTGCACCAGTACTGCTGTGAATGAACTGTTTCTATGCCACTCTGTCTACCCGGACGGCGATCCCAGAGCTATATCCCCTGAAAAGCTTACTATATATATATATATATATATATATATATATATACTGTATATATGAAATCCACCTATCTATCTACAGCAGTGAACGCTCATATGTGTACTATAATATTATATATTGACCAAAATAAATTTAGTTTCAAGTGAAAATGTGTAAAAAGCTGGAAAACACAAGGTAGACAAACTGAAATGAACAGGTCATAAAGAGTTTAAATGAAAGTACTTGGAGAACTGTGCTGTAGCTCCTCAAGGGATTTTTAAAAAGATTTCTCTTTGGAAGATTAATATTTCATTGTTGCTTGTATTACTGTTGTAGATTTTTGTCACCAATACATTTTGTGCCTCTTTCTTTTGTTGTCAATGGTCAACAAGAACTTCAATGCAAAAAGGAAATTTCAAGTTTGCTGCGCACAGGACCTGCAGTGGGCTACATTGTCCCACACTTAATCATATCCATGGCCTCAGGGCATAAATACTTTTAATCATTGTGGCACAACAGAGAGTCACAAGTTCTCTTCTCCCCCACATTCACAGTAGCCAGCACCATGTGTACGATGTCTGGCAGTGTAAGTACACCACTTCAATTCACAACTTCCACTGGGCAAGAGATTGCAGTAGAGGAGTGTAAGGCCGGCGTCAGACTCACCGTACAAAAATACGGACCGTATTGTATGGCCGTATTACGCCAAAATGTTGGTGGCACACCAATCCGTATTTCATGCGTTTTCAGGGTGCGGCTGCGTATTTCGCGCATGTAAGCATCCGTATGCAATCCGTATGGCATCCGTACAGCGTATTTTTCTTGCATCCTTGCAAAATGGACATTTAACGGTTTTTAGGCCTGAAACTCATTCAAATCATCATCAGCAAGGCTATTTATTGCCTCTGTATCCGGTTGCAACCCCCAATCTTGCCATTTTGGTGGTCTGCTTGTGTTGGAGGGCTGCTGCTTGGTTGCTAACATGTCTGAGAGTCTTCAGTTCACCCCAAAAGATACTGTGTTGTGCAACTCGGTTTATTCCCGACGCTTTGGCCAGCCTTACCCAGTGATCATTGATCCGCGAAGGAGGAGGCGAATGTGGGCTTGTCTGCATTTGAGTCAACCACTGACTAAAGCTCATTTTCACTAGCTGTATGCATGTCTGCAGCCTCTTCCATATTCTTTTGTCCAGTTTTGTCTGATGACCATTCCCAGATGTTAGGTTTTGTGGGAGATTGTGCGGCCAGGGATCACGTAGCAGGATGCGGAAAGCTATCTGTGCACAGGAGCGACTTTTCCTTAAGCAACCGTTTGGATTTCTTACCTACATACTGTCTATTGATGATGTGTTTTACCACTAGTTTACATTTACCCTTATGGGTGTTGCAGAAATATAATCTTAATCTAGGCCATATATGACATTGAAATACCAGAACAATGATGTGAATATTTACATTATAGTAAAATGTTACTTGCCCTACATGTCACTTATTATTGTTTTGACATTCACTCATGTAAGGGTTATGTATTGTGTGTTTGCATAATCTTTCTGCATGTGCATTGATTGTTCTCTGTACATTGGGATACTTGTCGCTTCTTAACTACTGGCATATCCTATTCGGCACTCCATCTGCATTTTTGTATGGGGATGTGTAACATCTGTGCCATTGTTCGTGATACATGCTCACAACTGTGCTACAAACTTAATCAACTTTGATGGCAGAGCCTAAGATGGAAGCGTGTAAGAGGATTGCCAGGGGATTTGAGGACCAATGCAACTTCCCTTATTCACATAGTCTCTGTGTGGTGTTACTGGTCATAACACATGTATTTGTGTTTGAGTACAAAGGAGTAATGCAAAAAGACTCCATAATTTTTACAAAAATAGAGATTTATATGTGTAAACTTCCACTTGAGGTAGAGACAACCATATTAGCTTCATATGGTATATTTCGTTACATCACAATAGTGTAAGTGTGCAGTATTAGACAAGGAAAAAAATATGGCATCACAAGAATACAAATTCTTAGATACATAATAGTATGTAAAGGCCAAAGCCAATAGTGAAAATGGGTAATGCTGATCATATGTTACACATATGTTTGTTTCACAAGATTATACTACTTTAAATATGCAGTAGCCAAAATGGAGTGAAATTAAATGTAACCAAAAAAAAACTTTCACTAGCACTAGTGACTAGTGAGCACCATATCTGCCTCATATGGTTAGGTTCTAAGACTAGACTAATGCAATGATGCATTAGCCAACAATTTTTAAAAGGAATGGGGACAAAACAACAAACATTGGTAGAAATAATAATATCTAGCGAAATAATAATATTTTCCCATATCCCATATACCAAAAGCTAAGTACCATATGGTATTTGTAGGCATTCAGATTAGTGCAAATATGCGTTACACAACATGTTGTTAACCCCTCTCTGACATCTGACGTACTATCCCGTCCATAAAACCCGTGACAATCTGACCACGGACGGGATAGTACGTCATAGCGATCAGCTGCGCTCCGGGGGGGGAGCGCAGCTGATCGCCGCCGGGTGTCAGCTGATTATCACAGCTGACACCCGGGACTGTGTGCCAGGAGCGGTCACGGACCGCTCCCGGCACATTAACCCCTTGTACACCGCGATCAAACATGATCGCGGTGTACTGGGGCACAGGGAAGCATCGCACAGGGAGAGGGCTCCCTGCGCGCCCCCCTGAGACCCTCAGAACAGCGCGATGTGATCACGCTGTTCTGAGGGCTTCTTCCCTCCCAGGACCCGGATCCAAGATGGCGCCGGGGTCCTGGAGGGAGGCGGCTTCCTCAGTGCCTGCCGAGAGCAGGCACTGAGAAGCCTGCAGCGCTGCCTGTGAGATCGCTGGTCTCACAGAGTGCTGTGCACACTGTGAGACCAGCGATCTGACATTTTACAGTGATGTCCCACCCTGGGACAATGTATAAAAGTAAAAAAAATAAAAATAAACGTGTAAAAAAAAAATTCCAAAAAAAAAAAAAAAAAAAATATTCCCCAATAAATTCATTTCTTCCTGTAAATAAAAAAAATAAAACAATAAAGTACACATATTTGGTATTGCCACGTCCGTAACGACCCCCCCTATAAAACTGTCCCACTAGTTAACCCCTTTTGTGAACCCCTTAAAAAAAATAAAATAAAAACAAAGCAAAAAATCAGTGCTTTATCATCATACTGCTGAACAAAAAGTGGAATAACACGCGATCAAAAAGACGGATATAAATAAACATGATACCGCTGAAAACGTCATCTTGTCCCGCAAAAAACGAGCCATCACACAGCATCATCAGAAAAAAATAAAAAAGTTATAGCTCGCAGAATAAAGCGATGCAAAAATAATTATTTCTTATATAAAATTGTTTTTATTCTATAAAAGCGCCAATACATAAAAAAATGATATAAATGAGGTATCGCCGTAATCGTACTGACCCGAAAAATAAAACTGCTTTATCAATTTTACCACAGGCGGAACGGTATAAACGCCTCCCCCAAAAGAAATTCATGAATTGCTGATTTTTATTCATTCTAACCTCCCAAAAATCGAAATAAAAAGCGATCAAAAAATGTCACATGCTCAAAAATGGTACCAATAAAAACGTCACCTCGTCCCGCAAAAAATAGGACCTCACATGACTCTGTGGGCCAAAATATACAAAAATTATAGCTCTCAAAATGTGGTGATGCAAAAACTATTTTTTGCAATAAAAAGCGTCTTTTAGCGTGACAGCTGCCAATCATAAAAACCCGCTATAAATAGAAAATGAAACCCCCCTTTATCACCCCCTTAGTTAGGGAAAAATAATAAAATTACAAAAATGTATTTATTTCCATTTTCCCATTAGGGTTATGGTTAAGGTTAGGGTTGCGGCTAAAGCTAGGGTTAGGGTTGGCGCTAAAGTTAGTATTAGGGTTATGGTTGGGATTAGGGATAGGGGTGTGTTAGGGTTAGGTTTGTGGTTAGGGTTGGGACTAGGGTTAGGGGTGTGTTGGGGTTAGGGTTGGAGTTAGAATTGGGGGGTTTCCGCTGTTTAGGCACATCAGGGGCTCTCCAAATGTGACATGGCGTCTGATCTCAATTCCAACCAATTCTGCGTTGAAAAAGTCAAACGGTGCTCCTTCCCTTCTGACCTCTGCCATGCGCCCAAACAGTAGTTTACTCCCACATGGGGTATCAGCGTACTCTGGACCCTAAGAGTTATTGTGCAATTTGTCCTATTTCTTCTGTTACCCTTGGGAAAATAAAAAACTGGGGGCAAAAATATAATTTTTAAAAAAAAAATGATTTTTTTTGTTTTTACGGCTGTACGTTATAAACTTCTGTGAAGCACTTGGGGCTTCATAGCGCTCACCACACATCTAGATAAGTTCCTTGAGGGGTCTATTTTCCAAAATGGGGTCACTTGTGGGGGGTTTCCACTGTTTAGGTGCATCAGAGCTCTCCAAATGCGACATGACGCCCCCAGAGCATTCCATCAAAGTCTGCAATCCAAAACGTCACTACTTCCCTTCCGAGCCCCGACGTGTGCCCATACAGTAGTTTTCTCCCACATATTGGGTATCAGCGTACTCAGGACAAATTGGACAACCACTTTTGGGGTCAAATTTCTCCTGTTACCCTTGTGAAAATAAAATATTGGAGGCGAAAAAAATAATTTTTGTAAAAAAAAAATATTTTTTGTTTTTACGGCTGTACGTTATAAACTTCTGTGAAGCATTTGGGGCTTCATAGCGCTCACCACACATCTAGGTAAGTTCCTTGTGGGGTCTATTTTCCAAAATGGGGTCACTTGTGGGGGGTTTCCACTGTTTAGGCGCATCAGGGGCTCTCCAAATTCGACAAGACGCCCCCAGACCATTCCATCAAAGTCTACAATCCAAAACGTCACTACTTCCCTTCCGAACCCCAACGTGTACCCATACAGTAGTTTTCTCCCACATATTGGGTATCAGCGTACTCAGGACAAATTGGACAACAACTTTTGGGGTCCAATTTCTCCAGTTACCCTTGTGAAAATAAAATAGTGGGGACGAAAAAATCATTTTTGTAAAAAAAAAAAAAAAAAAATATTTTACGGCTGTACGTTATAAACTTGTGTGAAGCACTTGGGGGTTCAAAGTGCTCACCACACATCTAGATAAGTTCTTTGAGGGGTCTAGTTTCCAAAATGGTGTCATTTGTGGGGGGTTTCCACTGTTTAGACAGATCAGGAGCTCTCCAAACACGACATGGCATCCAGCCAATTCTGCGTTGAAAAAGTCAAACGGCACTCCTTCCCTTCCAAACTCTGCCATGCACCCAAACAGTGGTTTACCCCCACATATGGGGTATCAGCGTACTCAGGACAAATTGCACAATAACTTTTGGAGTCTTGTTACCCTTGGGAAAATAAAAATTGGGGTGAAAAGATCATTTTTGTGGAAAAAATTTTACGGCTCTACGTTATAAACTTGTGTGAAGCACTTGGGGGTTCAAATTGCTCACCAAAGGTCTAGATAAGTTCCTTAGGGGTCTAGTTTCCCAAATGGGGTCACTTGTGGGGTGTTTCCACTGTTTAGGCGCATCAGGGGCTCTCCAAATGCAACATGGCGTCCAATCTCAATTCCAGCCAATTTTTTTGGAAAAAGTCAAATGGTGCTCCTTCCATTCTGAGCTCTGCCGTGCGCCCAAACAGTGGTTCCCCCCCACATATTGGGTATCAACATACTCAGGACAAATTGGACAACAACTTTTGTGGTCCAATTTCTCCTGTTACCCTTGGGAAAATAAAAAAATAGTGACTAAAAATAATTTTTGTGGGAAAAAAATAGGATTTTTTATTTTCATGCCCGGGCATTATAAACTTGTGTGAAGCACTTGGGGGTTCAAAGTGCTCACCAAAGCTATAGATAAGTTCCTTAGGGGGTCTAGTTTCCAAAATGTGGTCACTTGTGGGGGGTTTCTACTGTTTAGGCTCATCTGGGGCACTGCAAACGGAACATGACCCCCATCAACGTCTGCATTCCAAAACGTTACTACTTCCTTTCCAAGCCCTGCCGTGCGCCCAAACAGTTCCCCCCCACATATTGGGTATCAGCGTACTCAGGACAAATTGGACAACAACTTTTGGGGTCCAATTTCCTTGGGAAAAATCAAAAATTTGGGACTAAAATATCATTTTTGTGTAAAATTGTTTCTTTTTTTTCACACCCAGGCATTATAAACTTTTGTGAAACACTTGGGGATTCAAAGTGCTCACAACAGATCTAGATAAGTTCCTTAGGGGGTCTAGTTTCCAAAATGCTGTCACTTGTGGGGGTTTCCACTGTTTAGGCGCATCAGGGGCTCTCCAAACCCGACATGGCGTCCAATCTCAATTTCAGCCAATTTTAGTATGAAAAAGTCAAACGGCGCTCCTTCCCTTATGAGCTCTGCTGTGCACACAGACAGTGGTTTTCCCCCACTTATGGGGTATTGGCGTACTCAGGAGAAATTGCACAACAACTTTATCTGTCCATTTTCTTCTTTTACCCTTGTGAAAATAAAAAAATTTTTTGTAAAAGATCATTTTTGTGGCTAAAAAGTTAAATATTCATTTTTTCCTTCCATGTTGCTTCAGCTCCTGTGAAGCACCTGAAGGGTTAATAAACTTTTTGAATGTGGTTTTGAGTACCTTGAGGGGTGCAGTTTTTAGAATGGTGTCACTTTTGGGTATTTTCTGCTATATAGACCCCTCAAAGTGACTTCAAATATGAGGTGGTCCCTAAAAAAAATGGCTTTGTAAATTTTGTTGTAAAAATGAGAAATCGCTGGTCAACTTTTAACCCTTATAATTTCCTAAGAAAAAAAAATTTTGATTCCAAAATTGTGCTGATGTAAAGTAGACATGTGGGAAATGTTATTTCTTAACTATTTTGTGTGACATATTTCTCTGTTTTAAGGGAATAAAAATTCAAAGTTTGAAAATTGCGAAATTTTCAAAATTTTCGCCATATTTGCATTTTTTTCAAAAATAAACGCAAGTTATATGGAAGAAATTTTACCAATAACGTGAAGTACAATATGTCACGAGAAAACAATCTCAGAATCGCGAAGATCCGTTGAAGCGTTCCAGAGTTATAACCTCATAAAGAGACAGTGGTCAGAATTGTAAAAATTGGCCCGGTCATTAACGTGCAAACCACCCTTGGGGGCTGAAGGGGTTAAAATAAATTATCCAAAAGAAATACGATTTATCGCAATAGGAGCAGATAATGAAAATAATATAGGTTGACTATGCCTAGTCAACAGCATATTGCTTGCATATGTTGGTTACAGGCATCTGTTATACTCGGTAGCTGAGGAGAAATTGCCAAAATAGCAAAAGTAGTAATACACCAGAGAGGCTGGAAACTATTGGATTGCAGTACCCTAAACTAAATGCCACACTAGAAGTTGCCGTGGAGAGTACCTACGGTGATCCTAGACGCCTCGTCACAGCCGGAGAGATAACTACACCTAAAGGCAAAAAGATGAAAGCTATCTGCCCCGGAGCAGATTCCCAAAGAAATAGGAAGCCCCCAAACATGTAATGGTGGTTAGACAAGAAGAAAATATGGACACAGACAGAAAATAGAATGAGCAAACGCTGGGGCCCAATCTGTCTAGATAGAAAAGTATAGGAAAGAATTCTGACTGCAACCCAAAAAAACCCTGACAAAAATACCAACACTTCTGATTAACAAAAACCTGAGATCACACGATCTCTACCACCTAAATCAGATCTCTGGTGTAACACACAGCAATTCAGCAAAAAAGTGACAAAGGAACAGAGCAAAAGTGCAAATACAAAATGAGCACAATTGCAGCGCCAGACCCCAAAAGGGGACCAGGCTGCAGTCCCCTGCAAGCAGCAAAACAGGCAAGGAAAATCCAACATGAGGAAAAAAAAACAGCAAATCACTTATCTGAAAGAGAGCAGTAATGCAAGCTGAGCTCCAAACAAAACCAGGAAGAACAATTGATTACCGGCATAGCTGATGGGAATTCAGGTCACTTATATCAGACCATTCAGAGCCAGCTGAAGGCCATTCAACAATTAGTTCATTACCCTCAGCAACCCCCGGAGGGAGCCCCAGCTCAGAAGTCGCCTCCAGAGTATTCATAACAGTACCCCCCCTTGAGGAGGGGTCACCGAACCCTCACCTGCGCAACCAGGACGATCAGGATGAGCTTGATGATAGGCACGGATCAGTCTCCCAGCATGGATGTCCGAAGCAAACACCCAAGAATTGTCCTCCTGACCATAACCTCTCCACTTAACCAAATACTGGAGTTTCCGTCTAGCAAAACGAGAATCCAATATTTTCTCAACCACATACTCCAAATTGCCCTCAACCAAAACAGGGTCGGGGGGTGCAGCCATAGGAACCATTGGCTCTACAAACCTCTTCAATAAGGACTTGTGGAACACGCTATGGATCTTAAATGTCCCTGGAAGAAGCAAATGGAAGGAAACTGGATTAATAATTTCCATGATCTTATAAGGTCCAATGAACCTTGGCTTAAATTTTGGAGAAGCAACCTTCATAGGGATATTTCTTGAGGACAACCGAACCAAGTCCCCCACTTTAAAACGAGCACCATCAGTCCTATGCCGGTTGGCAAACCGCTGGGCCTTCTCTTGAGAGAGAGACAACCTCTCCACTAACTGGTCACAAATCTGCTGCATACGTTCCACAATAGAGTCAACCCCCGGACAGACAGAAGCCTCCGCCTGTCCTGAAGAAAATCGAGGGTGAAACCCAGAATTGCAGAAAAATGGAGACATCAGTGTGGCAGAGCTAGCCTTATTATTAAGAGCAAACTCAGCCAAAGGCAAAAAAGAGACCCAGTCATCTTAATCAGCAGACACAAAACATCTCAAATAAGTCTCCAAGGTCAGGTTTGTTCTCTCGGTTTGTCCATTGGTCTGAAGGTGGAATGCAGAGGAGAAAGATAACTGAACACCAAGTTTAGAACAAAATGTCCTCCAAAATCTGGAAACAAACTGGACTCCTCTGTCAGACACAATGTTCTCCGGAATGCCATGTAACCGAACCACGTGCTGAAAGAACAAAGGCATCAATTCGGAGGAGGAAGGCAACTTAGGTAATGGCACAACATGTATCATCTTGGAAAACCAATCACAGATTACCCAGATAACGGTCATTCTCTTAGAAACAGGGAGGTCGGAAATAAAATCCATAGAAATATGGGTCCATGGCCTCTTGGGTACAGGTAATGGCATTAACAAACCACTAGAACGAGAGCAAGGCTTGGAACGAGAGCAAGTCCCACAGGACTGCACAAAGTCCCTGACGTCACGAGAAAAAGTAGGCCACCAAAAGGACCGACTCACCAAGTCTCTGGTACCAAAAATCCCGGGATGACCAGCCAACGCGGAACAATGAATCTCACACATCACACTCTTCTTCCACTTGTCTGGGACAAACAATTTCCCAACAGGGCAGCGCTCAAGTTTATCCTCCTGACACCCTCCAGAGCTAGTCTCAAATTGGGCGAGATGGCGGAAAGAACTACACCCTCCTTCAAAAGAACATGAGGATCAGATAATTCAGGAGAATCCGCAAAGAAACTCCTCGAGAGGGCATCTGCCTGAACATTCTTAGTGCCCGGAAGAAAAGAAACCACAAAATTAAAACGTGTGAAAAACAAGGCACACCTGGCCTGTCTAGGATTAAGTCGCTTGGCTGATTCGAGATAAACCAGGTTCTTATGGTCCGTGAGGACCACCACCTGATGTTTGTCTCCTTCCAGCCAATGTCTCCACTCCTCAAAGGACCACTTCATGGCCAATAACTCCCGATTACCCACGTCATAATTACGTTCAGTTGGAGAAAATTTTCGAGAGAAAAAGGCACAAGGGTTACTCTTAGAGGTCTCTGGATCCCTTTGGGACAAAACGGCACCTGCCCCAATCTCAGAGGTATCAACCCCCACCTGAAACGGCAGGGAAACATCAGGCTGCTGTAGAACAGGAGCAGAAATGAATCTCTGCTTAAGTTCCTGAAACGCAGAGACTGCCTCAGGCGGCCAATTCACCACATCGGAACCCTTTTTGGTCAAATAAGTTAATGGTTTAACAATACCGGAGAAATTACCAATAAATTTACGATAAAAATTGGCAAAACCCCAAAATCTCTGAAGAGCCTTCAATGAAGTAGGTTGAACCCAATCACAGATGGCCTGAACCTTGACCGGGTCCATTTCAATACCAGACGGAGATAAAATGAATCCCAGAAATGAGACCTTCTGTACGCCAAAAAGACACTTTGATCCCTTCACATACAGTGCATTCTCTCTCAAAATCTGGAACACAGTCCCAACATGTTTCACATGAGAGTCTCAGTCATTGGAAAAAATCAAGATATCATCCAAATAAACGATTTGAAATTTATCCACAAAATCCCTGAAAATATCATTCATGAAGGATTGGAAGATGGAAGGGGCATTAGTAAGCCCAAAAGGCATCACTTGGTACTCAAAATGCTCCTCTGAGGTATTAAACGCCGTCTTCCATTCATCCCCGTGTTTAATGCGAATAAGGTTATACGCCCCCCTGAGGTCAAGCTTGGTAAACCAACTCGCACTTTTCACTCTGGAAAATAGGTCAGAAATCAAGGGTAACGGATATTGATATTTCACAGTGATCTTATTCAGGAGGCGATAGTCAATACACGGCCTCAATGAACCATCCTTTTTGGCCACAAAGAAAAAAACCGGTGCCCAAGGGTGAAGTGGATGGTCTGATATGACCCTTCTCCAAAGACTCCTTGATATAAGATCGCATAGCATCGTGTTCAGGTACAGATAAATTAAAAAGGCGACCTTTAGGAAATTTACCACCAGGCACTAACTCAATAGCGCATTCATAGCTCCTGTGAGGAGGTAAGGATGCAGTCTTACTTTCACTAAACACATCAGAAAAATCTGTCAAAAAATCAGGGACATTCTGAGACTGGGGAGAGGCTGAAAAAACAGGAGTGTCAGTATTAACACATTGGCAGCCCCAACTGGTCACAGACACAGATTTCCAATCCAAAACAGGATTATGAGTCTGTAACCAAGGGAAACCCAGTACAATAATGTCATGCAGATTATACAGCACCAGAAATTTACAGCTCTCCTGATGATCTGGTTCAACCCTCATTATCACCTGAGTAGAAAACTGGGGTTTATTCTCCGCCAAAGGGGTAGAATCAATGCCCAGTAAAGGAATAGACTTCCGCAGGGGTATCATGGGAAACTCACAACGTTTGGCAAAGTCAAAATCCATCAGGTTAATAGCTGCTCCTGAATCAACAAAAGCCTGAGCTGAAAATGTGGACAGGGAGCAAATCAGGGTATCAGTCAACAGAAATTTAGTCTGAACGCTACCCAAGACAACTGAGCGCGCAAAACATCTTCCCCGCTTAGGGCAGACGGAAATAGCATGAGAGGCGTCACCACAGTAGAAACATAACCTATTGCGCTTTTGAAACTCATGACGCTGAGCCCCAGAAGTCACTCCATCACACTGCATGGGCTCAGGAGCTGGCACACAAGGCAACGCTATCTCATGCATACCTCTGCGCTCACGCAAACGTCTGTCAATTTGAATAGTCAAAGACATAGAATCATTGAGACCAGAGGGAACAGGGAATCCCACCATAACGTCCTTTACATTTTCTGACAGACCCTTCCGAAAAAGGGCTGCCAAAGCATCATCATTCCATTTGGTCAGGACTGCCCACTTTCGGAATTTCTGACAGTATAGCTCAGCATCTTTAAGACCCTGATTTAATGCCAACAAGGTCTTTTCAGCTTGAATCAGTAACATTAGGTTTATCGTACAATAACCCCAGAGCCTGAAAAAATACATCAACATCATTCAAAACAGGATCTCCTCAGCACCCAGAGAAAAAGAGGGAAAGAAAAAAATAAAATGCAACAAACAGAGTACTATTTTTCCCTTCTGTGAGTACCACATAATTTTCAGTTTGGCCGGTAATACTGTTATGTTTCGTTAGCTGAGGAGAAATTGCAAAAATAGCAAAAGTTGTAATACACCAGAGAGGCTGGAAACTATTGGATTGCAGTACCCTAAACTAACAGCCACACTAGAAGTAGCCGTGGAACGTACCTAGGATGATCCTAGACGCCTCGTCACAGCCGGAGTGATAACTACACCTAAAGGCAGAAAGATGAAAGCTATCTACCCTGGAGCAGATTCCCCAAAGAAATAGGAAGCCCCCAAACATGTAATGGCGGTTAGACAAGAAGAAAATACAGACACAGACAGAAAATAGAATGAGCAAACGCTGGGGCCCAATCTGTCTAGATAGAAACCTACAGGAAAGAATTCTGACTGCAACCCAAAAAAACCCTGGCAAAAATACCAACACTTCTGATTAACAAAAACCTGAGATCACACGATCTCTACCACCTAAATCAGATCTCTGGTGTAACACACAGCAATTCAACAAAAAAGTGACAAAGGAACAGAGCAAAAGTGCAAATACAAAATGAGCACAATTGCAGCGCCAGACCCCAAAACCCAAAAGGAGACCAGGCTGCAGTCCCCTGCAAGCAGCAAAACAGGCAAAAAAACAGCAAATCACTTATCTGAAAGAGAGCAGGAATGCAAGCTCAGCTCCAAGCAAAACCAGGAAGAACAATTGATTACCGGCAAGGCTGATGGGAACTCAGGTCACTTATATCAGACCATTCAGAGCCAGCTGAAGGCCATTCAGCAATTAGTTCATTACCTTCAGCAACCACTGGAGGGAGCCCCAGCTCAGAAGTCGCCTCCAGAGTATTCACAACAGGCATCTAAATAGCTGCAAATCTGTTATACACTGTTGTGAATGTTTTAGAAATGAATTCTGAGCAGAATCTCCCTCTGGTGGTTACAAACAGTACTGAACCATTCAATGAGGATTGGCAATCAGGAATCACAGACTGGTCTTATATAAGGGAGGTTCCTTCCCATCATGGTTGCCGGTGATCAATTGTTCTTGTATCAACTTTGTTTCCTGGTTCACTTGGAAGCTTGCTGAGTCTTGCCTCTTCTCCTGCTGTCAGATAAGATATTTTCTGTTTTTTGTTTTTGTGATTACCATTTGCATATTTCTCTGCATTTCTGTGAAGTTAGCCAGGTCCCCCTCCCCAGGGGGCTTGGGCTCCTCTCTGTTCCTCTGGAGCCACTGTTATTTGTTCATTTGCCTTTTCCAGTTTTTTCAGTGGCTGCAGCTTAGTTTTGTTACACCAGAGAACTAATTTAGGTGGTAGAGGTCGTGTGATCTCAGGTGTTTTTGCAATTAATAGAGTTGGTTTTTTTTAGGGTTTTTTTTGGATTGCAGTAAGTATCCTTCCTATCCTTTTTCTGTCTAGGCAGATTGGGCCCCAACTTTTGCTCATACTATTTTCTGTCTGTGTCTGTATTTCCTCTTGTCTAACCTCCATTACATGTTTGGGGGCTTCCTATGTTCTTTGGGGATCTGCTCCGGGGCAGATAGCTTTCCTCTTTCTATATTTAGGTGTAGTTAACCTCTCAGGCTGTGACGAGGCGTCTAGGACCAACGTAGGAACGCTCCACGGCTGCCTTTAGTTGTGGTGGTTAGTCAGTGTCGGGGTCGTAACGACAAACCACTCATCCTCCAGTCACTCCAAATTAGACTAAGAGCACGGGTCGACCGAGAATGAATCAGGCAATACGCTGGTTCAGACTTCAGAACGTGCCCTAAAGAAAATGGTGCTATTAGGCGGCCATCTCCAGTAAGCACTGAACTTTTTATTCACGTACATAAGATTACATACACAGAATATTGGGGTGGAGTAAAGGCGGGATTGAGGAGAAAGAGATATGCTGAATCATGTCTATATATGTACACATTCAGCATCTGATCATCCTAATTGGTCCTTAGATCTTCTTCTAAGTCCTCCTTGATCGTGTTGTCATCCTCAGTTTCGTTTCTTGAAGAAAGATTCTATTGTTCTCGTGTATCATGTGTTTCCTCAATTCTCCAAAGGTGGGGGCATTTCAGTGGATCCAGTTCAAGTTATTAGATAGTTAGTGTAATACAGTGATAGGACACAAGGTGGAGACAGACACCAGCAGATACTAACATTGTCCTAAAATAAGTTTCAATCTGAATAATATCATTTAAGGGAAACTTCGTGTTATATAAATACATATACACACTATAAATATAAAAGTATAGTAGAAAATTACATTTTACCTTGACAATCCCCCCTAAACACTAAGTTTTTCCCTTAATATATGCGGCCTTCGAGACTGTCCATGTGTGGGGACAGGGGTAATGGATTTCTTCGCTTGGTCATTTTAGAAACTGGCCCCTTATGGACCGCCCCCAAACAACCAAGTCCCTACCAAACATTCACATGGAGTTCTCCCACTATCCCTAAACTAAATCTCTTATTCCCATTTGTATTTTGTTATATGGGGTTTTATCAGGTTTATCCTGCGGAGTATATTTCTCCATATCACCCTTATCAGTGTCTTCATATAGTAGCGACACAACTTCCTGATGAAGGAAAGTACCTGAGGAGGCGGCTGCATTGGTCACAGCTTTCCTATACATAAATATCACACAACATAGAATTATCAATCCTAGCACCAAAAGCCCTGTTACCACTAAGCAGGCTTGTTGGAGAAATTCTTTAAGTCCTCCAAGCCATCTTAAGAAGAAAGAGGTATCTACTTCTGCATTGGCTTTTATTTCCTGAGCCAGATTTTTAATCTCTGTAAGGGCCACTATAGTTTTACCATTGACTCCAGAATTCTGAGGAATATAAGTACAACATTTTTCCCCTATCATCCCACAGACTTCATCTTTTTCAGCTAGAATCATGTCAATGGCCAGTCTATTTTGAAGAGTCAGTCTTTTGTTTTGGGCCCAGTTTCTCAACTATACCCTGGAAAGCATCTTGACTAAAATTGATATTGATAAATCTTTGCTCAGTGTAGTATATATTTTATCCAATCTACATTGTAATTGATCTGCACAGTTGGGATGAGAGAACGGAAACCCGTCAGGATCTGATTCTGAGCTTTGTATTCGTCTGGGACCCCCCTAGGAACACCTATGGGATCCATATAAACTTTGGGATCCTCAGCATAACCGGTGTGCAGCTGACCCAGACTCCTTCTTTTTCTGGATATCAGTGGAGCTATATTCTCGGATCCAGACTCTTTCTCACGTGTCTTTTAATGACTACCCAGTCTCCAGGCTGCAGGCTGTGACTCCCAGGATCCTGGTTCGGATCTGGAAGAGAACTGAAAACATTATCATATACTTTCTTGAGTCTTGTATGCAAATCCCTTACATATGAACTTAATACATGGTTACTCATTTTCAGTGCTTGGGAAAAGAAACATCCTAAACTAGGCACTTTGCCAAATAGTACTTTATACGGAGAAAGTCCAGTTTTTCTACTTGGAGTGTACCTTACTGAGTATAGGGCTAATGGTAAACATTCAGGCCAAGATTTCCCTGTTTCAGCCATGGCCTTTTAGATTTTTTTATTTTTTTTTTTAACTTCAATATCCTATTTAGTCCTTTTACTTTTACACCGCTTTGTGGATGATATGGGGTGTGGAAAACTTGTTGAATTCCCAGCGCTGTCAAGACTTCATTCATTATTTCACCTGTGAAATGTGTACCTCTGTCACTTTCGGTCACCTTTGGTACTCCATACCTGCACACCACCTCCGCAAGCAGCTTCTTTGCGGTTGCCGCAGCCGTAGCCTTGGCAATCGGGAAAGCCTCCGGCCAACCTGAGAATAAATCAGAACACACCAACACGTTCTCCCATGACCCTGATTTTGGCAGCTGAATATAATCAATCTGCAGTCTCTGGAAAGGATAGAGGGGCTGAGGGGCGTGTTTGGGTGGTGTCTTGACTACCCTTCTCTGATTATGTGTAGCACATACCATGCATCCCTGGATCAAACCTTCTATACAGGTGGAAAAGCCTGGTGCCGCCCAATGCTTCTGCATCACGCTCATTACAGCAGTTTTGGACTGGTGGGTTGGCCCATGTAACATCTGGGCGACCGCAGGGTACAACGCTCTTGGAAGGCATCGGCGCATCCCTCTTCCCCATACCCCAGTTGCTGCATTCAGACATGCACCTTCTTTTTCCCACTTTTCTACTTCCTCCTGGCGCACCTGAGCCTGCATCTGGGCTAAGGCATCCTCCGACACAAAGGGACTTTTGGGAGCGCTTACCTGGTGCATCGTTACCCCTTGGAGTGGTCTACTGGCTGCTGTTTTTGCTGCTGCATCGGCCATTGCGTTTCCTTTACTCACCTGATCAGTGCATCTGGTATGTGCTTTAACTTTTATGACAGCTACTTCTTTTGGTAATTGTAATGCATCAATTAACTGCTGGACTGCGTCAGCATTTTTAATGGGATGTCCTGCTGCCATCAGGAATCCTCTAGACTTCCAAATTGGACCCAAATCATGAGCTATACCGAATGCGTATCTAGAATCTGTGTAGATGTTAACAATTCTACCTTCAGCTATCTTACAGGCCTCGGTCAGAGCCTTAAATTCAGCCTCCTGGGCCTACTGATATGGGAGCATTGGTTCTGCTTTGATTACTGCATTCAGGGAGACAATGGCATACCTGGTGTGGAAGGTACCTGAGTCATCTTGGTAGCGAGTTCTACAAAAGATTTAAAGTCAACATTATGTCTTTCAGTTTTAAACACTGTGGGTAGGCCTGCTGTTTCCTGTGCCATAAGCTGAACATAATCATAAGGAATCTCCTCTCTTGGATCTCCTTTGTACAATACCGTACAATACCTGACCTCCCCCCTAGATCCGAGAGAGGTAACAATGTGGCAGGATTAAGTGTGGTACATCTCTGCAAAGAAACATTTGGAGACATTAAAAGTGCACATTGCAATCAAAGATGACGTGCAGCTGAAAGATGTGCCGACTGCACCTGGTTCAGTATGTATATACATCATGAGGTGTAAGTGCTGTCAGTGGATAATCAAGAACGATATCTGACGATTCGTGAAGCAATAGTCCTACAGCATGTACTGCCCGTACACAGGACGGGGCACCTCTAGCCACTGCATCTAGTCTTCCACTGAAACAGGTCACTGGCCTTTGATTGTCACCATGTAACTGAGTCAATACTCCTGCCACGTGTCCCCGCTGTTCATAAAGATACAGGGTGAATAGTAGTTCATAGTTGGGGATTCCTAGCGCTGGAGCTGCCACAATCCTGTTTTTGAGAGAAAAATAAAAACCGTCTATACCTTCAGGAGTTAGTTTAAAAAGCACAATGGTGATACAGTCATAGAGAGGCTGCATGAGGATTGATACAGCATGAATCCACTGCCTGCAGTAGGAAACCAGTCCAAGAAATATCCTAAGAGCGGCAACATTAACAGGAATAGGAAAATTCTGTACAGCTTCTTTGCGAGCGCTGGTCCGATGTCGTTCCCCCCGGTATAATGCAATATTCCAAAAAGATAACTGAAGATTTACAAAATTGCAGTTTATCCTTCAACGCTTTACAACCTGCTTGATACAGAAACAACATAAGTAATATTGTTGCAATACGACACTGTTTCCTGGAGGGGGCACAAATCAGTAAATCATCAACATATTATAAAAATAACATTGGCAAAATCAATAACTGTAAACTAAGCAGCATCCTGAGATATCTGGAACAAAAGTGTATATATATACATATATATATATTGTACCAGCCAATACATAGAGGGTTAAATCTCATAGCCGAAGGGGGAAGCTGAAGGTTGGAATTTGTACTGTCAAGGCCATTGATAAGGAATCTTACTCTTAGCTACAGAGATGCCGAAGGTGGGGCTAGGTTTTAACTAAAACACCCCTTGTTACCAGTTTCTGCATCTGCTGAGCAATAGTCGTTTCTTGAGCTAAACTAAGAAGATACTGTCTCTGTTGGGGCAGGATTGCACCTGGCTTTAATTTGACCATAACTGGCTGCACCCTTAATCTGCCCATGTCTGTTTTATCTGAAGCCCAGAAATCATGCAGTATCACACCTTCCAACATTGAAGGAAATTCATTTATGTCCTCTATACTAGCAACGTCTAGCGACATGATTTTACAAAGAGTGCTCGGCTTCAGTCCTGATGTCATAGTGACAGTTCCAACCGGATGATACTCAATATGTGCTTGCAATTGTGACAACACATCACTTTCCTGAAAGATTACATTGACCCCGTGGTGATACCATTAACTGTGTGTGTACAGTGGTTCCTTGAATTTGCAGGGGAATCTTTTTAGTGAGGGGAGCTGGAGAGTTGTAAGGAGTTGCTATAACATGGTGGAGAAATCACTTTTCCCAAATGGCCAGTCCTCTTCTGTAATTACTGAATTGTCTGCCCCCGTGTCCACTTGGAACTCAATCTCATGTCCCCTGGTAGGTTCACCTGCACTGTGCAATTAGGAGTGGGGGGTAAGGAGACAAGGGGTTCATGTGCAAGCTACCATTATCCTATGGGAGCGCCTCTAATTGGTCTTGGGGGCCTCCTGCAGGCGAGTCATTTGCATATGGATTAGTTGGATAGGCTGGATATGGGTTAGTTCTGCAATCCCTCCTGAAATGTCCTGGTTTCTTGCACCCGTAGCACAATCTCTGCCCATCTCCTGGCACACGTCTCCTATCCCTGTTGTTTGCAGGACAAGTACCTACAGCATGTATCCTTGCTCCTCTTTTTGCCTGCGCTAAATCATGTTGTGCCCCCTGTGCTTTTCTGGCTAGATCCTCTGCTTTTACTGATCTCCAACCCGGTCTACTTACTTTCAGTTTTTCCTTGTCATTCATTTTTTTTTTATGCCATTCATATAAAACTTGCTAGAACTTTCTCACTAGTCTTGTTTTCTTTGACAAAACCCATTTCCACCCAAGTTTTTCTTAGAGTCCAGAAATAATCTTTTGGCTCTTTCCTGAACTCTGTCCTCTAGTGTAACTTCCTTTCTCTGCCTGTCTATTTGCTTCTCACATACTCTGACCTTCGAGTCTTACGTACTATGTCTATTCCAAAAACATATTCAACAAAATTTGAAAACTGTTGCACTTTTTCCTGTGCATCCTCACGAATACCCGACGGGAGGAGTCAAACCACTGGGTAGTTTGTGTGTCCTCTCTCCCTCAGCCTGCAGGTTGCTTATCTGTAGAATGACCTTGGTGTACAGCAAAATACCATCTCGCTGCTGCCAGCACTTATCTCTGCTTGCTGTCACTGACTTCTGCATTCTTAGATCCGTTCCTACAAATATAACACTTGTATATCTCATTTATCAATCTATCGTATCTAGCTTCATCTGCCAATTTTCCCTTTTTCTGTTTTCTATCCCACATCTAACCAATCATAACAGTTTTCATTCCCTGGGCGGGTGACATAGAGATAAAATATCCCTTTTCCCCCTAAGTTTAATATATTGATCCCTTGAAATCATTCCTATCACAGTTGAATATTTGATAGAAATCGAACTTAAAGATAACCACAGGGGTTGTAGTATTAACCCAGAAGGTGGGCATACTGGCACTACTGGAGATCAGGATATAGCTCAAAAGGATATGTATATCAGAAACTTCATGACTGCTGATTAATCTTGTCCTTCTTGCAATGGGAGGCGTGAATCCAGGTGCTCTTGCCCTCGAGCTTCGGGCAGTAGGGGTGGACAGGACCACAGTGCAGGGACCCTCAAATCTGGGCTGGAGACAGTCTCTTCTCATAAATTTTTTATATATATAAGGTCATCAGGCGAGAAATCATGCACCGTGTCACCTGTAAATTCTGGGAGAGAAGCAGACACTGCAGAGTGGGTGTTAGTTAACTCTTTAGACAAAGCAATCACAAATTTACTACTTTATCTTTGGTTTCAAATAATTCCTGGTGCCTAATGTCTTCTGTTTTTAACATACCAGCATGATGGAGTATTGACTGTATGGTGGCCCGAAGGGTGGCCCGCGACTCATTTGAGTTTAGAGGATCATGGACTGGACCTGCTGCATGGATGATGATATCAGCGGGAAGGTCCCCTGCATGGGTTGTCAGAGTCTGTCCAGGTGGCAAAGGGTCATGAGTGTATATATGAGCCATGCATTCTGCAGTGACGATGGGACCACCTGCTTGGGCTATTAATGGAGCCAGACCCCCTTTCTTGGAGCAGTTGGAGTTGGCAGGACTAACTATAGCACCAACCCGATGTGTCAGGATATCACCGTACCCTATGGATAATGTCACTGGATTTCCGTTGCGGTCTGTGTAATGCTGTGAATGGCTGGGATACCAGTTTTCAAGTACACCGGGAGCTGGGGGCCTGACCGGATTTTCCGTGAACCTTACAGAGCGACTGTCCTCTCTGAGGATTTGTGAAGGAGAGGAAGGTGCCTTATCTCTGAAGTAGGGGTGGAATAGGCCCTATGACCAGGGGTTGACAATGATGGTGGGGGAATGGAGGAGGGAAGAAAAGATACTGGTACTGCTGGGGATAGTGGTGGCTGTTGAGGGGCCCACCCCTCTTCTCTCTCCTGATCCTCCTTCCCTTCATTAGATCCCATAATATCATGGCGGCGGCTCCTGATCATTGTTTGAAAAACTGAAGATTCATGCATTGCAGCAATGGCCGGGTTGGGGTGTGTGAAAGGGAACAATGGTGTTGCATCTGGTGCCATATTGGGAGCTGTGGCCTGCACAGGTGCGGGCGGGGGCTGGTAGTAGGCCCTGGTTGGTATCAGCAAGGGATATAGGCCTGACTGGGTGTGCTTGGGTGTCCCAAGATGGCCGCCGGAGGAAATGGGGTGTTGGCCATTTCCGGGTGTATTAAGATGGCCACTGGGTTTACCAAAATGGCCGCTGGGTGTGGGAAGGGCGATGGACTGGGCATTACACCAGGAGCGACCCGCCCCACAAACACGGCAGGTCTCCGCCCAGGGCGGATTCTGTTCACCACACACATGACAGGTCCAACCTCCCTTTGTTCTAAGATCGGCACCATTATAGGGCGGTGGCCGAGGGCTTGGAGCGGCCATTTTAGTTACATCAACAAGATCATATGCAGAGCATTTTACATATCCGAACAAAGGCTCAGCACTTTCCGAACCTCCTTATTCCATCTACCTCTTTCCAACCCTCAACTTTCAAATCATTTACTACTCTCAAATGTGCTCGGGCTTGATACAAGAGCCCTGATCTCTCAACTTTCCCTCATTCTGTGCGACAAAGTCTTTCCACACTGAAGGCTGAAGCCTGCCTGTACTCGGCAAGCTCATTCTTAACAGCCTTCTTGCCTCCACGTGATTCCATCAATTCAACCACTCCCAAAGCACCACCCTCTAACTTGTGAGGTCTCTCAGATTTAAACAGACGCATCATGATTTAACAGAGTGAAATGATCTGTCGCGACTCAGACCACCGGTGCCACTTGCAGGTCACCACCTGTCAATACAGAGTCCCCGCTCCATGTGTTGACAAGACAAAAAGTCCCTGCTCAATTTGTCCCTTCCCTAACTGTGGGTGATAACTTTACAGCACAGTCCACCGTAACACTCTACACAGTACAGAGTCCCCGCTCCATGTACTGACACTGGGGCTTCTCCTAATGAGACTCCCCGTGTTGGACAAAGAGCCCCTGCTCCATTTGTCACTTCTCAGACGAAGAGCCCCGGCTCCATTCGTCACTGATTAGACTATCATGTGCGTCTTCTACCCCACTCAACACTTCAAGAATCTAAAATTTGTCCCAACTTTATTCTAACAGTCACGGGAGGCAATTATCTACATAAAGGTACAGTGACCGGAGGAGGAGGAACGTGGTGTTTTGACTCAAGCACATGCAGGCAATGCAACGTCACTCGGTCACACTTGCTGGTTCGTGGCGTGGGATTGCCCTTGGTCTCACCACTCAACCAGTCACCCCTCCAGACCCAAATGGACAATACGACAGGACCAAACAGTGACTGACACACAGGCAAGTGGGACGCATATAAAGTATATGATCCCAACTTACCGTGTTCAACGGAGGCTGCAGTCCTCGCACTCAGTCACCGCGGGCACCACCGCAAAGTCCTCAGGACGGGTCCGGACGGGCAGCAATCCACGGCCCCACGTGTTAGGCGCCAATTGTCGGGGTCGTAACGACAAACCACTCATCCTCCAGTCACTCCAAATTAGACTAAGAGCACGGGTCGACCGAGAATGAATCAGGCAATACGCTGGTTCAGACTTCAGAACGTGCCCTAAAGAAAATGGTGCTATTAGGCGGCCATCTCCAGTAAGCACTGAACTTTTTATTCACGTACATAAGATTACATACACAGAATATTGGGGTGGAGTAAAGGCGGGATTGAGGAGAAAGAGATATGCTGAATCATGTCTATATATGTACACATTCAGCATCTGATCATCCTAATTGGTCCTTAGATCTTCTTCTAAGTCCTCCTTGATCGTGTTGTCATCCTCAGTTTCGTTTCTTGAAGAAAGATTCTATTGTTCTCGTGTATCATGTGTTTCCTCAATTCTCCAAAGGTGGGGCATTTCAGTGGATCCAGTTCAAGTTATTAGATAGTTAGTGTAATACAGTGATAGGACACAAGGTGGAGACAGACACCAGCAGATACTAACATTGTCCTAAAATAAGTTTCAATCTGAATAATATCATTTAAGGGAAACTTCGTGTTTATAAAATACATATACACACTATAAATATAAAAGTATAGTAGAAAATTACATTTTACCTTGACATCAGGGTACTGCAATCCAGTAGATTCCAACCTCTCTGGTGTACTGCCGTTTTTGCCTGCTCTCCTCAGCTACCAAAACATAACAGTATCACCGGCCAAACTGAAAATTATATGGTACTCACAGAAGGGAAAAATAGTGTGGAAAGAAAAAAGGTTGGCAGAGTTGTCAGAGATTTTTTTTTCTGTTTGTTGCATTTTTTCCCTCTTTTACTCTGGGTGCTGAGGAGGATTTTTTTTTCTCTCTCAATGGAATTTGCACAGTTGTCTGGCCGTGTGGATCAGCTTGCCACTGTGGTTCGGAATATTGCTACCTATCTTGCTAGGTTGCCAGTTGTGGAACCAGGATCCCCATGCCAGATTTGTTTTTGGGGGATCGAGCTAAATTTCTGAATTTCAAAAATAACTGTAAGTTGTTTTTTGCCTTAAAACCTAAGTCCTCAGGGAACGCAGCACAGCAGGTTCAAATTGTCATCTCTCTCCTGCGCGGCGATCCTCAGGATTGGGCTTTTTCCCTTACACCTGAGGACCCTGTTTTGAGTAATGTTGATGCATTTTTTCTGGCTCTGGGGTTATTGTACGATGAACCTAATGTCACTAATCAAGCTTAAAAAACCTTGTTGGCATTAAATCAGGGGCTTGAGGACGCTGAGTTGTACTGTCAGAAATTCCAAAAGTGGGCAGTCCTGACCAAATGGAATGACGATGCTTTGGCAGCCCTTTTTCGGAAGGGTCTGTCAGAGAATGTAAAAGATGTTATGGTTCGTTTCCTTGCTCCCTCTGGTCTCAATGATTCTATGTCATTAGCGATTCAAATTGACAGATGTTTGCGTGAGCATAGAAGTATGCGTGGAATAGTGTTGCCTTTTGAACCAGCTTCTGAACCCATGCAGTGTGATAGAGTGGCTTCTGGGGCACAGCGTCATGAGTTTCGAAAACACAATGGGTTATGTTTCTACTGTGGTGATGCCTCTCATGCTATTTCAGTCTGCCCTAAGCGGGGAAGACGTTTTGCACGCTCAGTTGTCTTGGGTAGTGTTCAGACTAAATTTCTGTTGACTGTTACCCTGATTTGCTCCCTGTCCACATTTTCTGCTCAGGCTTTGGTTGATTCGGGAGCAGCAATTAACCTGATGGATTTTGAAATTGCTAAACATTGTGGGTTTCCCTTGATACCCCTACGGAAGTCTATTCCCCTACTGGGGATTGATTCTACCCCTTTGGCTGAGAATAAACCCCAGTTCTCTACTCAGGTGATAATGAGGGTTGAACCTGATCATCAGGAGAGTTGCAAATTTTTGGTGCTGTATAATCTGCATGATATTATTGTACTGGGTTTCCCTTGGTTACAGTCTCATAATCCTGTTTTGGATTGGAAATCTGTGTCTGTAACCAGTTGGGGCTGCCAATGTGTTAATGCCAACACTCCTGTTTTTTCTGCCTCTCCCCAGGCTCAGGATGTTCCTGACTTTTTGACTGATTTTTCTGATGTGTTTAGCGAAAGTAAATCTGCATCCTTGCCCCCCCATAGGAGCTATGACTGCGCTATTGAATTAGTGCCTGGTAGTAAATTCCCTAAAGGTCGCCTTTTTAACTTGTCTGTACCTGAACATGACACTATGCGGTCTTATATCAAGGAGTCATTGGAGAAGGGTCATATCAGACCATCCTCTTCACCCTTGGGTGCCGTTTTTTTCTTTGTGGCCAAAAAGGATGGTTCATTAAGGCCTTGTATTGATTATCGTCTCTTGAACAATATCACTGTGAAATATCAATATCCGTTACCCTTGATTTATGACCTGTTTTCCAGGGTGAAAAGTGCTACTTGGTTTACCAAGCTTGACCTCAGGGGGGCGTATAACCTTATTCGCATTAAGCACGGGGATGAATGGAAGACGGCGTTTAATACCCCAGAGGGGCATTTTGAGTACCTAGTGATGCCCTTTGGGCTCACTAATGCTCCTTCCGCTTCCAGTCCTTCATGAATGACATTTTCAGGGATTTTGTGGATAAATTTCTGATTGTTTATTTGGATGATATCTTGATTTTTTCCAATGACTGGGACTCTCATGTGAAACATGTTCGTACTGTGTTCCAGATTTTGAGAGAGAATGCTCTGTATGTGAAGGGATCAAAGTGTCTTTTTGGCGTACAGAGGATCTCATTTCTGGGATTCATTTTGTCTCCATCTGTTATTGAAATAGACCCGGTCAAGGTTCAGGCCATCTGTGATTGGGTCCAACCTACTTCATTAAAGGCTCTTCAGAAACTCTTGGGTTTTGCCAATTTTTATCGTAAATTTATTGGTAATTTCTCTGTTATTGATAAAACATTGACTGATTTGACCAAAAAGGGTTCTGATGTGGTGAATTGGCCTCCTCAGGCAGTCTCTGCGTTTCAGGAACTTAAGCAGAGATTCACTTCTGCTCCTGTTCTACGGCAGCCTGATGTTTCTCTGCCATTTCAGGTGGAGGTTGATGCCTCTCAAATTGGGGCAGGTGCAGGTTTGTCCCAAAGAGATCCTGAGACCTCTAAAAGTAACCCCTGTGATTTTTTCTCTCGAAATTTTCTCCAACTGAACGTAATTATGACGTGGGTAATCGGGAGTTATTGGCCATGAAGTGGGCTTTTGAAGAGTGGAGACATTGGCTGGAGGGAGCCAAACATCAGGTGGTGGTCCTCACGGACCATAAGAATCTGGTTTATCTGGAATCAGCCAAGCGACTTAATCCTAGACAGGCCAGGTGGGCCTTGTTTTTCACACGTTTTAATTTTGTGGTTTCCTTTCTTCCTGGCACTAAGAATGTTAAGGCAGATGCCCTCTCGAGGAGTTTCCTTGCAGACTCTCCTGAGTTATCTGATCCTGCTGTTATTTTGAAATAGGGTGAAGTTCTTTCCGCCATCTTGCCCAATTTGAGACTGGCTCTGGAAGGGTGTCAGGAGGATAAACCTGAGCGCTGCCCTATTGGGAAATTGTTTGTCCCATACCAGTGGAAGAAGAGTGTGATGTCTGAGATTCATTGTTCCGTGTTGGCCGGTCATCCCGGAATTTTTGGTACCAGACACTTGGTGAGTCGGTCCTTTTGGTGGCCTACTTTGTCTCGTGACGTCAGGGAGTTTGTGCAGTCCTGTGGGACTTGCTCTCGCTCCAAGCCTTGCTCTCGCTCTAGTGGTTTGTTGATGCCATTGCCTGTGCCCAAGAGACCATGGACCCATTTCTCTATGGATTTTATTTCCGACCTCCCTGTTTCTCAGAGAATGACCGTTATTTGGGTGATTTGTGATAGGTTTTCCAAGATGATACATCTTGTGCCATTACCTAAGTTGCCTTCCTCCTCCGAATTGGTGCCTTTGTTCCTTCAGCACGTGGTTCGGTTACACGGCATTCCTGAGAACATTATGTCTGACAGAGGAGTCCAGATTGTTTCCAGATTTTGGAGGACTTTTTGTTCTAAACTTGGTGTTCAATTGTCTTTCTCCTCTGCTTTTCATCCTCAGACCAATGGACAAACTGAGAGAACAAACCAGACATTGGAGACTTATCTGAGATGCTTTGTGTCTGCTGATCAAGATGACTGGGTCTCTTTTTTGCCTTTGGCTGAGTTTTCTCTTAATAACAGGGCAAGCTCTGCCACTTTGATGTCTCCATTTTTCTGCAATTTTGGGTTTCACCCTCGATTTTCTTTGGGACAGACGGAGGCTTCTGTCTGTCCCGGTGTTGACTCTGTTGTGGAGCGTATGCAGCAGATTTGGGACCAGGTAGTGGAGAGGTTGTCCCTCTCTCAGGAGAAGGCCCAGCGGTTTGCCAACCGGCATAGGACTGATGGTCCTCGGTTTAAAGTGGGGGACTTGGTCTGGTTGTCCTCAAGAAATATCGCTATGAGAGTTGCATCTCCTAAGTTTAAGCCTAGGTTCATTGGACCTTATAAGATAATGGAGATTCTTAATCCTGTTTCCTTTCGTTTTTTTTCTTCCAGGGACATTTAAGATCCATAACGTGTTCCACAAGTCCTTATTGAAGAGGTTTATCGAGCCAGTGGTTCCTATGGCTGCGCCTCCTGACCCTGTTTTGGTTGAGGGCAATCTGGAGTATGTGGTTGAGAAAATATTGGATTCTCATTTTTCTAGACGGAAACTCCAGTATTTGGTTAAGTGGAGAGGTTATGGTCAGGAGGACAATTCTTGGGTGTTTGCTTCGGACATCCATGCTAGGAGACTGATCCGTGCGTATCACAGAGCTCATCCTGACCGACCTGGTGGCACAAATGAGGGTTCGTTGACCCCTCCTCAAGGGGGGGTACTGTTGTGAATGTTTTAGAAATGAATTCTGAGCAGAATCTCCCTCTGGTGGTTACAAACAGTACTGAACCATTCAATGAGGATTGGCAATCAGGAATCACAGACTGGTCTTATATAAGGGAGGTTCCCTCCCATCATGGTTGCCGGTGATCAATTGTTCTTGTATCAACTTTGTTTCCTGGTTCACTTGGAAGCTTGCTGAGTCTTGCCTCTTCTCCTGCTCTCAGATAAGATATTTTCTGTTTTTTGTTTTTGTGATTACCATTTGCATATTTCTCTGCATTTCTGTTAAGTTAGCCAAGTCCCCCCCCGGGGGGCTTGGGCTCCTCTCAGTTCCTCTGGAGCCACTGATATTTGTTCATTTGCCTTTTCCAGTTTTTTCAGTGGCTGCAGCTTAGTTTTGTTACACCAGAGAACTAATTTAGGTGGTAGAGGTCGTGTGATCTCAGGTGTTTTTGCAATAAGTAGCGTTGTTTTTTTTTAGGGTTTTTTTGGATTGCAGTAAGTATCCTTCCTATCCTTTTTCTGTCTAGGCAGATTGGGCCCCAACGTTTGCTCATTCTATTTTCTGTCTGTGTCTGTATTTCCTCTTGTCTAACCGCCATTACATGTTTGGGGCTTCCTATGTTCTTTGGGGATCTGCTCCGGGGCAGATAGCTTTCCTCTTTCTATCTTTAGGTGTAGTTAACCTCTCAGGCTGTGACGAGGCGTCTAGGACCAACGTAGGAACGCTCCACGGCTGCCTTTAGTTGTGGTGGTTAGTCATGTTACTGCAATCCAGTAGATTCCAACCTCTCTGGTGTACTGCCGTTTTTGCCTGCTCTCCTCAGCTACCAAAACATAACAATACACAATTCGAGTTTTAAGTACATCTAAAACCATTAATAACTGTTTTTTAAATGCAAAAATATACTTTACATAATAAATCACAGCTTGTGGTATGTGGGTGGTGGGGTTGGCGGCTTCCCAGCATCTCGGTGTGGTTGGCTTGGATGACCACCTTGACCGTCACCCTGTTGGGGTGGATTTTCTGGGTCCTGAGCTAACATCTGCCAATGGTCAGATTGGTGTGTGGGCACATTGCCATACAGATAAGGGAGATTATATTCCTGTGTAAGATGATACCCACGAGAATCATACCCCCTATTATGACCATGTTGAGCACATCCAGGTTGGGACCAGCCTGCAACACTGGATCAGTACAAGTGGTCATATTGGGAAGTCGCATTATAGGCAGCCATTTGACCCCGTTGTTGCCAACGTTGTTTCGGTGAGGGAATGGGTAGAGGTGTAGGCGCCCGTGCAGGAGGATCATCAGATCTGTTGGGAAAGGAAAGGGGATTAGAACATGTTTGAGAGGTGAGCCTACACTGTATATTTGTTATGTGGTGTGATGTATGTACTTACGGTTTCAGATCAAGAATATGTGCAAGAAAACCCAGCCTGTCTAAGTAAACGTAGTTTCGCTTTCTGGGTGCTGCTGACCCGCTCTTGGCCCTTGCTGGCGTTGCAGCCTGTATTGGTCGCGGCTGCTTCTCCATCTTCTCATAACATCATCCACTGCAATCAGACATATAATGTAATCATTTAGCTAGCTGGTCAAAGCATAATTATTCTGCTGACATGTTATATAGTCATGTGGGTCTAGTAGGATGGGACTATACTACAAATTTGGCGGATTAAATCTGAAAAAAAATGGGGGGCTAAATCTGCGCTATAACTACGCTATGAGAGTTAAGAAAATTGTCAAAAAAGCATGTAACTTACTGATTCGCTGATGCTTCTCGTGTGGGCTGTCGCCAAAATGGTGAAACATCTTCCCACAGATGCGCCTCCATGCCGCTTCTTTCCTTGCGCGTTCCGCGTAATGTGCATCTCTTTTGTGGCACATTTCGGCCCTCTCCTGCAGCAAGAGTCTCAACATGTCCACATTGATGTGCGTAGGCATCATGGCCGACTCCGTGGAGGTGTTCTTCCGGGATGTCTGGCGCTCTTTTTGAGCTAATTTGCATGTGTCAGCTTCCTCCTGCATGTCTTGCACCATTTCTTGTGAGCTGCAGAAGTTTTCCATATTTCTCGCAAGTCACACGCCTGGTCCGTATGTATTCCGTTGTTTTCCCCCATAGACTTTCATTGGCGTACAACGGGCGTAATACGCGTACAATCACAGCATGCTGCGGGTGTCTCGCACCGTAAGATACGGCCGAGAAAAAAGCACATGATCAGTGCTACCCCATAGAGAAGAATTGGTCCGTGTGTAATGCGTGGTTTTCACGCCTCTCACTCGTCCGTATTCCTACCTAGTGTGACACCGGCCTTACCCTGGTCCTTCTGGAATTTACCCCACATAGAAAGTGATAAGATTAGTTTGATACAACTGATCCCTCATAAACCCATGTTGAGTCATGAGGTTATTTTTATTGAAATGCAGCAAGACAGCATCTCTTAGAAAATCCTCAAAATTTGGTCAACAGTAGAGGTTCAACTTACTAGCCTATAATTCTTATCCTCGCTTTTTTACATCTTTTTGAATATTGGTACCACATTTTCCATGTCCCAGTTCAGTAGTATAGACCTTTAACATTAGAAACATTAGGTGACATTTAGCACACAATTTATGGTATCCTTAATCATGTCATCTCTCATGGAACTTTCTGGTGTAATTAATTTAGAAAAGAAGGCATTTAGTTGATTAGCCATTCATTCTCCTTTTTTTCCATTTCACCCAGATTATTTTTGAAGGGGCCAACACTATAATATTCAAGTGTCCGTCTGTTTATTTAGTTAAAGAATATTTTTGAAGTATTTTTACTTTCTATGGCAATGAGCCTTTCCCATGTCATTGTAGCCCATCTACTATACATCTTATTAAAGGATACTTGAAAACTTTTTATTTAGAGATTATCTTGTGATCAAAATTATCCAATCAACCCTAATTTGTACATTTGATACTGTGTCTGGGCTATTGATTAACCCCTTCACTCCTGGTCATTTTCTGTTTTTTCATTTTTGTTTTTCACACTTCTCCCCACAGCTATATCTTTTTTATTTACTGTCAATATGGCTGTGTGAGAGCTTTTTTTGTGGGAGTAGTTATACTTTTGAATAACACAATTGATTTTACCGTATGATGTACTGGAAAACCGGAAAAAAATTCAAGTGCGGTGAAATTGAAAAAAAAAAAAGGTGTTTTTTTTACCATGTTCACTAAATGCTAAAAATGACCTCCCATTATGATTCTCCAGGTCATTACAGGTTTGCAGAGTCCAAACATGTCCAAAGTTTGTTAAAAAAAATGGCAGCATTTTCCAAGACCCAAAGTTTCTCCAGTTTTCAAATTCTGGGGCTATGTGGAGGCATGTTTTTTGTGTACCATTTTTAGGTAGCTACAATGTTTTGGTTGCCTGTTATTGCATTTTATTGTAATGTTACGCCGTTTACTAATTGGATTAATTCTTCTCATATTTTGATATGGCGTGTGTTTTTGAACTCGGTGATACCAAATATTTGTATTTTTTATTTTTTTATTGTTTTATTTTCAATGGCGCCAAAGGTGGTGATTTGAGCTTTTAAATTTTTTAAATTTTTTAAAAATATTTTTTTATACTTTATACTTTCTTCATTAGTCTCCTTAGGATACTTGAAGCTGTGATCATCTTATCGCTAGTATTGCACAAAGCAGGGCGGCACTCATAGCAAATTGACAATGACAACAATGGGGGTCTCCTGCAGACTCTGGGTTGTCATGCCAACCAATCGGCGCCCTATGGTCATGTGACAGGGGTGTCTGTTATGATTTGGTAGCTGAGGAGAGCAGGCAAAAAAGGAAATACACCAGAGAGGTTGGAATCTATGGGATTGCAGTACCCTGACTAACCACCACAACTAAAGGCAGCCGTGGAGCGTACCTACGTTGGTCCTAGACGCCTCGTCACAGCCTGAGAAGCTAACTACACCTAAAGACAGAAAGAGTAAAACTATCTGCCCCGGAGCAGATCCCAAAGAACATAGGAAGCCCCCAAACATGTAATGGCGGTTAGACAAGAGGAACTACAGACACAGACAGAAAATAGTATGAGCAAACGTTGGGGCCCAAACTTCCTAAATAGAAAAGGATAGGAAGGACATTTACTGCAATCCCAAAAAACCCTGAAAAGTACCAACTCTACTAATTACAAAAACACCTGAGATCACATGACCTCTACCACCTAAATTAGTTCTCTGGTGTAACAAAATTAAACAGCAGCCACTGAAAAAACTGGAAAAGGCCAATGAACAAACAACAGTGGCTGAGCTAAACTGAGAGGAGCACAAGCCCCCGGAGGGGACCCGGCAGACCCCACAGAAGTGCAGGACAAAATGCAAAAAGCAAGCACAAAAAACTAAAAGAAGAAAATGTCTTATCTGTTAGCAGAAGATGCAGGCACGAAACAGTAAGCTACAAAGTGAACAGGAATCAAAGATGAGACCAGAACAATTGATCACCCGCAACCCTGATGGGAGGGAACCTCCCTTATATAAGACCAGTCAGTAACACCTGATCGCCAATCCTCACAATCTTCATTGGATAGTTCAGTACTGTTTGTAACCACCAGAGGGAGCTTCTGCTCAGAATTCATTTCAGCGCATTCACAACAGGCGTTAATTGGTGGAGCTAGTGATGTGCTCCAGGCGTGATCATGTTAAATGCTGCTGTCAAAGATTAATAGTGACATTTAACATATTAATTGCCTCCTGCGGATTGCGATTAAATCAGATGTCATGTGCTGGAAAAGATGCCAGCTTAGCACCAGAGCCTTCATTAAATGGAAAGATATGACATATGAAATAATAATACTTCATATATCATAAAAGGGTCAAAATTATGTCCAGGTGTGCTACCTCTTTTGTTGGATCTTGCACCAGTTGTCTTTTATTATTGTCAAAAACCTATTTCCTTTGCTGGACTTGCAGTTTTCTACTCCACAGTTTATATTAGGGTAGTTGCAGTCCCCAATAATAATTGCTTCTCCCTGATTTACAGTCTTATCTATTTGCTTTACACGGATATTTTCTGCTGCTTCCATTATAGTTGTAAGGAAAAGATTAAGTTCATGGCACAAGTGTTTTCTTCTTATATAATTAATTAAGGTAGTAATAACAGCAATTCATTATTATTGGAGATTGATACTTCTATGTAAGCCCTCCGACTCTGCACATGCCTTCCAAGGAAATCAATAGTCACTTGTTTTGGATACAGAACATGACCTTTTTCTCTTTGTAGAACAAATGTTCTGTTCTCGATATTGCACTCAAAGTAAAAACATGACTATAAACATGATTGAAATATGTCTAGAGACAAATTTAGTTGGCAATGTAACATGACATCATTTGTATGTAAAATATATTTTAGCAAAATGTGCTAGGTAAATAACATCAAAGAAAAAGCATCTTCTGTAGGTCACGTGTACATTTCTATCATTTACAGAATACTTATGAATACTGAGTTTTTCATACCCTACAACATTGATAAGGCAAAGGGTCATTTTCAGAAATAACCCAATTTTTGTGCCCAAACACATATTTGTACAAATGCTAACCAAAAATTACCCTAACTTAAGGATATAATTTTGAAGAAAAAAAAATAATACTTTTATTTTTTATATTTATGCAAAGATATGCCATTAATGTCTAATTGGAGGGTGTACAGGAGTAGATGGTTTGAAAACAGTAGTTGTCAAACGTGTGTACTGCTCTAGTCTATGGCACTGAGGGGAACAGCTATGCATAGTGACTTTCGTCGTGGTTCCAGCATTCAAACCCATGACTGATCTAACATTCATCCCCATAAAGTGGATATGGAATAAATTATTTTTGCTGGAATACCCCGATTATGCAATGCAAAATTAAGAAATAAGCTTGGCAAGGAATTACAGTAGTCCCTGCAGGTAAAGCAGATGGGGGGTATTCTTTCATTCATCTATACTACTCTAGTCTACTTTAGCCTACAAAATAGATAAATCCAAATTAGCTGCATTATTATTCTTAGCTGGGAATATGTTATTAGTATTTCCATTCCTTCTTCCTTTGCTATTGTGTTTAGACCATTCCATTTTAGATAGAAATTTAACTTTTGATTGGATCAAAAATAAGGGAGGTAAGGCTGTACTAAGCCAATGTTGAGGAATATTCCTTCTGATGGCTGCATCTCAAAAGCACATTGAGCTCCTTACTTTCTTTTTTTGAAGACTATAAGGTGTCAACATTATCTTAAAATTGCTCAACCTCAAGTCAATGTAAAAGTGAAGATGTACAAAAGTTATATAAGAGTGTTTAAACCTTCACCCATAGATCCGGTAATTGAAGTCATACCTACATGTGATGGACGATCTGTATTTGATAATCCATATCTGATACTGATATACACCATATATCATTTTGTTTCAGCCTTCCTTTATCTTCATCTCTTGTTTTCGAACTTCAATAAGTGATCATAAAAGTGATGTAGGACATTGTCATTTCCATGTGTTTCAGAACTGCTGTATGAGTTGCTCGATGGCATCTTCAACGTGTAACAAATGGTTATGTAACTTTGAAATGTACATAACAGGAAATTACAGAAGATATTTGTGTTGCTTAGTAAGAAAACAGTAATTGTCCCTATTAATAGATGAAACAGTATACCCAGATCTCATGTATTCCTGATCATAACATGAAACTTACTGCAAAGGTTCAGAAGGTTATTATATATCCTTGCTGGAACTACCTATTGATAGTATAAATTATGTCTTTTGATGCTAATATTTACCTAAGCTAATGCGCTTTTACCCTACAACATTTCCTAACCCTGTAGAACGGTAGCAGTAAGACAAACCTTTTAAACTGTATCTCAGCCACCGTTCTATGCATATATAAGGATGTAACTACTATTGATTGGCTGATCCTGAGCATAACTCTACTTATATAGTCAGTAAGATGGAAAAAGCATTTTAGCAAAGTATTTAGCATAAATTAATTTTAGACAAGGTCGTACACTTTCCTTTAGGTCACCTAATGGCCCATTTGCACAATTGCAGACCAGTAACGAGCGTCGATCGACTATATTCAAATGGTTCGGAACTTATTTGTCTGTCTGTTTAAACTGGCTGATGAGCAACGATGGGGACAGAATGATTGCAAATACAATCATTCCATCCACATATAGAGTGTACGTTATCATCAGAATATCACTGTGTGCTGCCGATAACAACTTGTATGCCTGCAATAAAATCCAATCACCCACTGAGCATGCATTTCGCTCATACCGCGGGTTATTGTGGCATGTTTGCACAGACGATAATCGGTAATGAGTGTTCCTATTAATGCTCACTAGTAGTGTTGAGCAATACTGCTCGATATCTAAAAATATCGGATCGGAATGGTATCGCCGATATCACTAAATATCGGCGATATCCGATTCCGATACCGGAAGTCCCATGTAAGTCTATGGGAACAAAATATCGCAACTAAAAAAACACTTTCTTTCCTTGTAAACACAAAATATACACACTTAGAATACATATATATATATATACATGTCATTGTGACATATATATATACAAATATTTATAGTTTATTCACTTCTACATAGTAAAATAGCCTCTGATTCAATTGCCGGGTAAAGACGGCATTTGTGAAAAGACAGAAGCACCCGAGGGTCCAGTCGCCACAGAGATGTTGCATCGCACCCAGCGGTGTGACAACTTACTCTCAGGTAAGGAGGAAACACCCCATTGACTCCAACCACTGCATTCAACAGTACACTATGCCAGCTGAGTGTAGGCGGACCCAATGGGATGGTCTAGCTCAGGCTGGTTAGAACAGGGTGTAGCTAGTTGGATGGGAGGGGTTGAGGCAGCCTTATGCTGCATGTCTTTGTAGTAAGAATTGTTTCCTTTCCTGCTTTCTTACTACGTCGCATACTCCACTCTGCTACATCACTCTTCACCATTGCTCTATCTCACATCTATCTGCCCTGGAAGGATACCGTCTTACCTGTAGAAGACTTATCACCTAGCTGCACTACACCATCCCTGCCAGAGGACCTGCACAGCAGCGCTGGTCACCCTGACCAGGTACTACAGGTGGCGTCACGACAAACTACACAAACATTCTATCATCCCCTGGAAATATCCCACATTCCAGTGAGCGACCAGGGCACGGACATAGCTGTGCTACCCGTCACATCCCCCATAGAAGTCGACGGGCTTGGTGCCGAGTACCCCCAAAACCTGTGGCTCTGTGCGACTCAACTTTGGCGTCACAAACAGGATTCAGAAGCTCGCTATAAGCGAGTCCTGTGTGCCTTAATTGAACTGTTTTTTTGCTTGAGAATTGCAAAAATCATCATAGACTGTATTTGCCATTTTTCCGTCATATCTGCGCCACAAGGCACAGGTGAAGAATAAGGGCGTGCTCTCGTGGGCGTACACTCACTCCGTGGCGCGAAAACGATGTCCGCACACTCTAAATGTTACTGCAATGTAAGATCGTGCCCCACAGCTCTGGAGTTCCGCCTCCTCATCCTCCTCAGTGGGCGGAAACGAACGCGAAGGTCCCGCCTCCCTACAAAAGATGGCGCCTCTCCTGATGCTAATGACACATGTGACTTGGCAGAGATGGCGAATGGACGTGAGCAGAAGTGGGAAGGGATGGAGGAGTCAGAGCTCTCCCCCCACGGAAGCGACCCGATCGCCACGGAGCCACCGTTTGGCACCCGGCCTGGAAACCCTCCTACGCTGGAAGAAGCGGAGGATACCCTGAGAGACCTGGCCCGGCACCGGGAGGAGGTCGCTAGGATGGAAGCGAGCTGGCGGGCCCTAAAACTACAATTGGAGCGGCGCCAATCCCTCTTACCCCCTGAAGTGTCTGTACCGGAAGGTGAGGCACCCGTTCCAGTAGAGGAGGCCGTGCAGGCATCCCAGCCCTTGCAATCTGAACCGGTTGCCAGTATCTCAGTGGAGGCACCCGTTCCAGTACAGGAGGCCGTGCGGGCATCCCAGCCCTTGCAATCTGAACCGGTTGCCAGTATCTCAGTGGAGGCACCTGTTCCAGTAGAGGAGGCCGTGCGGGCATCCCAGCCCTTGCAATCTGAACCGGTTGCCAGTATCACAGTGGAGGCACCCGTTCCTGCAGAAAACGCCGCACCAGCACCCCAGATCCCGCTGTCTGCCCCCGTCGCTGAGGCAGAAGAAGCGACACCCGTCCTCATGGAGGAGTCCGCGCAGGCACCAGAGCTCTACCTGCCTGTACCGGAGCCCCGACCGTCATCTGTTCCAGAGCCGGCTGCTTCCGCCACAGGTGAGCGCCGCCAGGACTGGCGGGCGCCAGGAGAGCTGCCGCAAACCGTACATCGTAAGCTGGCGTTTGATGGTGGAGACATGGAGATGCTGGTGGAGGAGAATTACAACCGGCGTCAGGAGGAAGAGTGGAGACGTCGGGAGTGGGAAGCAGAGCAACAAAGGGAGCAGCGAGAATCCCAAAAGCTTCGGCAACGTCACCTGGAGAAGGACCTGGCAGAGAAGGCACGTATGAGAAAGGATAAAAGTACGGTGAGGGAGCCGCGGCGTAAGGGTGCAGTACGGAACTTTAACCCCTCTCTGCCATCAGACGTACTATTCCGTCCATGTGACCCTGGACCTTATTCCCATGGACGGAATAGTACGTCATGGGCGATCAGCTGCGCTCCCGGGGGGAGCGCAGCTGATCGCCGCCGGGTGTCAGCTGATTATCACAGCTGACACCCGTGACTGTGTGTCAGGAGCGGTCACGGACCGCTCCCGGCACATTAACCCCTGGCACACCGCGATCAAACATGATCGCGGTGTACCTGGGGCACAGGGGAGGATCGCGCAGGCAGGAGGCTCCCTGCGCGCCCCCCTGAGACCCTCAGAGCAGCGCGATGTGTCGCGCTGTTCCGAGGGTCCGTCCTCCCTCCAGGTCCCCGGATCCAAGATGGCGCCGGGGTCCTGCAGGGAGGCGGCTTCCTCAGTGCCTGCTGAGAGCAGGCGCTGGGGAAGCCCTGCAGCAGTGCCAGAGCGATCGCTGGTGTGACAGAGTGCTGTGCATACTTTCACACCAGCGATCTGCTAAAATACAGTGATGTCCCACCCTGGGACAAAGTATAAAAGTAAACAAAATAAAAATAAAAAGTGGTAAAAAAAAATCATAAAAAAAAAAAAATATTGCCAATAAATTCATTCTTTCCTGTAAATAAAAAAACCAAAACAATAAAAGTACACATATTTGGTATCGCCGCGTCCGTAACGACCCCCCCTATAAAACGGTCCCACTAGTTAACCCCTTTAATGAACCCCTTAAAAAAAAAAAAAGAAAACGAAGCAAAAAAATCAATGCTTTATCATCATACCGCTGAACAAAAAGTGGAATAACACGCAATCAAAAAGACCGAGATAAATAATCATGGTACCGCTGAAAACGTCATCTTGTCCCGCAAAAAACGAGCCATCATACAGCATCATCAGCGAAAAAATAAAAAAGTTATAGCTCGCAGAATAAAGCGATGCAAAAATAATAATTTTTTATATAAAATTGTTTTCATGCTATAAAAGCACCAAAACATAAAAAAATGATATAAATAAGGTATCGCCGTAATCGTACTGACCCGAAAAATAAAACTGCTTTATCAATTTTACCACACGCGGAACGGTACAAACGCCTCCCCAAAAGAAATTCATGAATTGCTGATTTTTGTTCATTCTAACCTCCCAAAAATCGAAATAAAAAGCGATCAAAAAATGTCACGTGCTCAAAAATGGTACCAATAGAAACGTCACCTCGTCCCGCAAAAAATAAGACCTCACATGACTCTGTGGGCCAAAATATGCAAAAATTATAGCTCTCAAAATGTGGTGATGCAAAAAACTATTTTTTGCAATAAAAAGCGTCTTTTAGCGTGACAGCTGCCAATCACAAAAACCCGCTATAAATAGTAAATCAGACCCCCCTTTATCACCCCCTTAGTTAGGGAAAAATAATAAAATTAAAAAAATGTATTTATTTCCATTTTCCCATTAGGGTTAGGGTTGCGGCTAAAGTTAGGGTTAGGGTTGGCGCTAACGTTAGGATTAGGATTAGGGTTGGGATTACGGTTAGGGGTGTGTTAGGGTTAGGTTTGTGGTTAGGGTTGGGACTAGGGTTAGGGGTGTGTTGGGGTTAGGGTTGGAGTTAGAATTGGGGGGTTTCCGCTGTTTAGGCACATCAGGGGCTCTCCAAATGTGACATGGCGTCTGATCTCAATTCCAGCTAATTCTGCGTTGAAAAAGTCAAACGGTGCTCCTTCACTTCTGAGCTCTGCCATGCGCCCAAACAGTAGTTTACTCCCGCATATGGGGTATCAGCGTACTCTGGACCACAAGAGTTATTGTGCAATTTGTCCTATTTCTTCTGTTACCCTTGGGAAAATAAAAAACTGGGGGCGAAAATATCATTTTTGTAAAAAAAAAATGATTTTTTGTTTTTTACGGCTGTATGTTATAAAACTTCTGTGAAGCACTTGGAGCTTCATAGCGCTCACCACACTTCTAGATAAGTTCCTTGTGGGGTCTATTTTCCAAAATGGGGTCACTTGTGGGGGGTTTCCACTGTTTAGGCGCATCAGGGGCTCTCCAAATGTGACATGACGCCCCCAGACCATTCCATCAAAGTCTGCAATCCAAAACGTCACTACTTCCCTTCCGAGCCCCGACGTGCGCCCATACAGTAGTTTACTCCCACATATTGGGTATCAGCATACTCAGGACAAATTGGACAACAACTTTTGGGGTCCAATTTCTCCTGTTACCCTTGTGAAAATAAAATATTGGGGGCAAAAAAATCATTTTTGTAAAAAAAAAAAAGGATTTTTTATTTTTACGGCTGTACGTTATAAACTTCTGTGAACCACTTCGGGGTTCAAAGTGCTCACCACACATCTAGATAAGTTCCTTGTGGGGTCTATTTTCCAAAATGGGGTCACTTGTGGGGGGTTTCCACTGTTTAGACGCATCAGGGGCTCTCCAAATGCGACATGACTCCCCCAGACCATTCCATCAAAGTCTGCAATCCAAAACGTCACTACTTCCCTTCCGAGCCCCGACGTGCGCCCATACAGTAGTTTACTCCCACATATTGGGTATCAGCGTACTCAGGACAAATTGGACAACAACTTTTGGGGTCCAATTTCTCCTGTTACCCTTGTGAAAATAAAATATTGGGGGCGAAAAAATCATTTTTGTAAAAAAAAAAAGGATTTTTTATTTTACGGCTGTACGTTACAAACTTCTGTGAAGCACTTTGGGGTTCAAAGTGCTCACCACACATCTAGATAAGTTCCTTGAGGGGTCTAGTTTCCAAAATGGTGTCATTTTTGGGGGGTTTCCACTGTTTAGGCAGATCAGGAGCTCTCCAACAGCGACATGCATCCCCCGCCATTCTCAGTTGAAAAAGTCCAAACGGCGCTCTTCCCTTCCAAACTCTGCCATGCACCCAAACAGTGTTTACTCCCACATATGGGTATCAGCGCACTCAGGACAAATTGACAATAACTTTTGGATCTTGTTACCCTTGGAAAATAAAAATTGGGGTGGAAAAAATCATTTTGTGAAAAAAAAATGATTTTTTAATTTTACGGCTTACGTTATAAACTTGTGTGAAGCACTTGGGGTTCAAATTGCTCACCAAAATCTAGATAAGTTCCTTAGGGGTCTAGTTTCCAAATGGGGCATTTTTGGGGGGTTTCCACTGTTTAGGCACAGCAGGGCTCTCCAAAGCAACATGGTCAATCTCATTCCAGCCAATTTTGGTTGGAAAAAGTCAAATGGGCTCCTTCCTTCCGAGCTCTGCCATGCGCCCAAACAGTGGTTCCCCCCCACATATGGGGTATCAGCGTACTCAGGACAAATTGGACAACAAATTTTGTGGTCCAATTTCTCCTGTTACCCTTGGGAAAATAAAAAATTAGTGACTAAGATATAATTTTTGTGGGAAAAAAATAGGATTTTTTATTTTCATGCTCGGGCATTATAAACTTGTGTGAAGCACTTGGGGGTTCAAAGTGCTCACCAAAGATCTAGATAAGTTCCTTAGGGGGTCTAGCTTCCAAAATGTGGTCACTTGTGGGGGGTTTCCACTGTTTAGGCTCATCTGGGGCACTACAAATGGAACATGACCCCCATCAACGTCTGCATTCCAAAACGTTACTGCTTCCTTTCCAAGCCCTGCCGTGCGCCCAAACAGTTTCCCCCCCCACACATGGGGTATCAGCGTACTCAGGACAAATTGGAAAACAACTTTTGGGGTCCAATATCCTTGGGAAAAATCAAAAATTTGGGACTAAAAAATCATTTTTGTGGAAAATTGTTTTTTTTTTTTTTCACACCCAGGCATTATAAACTTTTGTGAAACACTTTGGGGTTCAAAGTGCTCACAACAGATCTATATAAGTTCCTTAGGGGGTCTAGTTTCCAAAATGGTGTCACTTGTGGGGGGTTTCCACTGTTTAGGCATATCAGGGGCTCTCCAAACGCGACATGGCGTCCAATCTCAACTCCAGCCAATTTTAGTTTGAAAAAGTCAAACGGCGCTCCTTCCCTTTCGAGCTCTGCCGTGTGCCCAAACAGTGGTTTTCCCCCACATATGGGGTATTGGCGTACTCAGGAGAAATTGCACAACAACTTTATCTGCCCATTTTCTCCTTTTACCCTTGTGAAAATAAAAAAATGTTTGTAAAAGATCATTTTTGTGGCTAAAAAGTTAAATATTAATTTTTTCCTTCCACGTTGCTTCAGCTCCTGTGAAGCACCTGAAGGGTTAATAAACTTCTTGAATGTGGTTTTGAGTACCTTGAGGGGTGCAGTTTTTAGAATGGTGTCACTTTTGGGTATTTTCTGCCATATAGACCCCTCAAAGTGACTTCAAATGTGAGGTGGTCCCTAAAAAAATGGCTTTGTAAATTTTGTTGTAAAAATGAGAAATCACTGGTCAACTTTTAACCCTTATAATTTCCTAACAAAAAAAAATTTTGGTTCCAAAATTGTGCTGATGTAAAGTAGACATGTGGGAAATGTTATTTATTAACTATTTTGTGTGACATATCTCTCTGTTTTAAGGGAAAAAAATTCAAAGTTTGAAAATTGCAAAATTTTCGAAATTTTCGCCATATTTGCGTTTTTTTCAAAAATAAACGCAAGGTATATGGAAGAAATTTTACTTCTAACGTGAAGTACAATATGTGACGAGAAAACAGTCTCAGAATCGCGAAGATCCGTTGAAGCGTTCCAGAGTTATAACCTCATAAAGAGACAGTGGTCAGAATTGTAAAAATTGGCCCGGTCATTAACGTGCAAACCACCCTTGGGGGTGAAGGGGTTAAGTTAAAAGGTGGTTGGGGCTTCATCCAGGAGCCTGGACTTTATTTAGAAGTTTTTGTAACCCGGCGGGACGTGGAGGCTCACCTCCCAGAAGGACACCCGGGGAGGGACCTGTTGCCAGGAGACTTGGTGACTTACACCGGACACTGGGTTACAATGGATGGTACGCCCTAAATGTTACCAGGTGCGACCCCTACTCCCCAGAGTGTCAGGAAACTGACAGACCCTACGAGCCTTCAGCCTCCCCCAACCAGGCCTCTGCACAAGTGCCCACCCCACGCCGTAAATCTCCCCAGCCTCCCTCAGTGGTCTCCTCAGCAGCCCAGCTATGGACATGATAATGATAGCTGGCCCGTACCCGGCGCCTGTTAGGCCCCCTGGGGTTCGTTCAGTCCGGGACATAGGGGTCCAGACCCGGAGGGGGATGAAAGAGGTGGCCACACAGACCCAGATAGCGGGTCACGACGTCACTGTACAGGCCACACGACGTCATCAGGTCTGGGTGGACCCTCCTGTCACGGATGTTTGGCAAGCTCCAGAACAGTACCAGGTGGTACCTGTAAGAGGCCAGCCAAAGAAGTCTAAATAACCCGGACAGGGTCTCTGTATGTAAATAGTTAAATTATTGATGTACCCGGACGGGTGAATGTTCATAAAAAGAAGTTTATTGTTGCCTTAATATACCCAGGTTGGGTAATGGTTTGATGTACCCGGACGGGTGAATGCTCAGAAGAACAAGTTTATTGTTGCCTTAATATACCCAGGTTGGTTAATGGTGTTTCACTGTAATGAAAATGTTGAACTTTGAAGCCATGAACTGTACTGGCTCACAAACTTTTCTGTAAATAGTTGGCACTTCGGTGCTCCATCTTGGTTTTACAAAAAACTTTACTGTGCACTATTTTCAACTACCTCAGAAACTAAAAACCCGTTTGGTGTGGCCGAAAGTGAGGTCTGCTCAAGGAAAGTCTTGCAGCCCACCCAAGACCACAGTTGGAGGTTTGGAGCGGGTCCTCCACAAGCACAAGTAAAGGACACTGTGAAGTTACCCCGGTGGGGGTAGTCCTAAGAAGTCTCCACGAACTTCGGCACTAATGCTATTTGCACTTTTGTTGAATATGTATTTATTAACACACATGCATAACACATATCAAGGGTATGAACAGTAACAAAACATGTCACATAATATAAGCCATTTGCACTTTTGTAATGTTATTATCAAAAATTTTATTATGCAACGTTTAACTTGAAGTGTTTCCTGCTTTCTTACTACGTCGCATAGTCCACTCTGCTACATCACTTTGCACCATTGCTCTATCTCACATCTATCTGCCCTGGAAGGATAGCGTGTTACCTGTAGAAGACTTTTCACCTACCTGCACTACACCATCCCTTCCAGAGGACCTGCACAGCAGCACTGGACACCCTGACCAGGTACTACAGGTGGCGTCACGACAAACTACACGAACATTCTATCATCCCCTGGAAATATCCCACATTCCAGTGATCGCGCAGGTCACGGACCGAGCTGTGCTACTCGTGACATCCCCCATAGAAGTCGACGTGATCGGTGCCGAGTACCCCCAAAACCCCTGTCTCTGTGCGACTCAACTTCCCTCACTGTGCTGGCACTTTACATTTACAATGCCTCTGGGTTTTTTTTTTGGGGGGGTGGGGAACATTCAGACTTTTGCTATGGGGCCCCATGATTTATATGTATGCCCCTGCTGCTGAGGCATGGTATTTAAGGCTGTTAAGGAGCCAACATACATGGACCTTGCCAGCAGCGTCGGACTGGAGTACCTTGGGCCACCAGAGAAAATATATTCTTGCGGCCCAACATCATACTTCCCAACCTTTGAATAAGGGAAAGAGGGACAAAGGCTGTGGCACGCTGTGCATGCTGCAGAAAATTTTAGGCCATGCCACGTTGCACCACAGACTGTCCAGGAGTTGGTGGATGCTTTAGTCCAGGTGTGGGAGGAGATCCCTCACGAGACCATCCGTCGCGCTCATCAGGAGCATGGCCAGAAGTTGTAGGGAGGTCATACAGCATACCTCCCAAATTTGGAAGACAGGAAAGAGGATTAAAGGCTGCGGCGCGTGTTGCGCGCCGCTGAAAATTTTAGGCCACGCCCCGACAACACCCATTTCACAGCTAATCACACCCATATCCTCACCCCAAGCGTAACCATTTAGCACTGCTGATCACACTGACTGGTAATGAGGGCACAGTGGCTGGTACTGAGGAAAAGAAAGAAAGAGCAGCGAGAGAGAAAGAACAAACAGAGAAAGAAAGAGAGGAAAGAAAGAAAAGAGAGAAAGAAAGAACAGAGAGAAAAAAGAACAGAGAGCGAGAAGGAAAGAACAGAAAGCGAGAAAGAAAGACTAGAGAGAGAGCCATAGGCGTAGCTAGGGTTTTGGTTTAGTGGGGGCAAAACTTCTGAGTGGGCCCATCATCAGAGAACCTCAGCAAATGACCGCGCTGTTGGCCAAAATAATCTATATATAAAAAGACCAATATTGATATTACCGCCATATGGTCTGTGTTAAATAATACCAGTCCTACAGAACATATAATAGATTACAGCACAGGTACAGATAATGACTTACCGCTGATGTTCTTTCTAATGGAATTGTTCACTTTTCATGTCTTTTCCATCTGGCCCACACCGACATGACGACTTCTCCAGCCAGGACTCGATTTAACCCCCATTAAAAAAAAAAATCACCTCCCGGCTCCTGTGCTGCTCACTGTTCTCCCTCTCAGCGTCTGACAGCGGGCGCCGGCAGGTGATGTTATTGCGCCCGCTGTCATACGCTGAGATGGGGATTATGGGAGAGAAGGAGCGCTCGCTCCTTCTCTCTCCATGCGGTCAGCTTTATCGGCTGGATGCCGATACAGCTGACCCTCCGATGACGGGTGGGGGCCCACTGCTGGCATCGGGCCCCCCCAACGCCTGTTCAGGCCCCATAGCTTCCGGGCGGCAGAGCAGGGAGAGCGATTCTCCCTGCTCTGCCGCAGAATGTAACTGTATCGTAGCTCCGGGTGGGCCCCCTCAGAGCGCGGGCCCCGGGGCCACCGCCCCCTCTGCCCGCGACCTATCCTTTCAAATCAGGGCCCACCACGCAGGAGCTGGGGCCCACCGTAGGTTTCTCCGGTGTCCCGGTGCCTCAGTCTGACCCTGATTGCCAGCCTGATAATACCAGGCCACAGCAGTCTGCATATCTTGGCTGGTTAACAAAAATAGGGGATCCCCTCGAAAAAAATTTGGCGTGGGGTCCCCCCTATTTTTGTTAACCAGCCAGATGAAGCAGACTGCTGAGGCCTGGTTTTTCAGGCTGGTAAGGATCCAATATCCATGGACCTTGCCAGCCTGATAATACCAGGCCACAGCAGTCTGCTTAGCTTGGCTGGTTAACAAAAATAGGGGATCCCCTCGAAAAAAAAACGGCTTAGGGGTCCCCCTATTTTTGTTAACCAGCCAAGTAAAATGCAGACTGCTGCGGCCTGGTATTAAAAGACTGTCAAGGCCCATGGATTTTGGCCCTCAACAGCCTGATAATACCAGGCTACAGCAGCCCACATTTGGCGCATCAAAAGATGTGCCAATTGTGGCACTTTACCCGGCTCTTCCCACTGCCCTGTAGCGGTGGCAAGTGGGGTAATAAGGGGTTAATGTCACCGTTGATTGCACGGTGAGAATAAGCCCGGTTAATAATGGAGAGGTGTCAATAAGACACCGATCCATTATTAATCCCAAAGTTTTTAAATGTATAAAAAAAAAGACACAGCAAGAAAAAAGTATTTTAATGAAATAAAAGAGACAACACAGTTTTCATTAATTTTATTATACACTCATTCCTGCGACGCCATCGATCTCCTGTAAAAAAGAAAAAAAATCAACAGTATACCACCTGTCCGACGCAGTCCATAGTAACGACAGTCCCACGACGATCCAGCTCTGCTACATCGCAATGACAGGCAGAGCCTGTCATCTCGACGCAGCACAGCTGATTACCTGCTTCCCCGGTGGTGACGTCATCGGACTGACTGCTTTACGGCCGGGATTACCCAGCAGTCACTGCAGTTATCGCGAGAAACTGCATGTGACCGCCGGGGAAAGATGATGGCGGCCATCAAGCAGTCCAGCCCGTGACCGCCGGAGATCTCCTGCCAGGTAAGTGCCGCTGACTCCTGACAGACCCGACCGACGGACACTGACAGTGACAGTGACAAATCCGATTCCGGTATCCGATAAGACGAAAATATCGGAACTAAGTATCGAAAGTCCGATAGAGCTAATATCGGCCGATACCCGATACTTGCGGTATCGTATCGCTCAACACTACTCACTAGCCAATTCTTGGCTCATATGAAAGAGCGTAGGTATATAATTCTGCCATACCTAGTGCTTCTGTGAACAACATACAGTTTTTTTTAGAGGTAAAAAAAAAATTGGCATCTGAAACCGTGGGGTACCAGCCATTCAAATTGCAGCAAACGTCAATTAACTCATAAATAGGAATGTATTTCTTGTGACATTTATATATTAGTGTTAGGCTGTGGTTCCACGGTCCGGAACCACAGCGCTTTGGACGGAGCGGAAATTCCGCTCCGTCTAAGCCCCGCCCCCTTTATGACGCGCGATGTTTGCGGAGGTGTTCAGGACACCTCCGGAACACCTCCGGAAAGAACGCAGGGCTACATAGCCCTGTGTTAAATTCTGTTGCGGCGACGCACCGTCGCCGCAATACGCGAGGACATGCTGCGGTCTAAAAAGACGCACCGCATGTCCGTTTAAGCAGGTTTGCCACCTGCGTATTGTTACGCATAGTGGAGACGGGATTTCTTGAAATCCCCTCCACTATGCTGAAACATCTGGACGCTGCGTGTTTGGCGCTGCGCCAGCGCACAGTGCCAAACACGCAGCGTATCCTGACCGTGGAAACTCACCCTTAGACAGTATAAGATGTTAGGTAAGAAAGTGTAGAGACTGTGAAAGGAATTTCTTTTTGAAAAGTTTTGAAATGCTCCATAAAAGAGGTGGTGGAAATGTACATAATTACTGTGTATAAAAGTAAAAAGAAGTTAAAGGGAATCTGACAGTGGATTCATGTAGCCGCCCGGAACCATGGGCAGCATGAATCAGACTTTGGTTCTGTCATTTCAGTCTAGCATGATGTCTGTTGAAATGCTGCAGCGTTTCACAGAACACATGCTCTTAAAGAATGGGCAGGGACCATGCAGATTTGGTGATTAGCTTGCTTTTAAGTACATGTATTTTCTGAAATTACAGAATTTAAGAAAAAAACACACCTGCTTAAAATGTCAGACCTGAACTCTTATTAATGCTGTCCGTAGTTTGAGCAGCATGAATCAGTTGTCAGCGTCCCTTTAAAAACTTTAGTTTTCGAAATGTTGTTTCTGTGGAGGAATTAAATACTGCATTTTAATGCTCTAAATATGTATAAGGATTGATTAAGGCTTAAAGGGGAAAGAGGCTGTCCAGTCTCTGAAGAAAATTGCCAAATTGTGATAATGTGCAATGTTTACAATGCCATATTTCCCTTATTTCCCAGATGGACTGTCATATAACCAAATGTATGCAGTTAGCGGTCACATGCTAACTAGTTTTCTGCATTTCTCTCAACTCTTTTCTTAGTTGGCACAAGACCACAATTACACAAATCGCATACATGCAATCATGTGAACATCCACACAGGGAATAGTTTGAGCATCGCACTCTGTCACTATTTAGCAGTCTTCAGTCATCTAAATTGACTGCAACTTTTTGTCAGAGACCGGACAACCACTTTTAACCAGATCTGTCGCCAAATTTTATAGTGTAAACTGCACTCATTATCTTCAAGATCTCTTAGACCCGCTGAGGCAGATGTACTTACTTGAAAGATCAATGTCAGCATGGTTGTAGAATCTTTTTAGAAATCCACCTACCTGAATATATACCTCCTTAGTGTTCCTCCTTCATGTTGTTGCTGAAATCTCACACTGTTCAGTACAAGCTACAGATTGTCAGTCAGAGTGGGTGACACCCGAAGTTGCTATGGTGACATACTGGAATGTGTAGTCAAAATGCATGTGGTGCTGAAAAGCTAGGGTATGGAGTAAAAGGAATCCCAAGGTCTTCAACTTTAAATCCTCCAAGAAGATCCATGACTATTTTCCATTTCCCTGGCTATTCCCCCAAATAGTCATGGACTGGTGACAATCGCACTGATGTAGTAGTCATGTGGTCAGTAATGTAGCAAAGGGTCATTACAATGAAAATGGTCAGTATACAGCAGGCCAGCAAAGGAGACATAGGCAGTACTATTATGGTATGGACACACAACATCTTTTTCAGGCAGTATGCTCTATAACCCACCTGAAATAGCACTAAATAAAGGCTAAAAAGAATTATCATGAGCAGAGAAAGTGGTTTAAACATATGAATGCATATGTTCAGTCTTTGGAGATTTTTTAATGGCTTCAAGTTTCCAAAAGTACAATGTGGCTGAAAGAAGTGAACTCAACGTTCTTCAGGTTAGTTTATATAATACAGGCAAAGATATTCTAAAAAGAATGACAAAAAGACATTGAAGCATCTTCTGCTTGAAAAACCCAGTGGGGGGCGTGGCTTGAGCTCTGAGGATGTGAAGACGTCAGGGGTCTGAGCTCCCACGGTGCCATCTGATAAAGTGAATTTAAAGCGGATAAAAAAAGACCTTTATTCAAGAATTCCTATAGGAAACACTTTTAAATGTATTGGGATCCTTTTGACACCTTCCCTGGGTATTTTTGTGGGATATTTTTGGAGTTCTGGCTTTCTAAAGCTGAGGCGGGAAACAGCGCTGATTACCAATCAGTTGCAAATGTACTCACTTCAGACTCCTGTGCAGTGTGCTCTGGACTTGAGGCCATGGTGATAAGGTGATGAATGCTGCAAGAAAGAGACAGAAATGATTACAGACTGCAGGGATAAAAACAGACATAAGCCCGGGTCTCACATAGCGATACACCAGTGATCCCGACAACGATCAGGATCGCTGGTGTGTCGCTACATGATCGCTGCTGAGCTGCCAAACAGGCAGCTCAGGGCAGCGATCAGGACAGCGACACTGTGGGTTAACATCGCTTAGTTACCCGCAGTGTACGTTGGATACCAGCGCCCTGATACAGGGAGCTGGTAACCAAGGTACACGTCGGGTTTCCAGGCGCTGCACGGTGCCTGTAAACCGCTGTGTACCTTGGTTACCATCTCCCTGCATCAGGGCGCTGGTGTCCAAGGTACACAGCGGGTTTCCAGGCACAGCCCCGCGCCTGGAAACCCGCTGTGTACCTTGGTTACCAGCAGATCGCTGGTCTCCCGCCTGTCACACGCAGCGATGCGTGCCTGTCAGCGGGAGACCAGCGATCAAAAATATGTTCAGGACATTCAGCGACGATCAGCGATACCCAGCAGGGGGGCTGATCGTCGCTGAATGTCACACACACCGATATCGCTGGGAGATTGCTGCTGCGTCACAAAACTAGTGACTCAGCAGCGATCTCGCTAGCGAGATCGCTGTGTGAGACGGGGGCTATACAGACATTAGCTTGTATACTCACATTTTGTTAAATTCTGTATCTTCAAAGATCTCTTCAACAGTCTGGAGTCTTCCAATGTCTTCCACAGTCTGGAGAATACTGGACAATACGTGCCCACACCCTCTTTTTATACATCTTTGTGTGGGGGGTGGTTAAAACCAGTTCCTGGACATGTTTAGTCAGAAAGATACATTCGTACACAAACGCAAGCGAACACGTGCTTGCGTATGCATGCGTTCTCATAGATTGTAATGCGTTGTTTAGACGCACTCCTTCCGCAAGCGTCTGTTTTTGTATGGCGAGAAAACAAAAAACAGGAAACAAATATCCTAAAATAAAATAAAAAATATATTGCAAAAAATGCATGAAGGTAGTAATATTAATAAAGGTATTTGGTAAACATAATTTTGATCAAAAGAATGTACAAGCCATCCCGCCACGTCAAGGCAACCCTTTGTGGGACAGTCCTAACTCTTGTATTAAAAACCTTTCCACTTGTCAAGTGACAAATGTGAACAAGGATAGAGAGACTGAACCCACCAGTAAAAGCATAGGCCAGACAGGATGGATTTCTCAGCTCAGAAGCAGGGCGGTCCCACCTTATATGCACAAGATGCACTAAGAACTAAATGAAAAACTAGGTCTGAGCTGAAAAAGTAAGTTGATGTGTATGCAAAATGTAAATGCATATTAACACATGACCATTACACAGAGAAAACAAAAAACAAGAAACAAATATCCTAAAATAAAATAAAAAATATATTGCAAAAAATGCATGAAGGTATGGCGGCAGCAATTTGACGCCTCCAAAATTGCAACATGTTGTGTTAGCCGCGCCCTGCTGCACAACCCGAAACGACGCATGCGTAAGCAAACGTGGTAGAACACATACAAACGCATATACCTGCGTCCACAACGCAAAAGATAGGAAAACACGATGCATGTGGATGTATGCGTCAGAAAAACTGTGGACACAACCGCAAATGTGAAACCGACCTAAACTAGAGTTGCTTGCCTTTATTTATTATACATAAGCAATGTTTACAACACTTTATTTTTATAGGTGGATACTATTGCTTATAGGTACCAGTCTATTGATAAGATTTAAAACAAATTGCTCGTCTCTTGGTCTTGTAAGATTATGTAAGTATATATAAACAATATTGAAGATGCGGTGGCACTCAACAGTAGAGTTGAGCGATACTTTCCGATATCCTAAAGTATCGGAATCGTAATGGTATCGCCGATATCACTAAAATATCGGCGATACCCGATACCGATACCGGAAGTCCCATGTAAGTCTATGGGAACAAAATATCGAAATTAAAAAAAACCCATTCTTGCCTTGTTGGTTAATTGTACATGAAGGAAAACAAGAAAGAGTAATGTAGAATGTATTGGGGGAGGTTGAGGAGACATTAAAGGCATAGATGTTTGACCCAATCCAATGGAATAGCATTATTTATTTTTTTTTAGGAAATACGTTCGGATTGACGAACAAATTGACAATGTTGTTAACCTTTTTTCTATTTTGTCAAATATGTCTGTTTCACAACTTCCATGGTCTTCACCTTTTTAACTTTTCACACACTTTCTCCTTCATAATTTTCAGCAGCATCATCTTTCTCATCAAATTATTCTTCATCTTCACCTTATTAATCTTCTAAAACTTCTTGCTATTCATCTTTTTGTTAACATTACTTATATTGTTCTTATTAAACAGTTATTATTCTTCATATTCTACTTCTTCATCTTCTTCCTATTCATCCTTTTCATCATATTCTTATTTGTGACAGACATTCCTGTACTTGTAATCTGTAAAACTCTGAATTTTCATCCTTCCGTTCTTGCTGTCACGAAAGATTTTAATTACAACAGTATTTGTCCGCGTTCAGTTTAGCCTGCAGCAGCATCAGGCATTTTCCAGGGGCACCACGAGGAGGAACGGACTCACCCCCATACACTGCTTAGTCTTCTTCTGCTTAGAATTTAGAGCATATATTTTGCTCTTCATTTTGGTCTTATACTTAATGTTCTTCTGCTTTTTGATCTTCTGCTTATTGTTCTTCTGTCTCTTGTTCTGTATCTTGTAGTTTGTCTTAACCTTCTTTGTCCTGTTGGTGATGGTACAAAAGCCAATGGAAGTAACGAGGACCAGCTGACTGTGCTGGAACCCGGAGGGTCAGCAGAAGGAAAAGAGCCAATGGCACAACCGAGGACCAGCTGACGTTACTGGGACACGGTTACTAAGCAGGAGGTACCTGTGCTCCAAAGCACTACCAAGGACCAGCAGACGTTGCTGGAACTCGGATACCGACATGGAGGCACCTAGGCCAAAGGCACTGCGGAGAACCAGCTGACGGTACTGGAACCCGGATGAGTAGCAGAAGGTACAAGAGCCAATGAAAGTAACGAGGACCAGCTGACTGTGCTGGAACCCGGAGGGTCAGCAGAAGGAAAAGAGCCAATGGCACAACCGAGGACCAGCTGACGTTACTGGGACACGGTTACTAAGCAGGAGGTACCTGTGCTCCAAAGCACTACCAAGGACCAGCAGACGTTGCTGGAACTCGGATACCGACATGGAGGCACCTACGCCAAAGGCACTGCGGAGAACCAGCTGACGGTACTGGAACCCGGATGGGTAGCAGAAGGTACCCATGGAAATTAAAGTTGAGGCAGCAGGACTGTTTGCTGTTCACACAGCAGGGGAACAGCTGACATTACTGAACCCCAGTAACACAGGAGCAAGTGTAGACTGTGCTAACAGCACTTCCGAGAAACAACTGGCGGTGTTGTAA
>JARQOD010000001.1:150159430-150202513 GCA_033576555.1 Oophaga sylvatica
AATAAAATTTTCACTGGGAATCAATGCCGGTGATACTGTAGGGTATCTCAATAAGGGATCACAAAAAGAGGTAAACGATAAAGACTCATTGACCCAAGGGGCGGCATAGTATTTAAGGGACAAACCCATTTACCCTACCCATGCAAGGGCTTTTTTATAGTCACCCCCTCGCACACCTAAAGGGGATACAATAATTCCTCCCATAAAAGGAAGGGTCAGAGTTATGGGGAAAAAAGAAATGCCGTGGTGTGTTTTTGAGATAGTAGGGTCGGCCGCGGGTCCGGCCCAAAAATTCCCGCACATGCTCCCGCCCCCCAACCCTAAACTCCTGAGGTAAGGCCCACATATATTTTGCACAACTACAAGTGGCATGTAAAACTATTTTTGTAGTGTTTCATGTGATCCGTGGGATAGTAAAGTTCTATTGCCTCGAGGACTGGAAGTTTAAGCAGCGGGGGGAATTTGCGCAACAAGCCCGCGACCTAGGAAAGATCCCAATTTGGCACCCGTCCCGAAGGATTGATCAGGGGGGGGGACATAATGGTTTTTACTTAAAGGTCTTGAGTTTCTTACTTTCCTCGCGTCTTCCCGGGAGAATCACTGAGAACGGGGCCCCCGGGAGGATTCAGCCCCCCAAAAAACTCCCCCTAAGTTTTGGTCCGCCTCATATCCCCCCCACCCATTGTTATAGTCGAAATAAATTGATGGGTGCCTGCCCCAAAGATGGTGGGGGGCCCACTGATCTCAAAAAACTGTCGCGGGGTTTCCCCGGGCCCTAAGATAACCTTTTTTACATCTTTTTAGAATAACCGCGGCAAAAAAGCAGATAAAGGGTAATTGCCTAAAACTGAATTCAGATAAACGATCCCCCTATCCCAAGAATTCCCCACCGGATGGCCCTAAGGTGGAAGGATTGTGTGCGAGGACGCTGAATCAAGCTTTAACGGAGAGGTTTCGATATACGTCAGTTTGGATTGACCAAGTATCAACCCACAAGACAAAGTCGAAAGGGAAAGGGTTCTCTTCTGGTCATAAATTTTAATTTTTAACCCAAAGTTAGAAGTTTTGATTCAAGTCCCCCTGAACTCCCCCACTGCGCCCCTCCCCTCCCCCAGGGAACAAATATCACAATTACGAGGGCCCGCACAGACATGGGACGGCCGGACGCCACGTGCCAAAGATCACGTTCCCAAAAGGGGCCTAGGAAAAGATTGCATAAAAAGGCGCAAAAAGCCGCCCCATGGTGTCCCGCGCATTGCAGTAAAATTGGTCTTAGAAAACAAAAAAAATTGTGGGTGAGAACATAGCGCAGCAGCTCGAGGATGAACTCACACAGGGGCCGCCCAGGTCGGACGTCCCGAGGAAGAAGCGGACCGCACCGAGCCCCAGAGTGTGGTCGATACACGTGTACAGGCTCTCCACGTCGGCAGTCACCAACCAGGTGTTCGAGTCCACAAGGATGCCATCCATCCTAGCCAGGGCATCCGTAGTGTCACGTACATGTGATGGCAAGGTCTCCACTAGCGGTTTCAGATAAAAATCAATAAATTGGCAAACCAATCACATGGGCCATCAATACCCGAGACTATGGGACGCCCTGGAGGGTCAAGGGCATCCTTGTGGACTTTAGGTAAGAGATAAAAGGTGGGAACCCTGGGACATTTGATTGACAACCCATCAAAAAAAATTTTAGTGATAATTTGATCATCCATGTCCTTGGTAAGAATGCTTTGGAGGCCGGAGAGAAAGAATTCAGGGGATTGGAGGTAAGTCGAGTGTAGGTATTAGTATCCCTCAATTGGCGAAGGGCCTCCCATTCATACTTATTGTGAGGCCAGACTACAATGTTTCCCCCTTTGTCCGCCGGTTTGAAAACAACGTCTGAGAGGGACTGTAGTTGTGTAATAGCGAATCGTTCATCATGTCTCAAGTTGTCAAATCGTCTCCTAGTGGAGAGTTTCTTAAGATCTTCACTCACCAGCCGGGTGAAAATCTCAATGGCTGGACTGAGGGACAAGGGGGAAACCTTGTTGATCTGGGAAACAAAGAAGGTGGAAACCTACTTGTACTGGGTTCAGCCTGTTCGCCAAGCAGGTCCTCCAAATCCTGAAGAGTCTTTCTCTCGACCTCACTCATAGCATCCTGCCGGATCTTTTTGCAATGTAGTGTCTTAAGAAGCAATTTACGTGAGAATAAGTGCAGGTCCTTCAGGGCTGGGAAAAAATGAAACAAATTAGTCGGTGAAAATGAGAGACCTTTAGAAAGGACTCTCAATTGAACATCAGTGAGAGTATGATTAGATAAATTGAGTACCTGTATCCCCCTCTGGGCCTGAGTCGGTGTAGACGTATTAGTTTTGTTTTTAGTGGCCTGTCTCGTCGCAATCCATCTGGATGAGCCGGCAGTTGCATTAGCGCCACTGAATGAAGGGGTTCTTGAGGGTACTTGCTCATCCTCAGATGTATTAGATGTCATGGATGTGGACCTAGATCTTGAAAATGACGAGCCTCTATATTGGGATCGAGATCTATCGTTTATGTTCCGCCATCTGTAGACGCGTGAATTAATTTTGTCATCCACATCCCTTTTGAATTTTTTGGATTTAGTTGTTTGTATTTCCTGAGCCTATTTATGGGACAGAACATCCATCTCTTCATTGAACTTTTTTAGTGCATCTCCACTCATCTCTTTGCGGAGTTTCACTTGTATTTCCTCCATTTCGGATTCAAGTGAAGCGATGGATTTTTCATTCATATCTTTGAGCAGTTCCAAAAACCCTTTTGAACATGTGTTAGCAAGTGTCTCCCAATTGTTTTTGAAACCCTCGTCTAGGGCAGGAAACGAAGAAAAAACTTGTATCCTGAGATCCCTAGGTATGAGGTCCCTAGCAAGGTATCTATCCAAAAAAGCATGATTCCACTATATACGAGTATGCCTTCTAAGTAATTCTTTAAATTGATTGATTAAAACCTGTAGGTCCCTATTGGATCCCCCAGAACATACATCTGGTCCATCCTGTAATGAATCATCAATTAATTCGCGCCACGTTTGGTCACGTGCATGAAAGTCCATAGTAGGATAGGGGAACGCTGTGAAAGACACAGAAATAATTAATATACACAAAAAACCCCACAGGCAAATGAGCCGATTGGTACAGTGCCAAAAGTCCCAAATAGGGAGAGAAAGACACCCACTCCGATTAGACATGTGTGGCAGGAGAAAACAAAGGAGCAAATAGGTGAAAAATATAATCAATCTTTATTCAACAGAATACATCATATAAAAAGTATCACAATCCATAATATAGAGAGACAGAACATGGATTGTGATACTTTTTATATGATGTATTCTGTTGAATAAAGATTGATTATATTTTTCACTTATTTGCTCCTTTGTTTTCTCCTGTCACACGCGCCTCATTGATGCAGTAATTGATGCCAAAGGAGCCCCGACCAAGTATTGAGTGCAGTAACTGAACATACATTTCAGTAGGCCACATTTCGGATTTTAACCCCTCTCTGCCATCCAACGTACTATCCCGTCCATGAAACCCATGACAATCTGCCCATGGACGGGATAGTACGTCGAAGCGATCAGCTGCGCTCCCAGGGGGAGCCCAGCTGATCACAGCCAGGTGTCAGCTGTTTATCACAGCTGACTCATGGCACGATGTGCCAGGAGCGGTCATGGACCGCTCCCGGAACATTAATCCCTGGCACACCACGATCAAATATGATCGCGGTGCACCGGGGGCACAGGGGAGCATCGCGCAGGGAGGGGGCTCCCTGCATGCTCCCCTGAGGCCCTCAAAACAGTGCGATGTGACCGCGCTGTTCTGAAGGCCTCTTCCCTGCAGGACCCCGGATTCAAGATGGCCGCCGGGTCCTGCAGGGAGGTGGCTTCCTCAGCGCCTGCTGAGAGCAGGCGCTGAGGAAGCCTGCAGCACTGCCTGTGAGATCGCTGGTCTCACAGAGTGCTGTGCACACTGTGAGACCAGCGATCTGATAAAATACAGTAATTTCCCACACTGGGACAAAGTAAAAAAAGTAAAAAAAAATGAAAATCACAAGTGTAAAAAAAAAATCCAAAATAAAGGAAAAAAAAATATTCCCCCAATAAATTCATTTCTTCCTATAAATAAAAAAAACAAACAATAAAAGTACACATATTTGGTATCGCCGCGTCCGAAACAACCCACCCTATAAAACTGTCCCACTAGTTAACCCCTTTAGAGAACCCCTTAAAAAAAAAAACAAAGCGAAAAATCAATGCTTTCTCATCATACTGCTGAACAAAAAGTGGAATAACACGCTATCAAAAAGACCGATATAAATAAGCATGGCACCACTGAAAACGTCATCTTGTCCTGCAAAAAACGAGCTGCCATACAGCATCATCTGCAAAAAAATAAAAAAGTTATAGCTCGCAGAATAAAGCGATGCAAAATTAATTATTTTTTATTTAAAATTGTTTTTATTGTATAAAAGCGCCAAAACATAAAAAAATGATATAAATGAGGTATGGCCGTAATCATACTGAGCCGAACAACAAAATTGCTTTATCAATTTTACCACACGCGGAACGGTATAAACGCCCCCCCAAAAGCAATTCTTGAATTGCTGATTTTTATTCATTCTAACCTCCCAAAAATCGAAATAAAACGTGATCAAATAAGTGGGCCAAAATATGCAAAAATTATAGCTCTCAAAATGTGGTGATGCAAAAAACAATTTTTTGCAATAAAAAGAGTCTTTTAGCGTGACAGCTGCCAATCATAAAAACCCGCTATAAATAGTAAATCAAACCCCCCTTTATCAACCGCTTAGTTAGGAAAAAATAATAAAATACAATAATGTATTTATTTCCTTTTTCCCATTAGGGTTAGGGTTAGGGTTGAGGCTAAAGTTAGGATTAGGGTTAGGGTTGGGATTAGGGTTAGGGGTGTGTTAGGGTTAGGTTTGTGGTTAGGGTTATGGTTAGGGTTGGGACTAGGGTTAGGGGTGCGTTGGGGTTAGGGTTGGAGGTAGAATTGGGGGGTTTCCGCTGTTTAGGCACATCAGGGGCTCTCCAAATGTGACATGTCATCTGATCTCAATTCCAGCCAATTCTGCGTTAAAAAGTCAAACGGTGCTCCTTCACTTCTGAGCTCTGCCATGCACTCAAACAGTAGTTTACCCCACATATGGGGTATCAGCGTACTCAGGACAAATTGCACAATAACTCTTGGGGTCTAATTTCTTTTGTTACCCTTGGGAAAATAAAAAATTGGGGGCGAAAATATCATTTTTTAAAAAAAAAAAGACTTTTTGTTTTTACGGCTGTACGTTATAAACTTCTGTGAAGCACTTGGGGCTTCATAGCGCTCACCACACATCTAGATAAGTTCCTTGTGGGGTTTATTTTCCAAAATTGGGTCACTTGTGGGGGGTTTTGCACTGTTTAGGTACATCAGGGGCTCTCCAAATGCGACATGACGCCCGCAGACCATTCCATTAAAGTCTGCAATCCAAAACGTCACTACTTCCCTTCCGAGCCCCGACGTGTGCCCATATAGTAGTTTTCTCCCACATATTGGGTATCAGCATACTCAGGACAAATTGGACAACAACTTTTGGGGTCCAACTTCTCCTGTTACCCTTGTGAAAATAAAATATTGGGGGCGAAAAAATCATTTTTGTAAAAAAATAAGATTTTTTATTTTTACGGTTGTACATTATAAACTTCTGTGAAGCACTTCGGGGTTCAAAGTGCTCACCACACATCTAGATAAGTTCCTTGTGGGGTCTATTTTCCAAAATGGGGTCACTTGAGGAGGGTTTCCACTATTTAGGCAAATCAGGGGCTCTCTAAATGCGACATGACGCCCGCAGACCATTCCATCAAAGTCTGCAATCCAAAACGTCACTACTTCCCTTCCGAGCACCGACGTGTGCCCATACAGTTGTTTTCTCCCACAAATTGAGTATCAGCGTACTCAGGACAACGTGGACAACCACTTTTGGGGTCCAATTTCTCCTGTTACCCTTGGGAAAATAAAACGTTGGGGACTAAAAGATCATGTTTGTTGAAAAAATATGATTTTTTTATTTTCATGCTCGGGCGTTATAAACTTTAGAAGCACCTGGGGGTTTAAAGTTCTCACCACACATCTAGATAAGTTCCTTGAGGGGTCTAGTTTCCAAAAATGGTGTCATTTGTCGGGGGTTTCCACTGTTTAGGCAGATCAGGAGCTCTTCAAACACGACATGGCGTCCAACCAATTCTGTGTTGAAAAAGTCAAACGGCACTCCTTTCCTTCCAAGCTCTGCCATGCACCCAAACAGTGGTTTACCTCCACATATGGGGTATCAGCGTTCTCAGGACAAATTTCACAATAACTTTTGGAGTCTTGTTACCCTTGGGAAAATAAAAATTGGGGTGAAAAGATCATTTTTGTGGAAAAAATATGATTTTTTAATTTTACGGCTCTACGTTATAAATTTGTGTGAAGCACTTGGGGGTTCAAATTGCTCACCACAGATCTAGATAAGTTCCTTAGGGGTATAGTTTCCAAAATGGGGTCACTTGTGGGGGTTTCCACTGTTTAGGCACATCAGGGGCTCTCCAAATCCAACATGGCGTCCAATCTCAATTCCAGCCAATTTTGGCTGGAAAAAGTCAAATGGTGCTCCTTCATTTTCGAGCTTTGCCGTGCGCCCATACAGTGGTTCCACCCACATATGGGGTATCATCGTACTCAGGACAAATTGGACAACAACTTTTGTGGTCCAATTTCTCCTGTTACCCCTGGGAAAATAAAAAATTGGTTACTATATGATAATTTTTGTGGGAAAAATTGGACAAAAATTTTTATTTTCATGCCTGGGCATTATAAACTTGTGTGTAGCACTTGGGGGTTCAAAGTGCTCACCACACATCTAGATAAGTTTCTTAGGGGGTCTAGTTTCCAAAATGGGGTCACTTGTGGGGTTTTTTCATTGTTTAGGTCAATCTGGGGCACTGCAAACGGAACATGACCCTCATCAACGTCTGCATTCCAAAACATTATTACTTCCTTTCCAAGCCCTGCCATGCGCCCAGTTCCCCCCCCCACATATGGGGTATCAGCGTGCTCAGGAAAAATTGGACAACAATTTTTGTGGTCCAATTTCCTTGGGAAAAATCAAAAATTTGGGACTAAAAAATCATTTTTGTGGAAAATTGTTTTTTTTTTTCACACCCAGGCATTATAAACTTTTGAGAAACACTTGGGAGTTCAAAGTGCTCACAACAGATCTAGATAAGTTCCATAGGGGTCTAGTTTCCAAAATGGTGTCACTTGTGGGGGTTTCCACTGTTTAGGAGCATCAGAGGCTCTCCAAACGCGACATGGCATCCAATCTCAATTCCAGCCAATTTTGGTTTGAAAAAAATCAAACGGCACTCCTTCCCTTACGAGCTCTGCCGTGTGCCCAAACAGTGGTTTTCCCCCACATATGGGGTATTGGCATACTCAGGAGAAATTGCACAACAACTTTATCTGTCCATTTTCTCCTTTTACCTTTGTGAAAATAAAAAAAAGTTTCTAAAAGATGATTTTTGTGACTAAAAAGTTAAATATTCATTTTTTCCTTCCACACCTGAAGGTTTAATAAATTTCTTGAATGTTATATTGAGTACCTTGAGGGGTGCAGTTTTTAGAATGGTGTCACTTTTGGGTATTTTCTGCCATATAGACCCCTCAAAGTGACTTCAAATGTGAGGTGGTCCCCAAAAAAAATGGCTTTGTAAATTTTGTTGTAAAAATGAGAAATTGCTGGTCAACTTTTAACCCTTATAATTTTCTAACAAAAAAAAATTTTTTCCAAAATTGTGCTGATGGAAAAGTAGACATGTGCGAAATGTTATTTCTTAACTATTTTGTGTGACATATTTTTCTGTTTTAAGGGAATAAAAATTCAAAATTTGAAAATTGCTAAATTTTCAAAATTTTCGCCATATTTGCGTTTTTTTCAAAAATAAACGCAAGTTATATCGAAGAAATTTTACCACTGACGTGAAGTACAATATGTCACGAGAAAACATTCTCAGAATCGCAAAGGTCCGTTGAAGCGTTCCAGAGTTATAATCTCATAAAAAGACAGTGGTCAGAATTGTAAAAATTGGCCCGGTCATTAACGTGTAAACCACCCTTGGGGTGAAGGGGTTAAAAATCATTTCTAAAGCTGGTGTTATAAAGTATTCTAATTTACTGAGATAATGGCTTTTGGGTTTTCACTGCCTGTAAGCCATAATCATCAACATTAACAGAAATAAACACTTGAAATAGATCACTCTGTTTGTTTCACTTTTTGTATTGAAGAACTGAAATAAATTTACTTTTTGATGATATTCTAATTTTGTGAGAAGCACCTGTATTTAATGTTTATGTAGTAATATTATTACTGCAGTGTAGGCAACTTCACATTTATCAGCTTTAAATTTGCTCTTTCACATTTCTGTGCATGCTGCCAAATGATCAGGGTCCTGTGTATATTTTTAGAATGTAGCAGAGTTTTAAAGATACTACAAAGTTTGGTATCATCAGCAAAAACTGATACTTTACTTTGAAACGTATCTTCAAGGTCATTAAAAAAGATTAAAGAACGCCTTTTTGCCTGCAGCTCAATTAGCCCATTTTGTACAGTTTAAAGTATACTGAACTTTACAGAAGAGACATCTCTGTATTGAGAGGACATACAAAGCTGCATATAAAGTCTTTGGGTGATGTATTATGGCTGTGTACTACCTGAAGTTTGCATGGAGCTATATTTAGAGATGAGTGAATTTGCTTGGATTTGGTTCCGAATACGATCGGAATCGAATATTGTTTTTTCAGTATTCATCAAACACAGCCGAACGTCATTACAGTCAGTGGGAGTAGAAATGACCCAATATGTTCGGAACCGATCATAAGACATACATTCGGCATGAATAGTGTTCGAATATGGCCCGAATATGTCAAAATCAAGATTGGGGGACAAAATCCGAATAAATTCGCTCATCTCTAGCTATATTATGTATATGCGCTTGAGTCCTAGTGTTATTCCAATAACACAAAGTGATAGCATATGGCAATCATGTGCCATCTCTTTGAGATCAATAAAGTTATATTATGATCTAAGACTTATCCTAAGAATGATGGGATTGAGATATTGGTTATCACTTAATTACCTTCAAACTTCCTCCTGTACAGCTGAGCTCCTGGCAGCTGTACAGGGAGCTACAACATGGCTCTATATGTTAATGCAGCTGTGTTCAGTTTTGCAACGTGGGTAACCAGAAGTGTCATTCTGTAGGGGACAACTGAGGAAATCGTACAGTGACAATGTTATTCCAATTACCAGGAAACCCAAAAATCAATTATATCGCTCTATATGAAGGTAATAACCTTTTAAAAAGGGTTATCTGCTGAAAAGAAGGTATTACCCTTGCAGTAGATAGGTGATATCATAGATTGATGAGGATCTAACTGATGAGACCCTAATTGATCAGCAGAGGGGGCACTTTTATCCCCTTTAGATTGGAGAGGCGCTTCTTTCATTCTCCATGGGACTGCCATGAATAAATGATACCTCTTTTTCACCTGAAGAACCTGTTAAGTGTCCTTTTGGCTAATTAGAATTGAGCTGCCAAAAGTTCATGTTTATGCCACATATACTACTTATTATCAGTGCTTTTAAAGTGGCACAAGTGTGGTGACTGACGCATTTGCTGTCTTTGCATTCTGTTCTGTCTTTTTTGAGATGCTGAAATATACTGTTTTTATGCTGAAGCAGCTCTTGTGAGATCTTCATAAGAGCACCTGCATTGATAAGCTATAAGTAGATGTAGGGCACATTCATCCAGTATTTGTTGACACTGCATCACTTGCCTTTCGAAATAAAAACTTTTTTTTGTTCATTTCATATTTTTATATTTATTATTACATTTTTACAACTCTCTCTAAATTATGATCTTAATGGATCCCCAGCATTTTAAAACAATATTTCTTGTTATTCTTTTTCCACTAGTGAAGCACAATTAATATTTCTTCCACTTTGTATGAATAATTAACAAACATGTAATATTCCTTGTGACAGCCTTGTGACAAGCTTTAAACCTTGAAATGCTAAAATGAGAACTGTACAATAGTGTTGAGCGATACTGCTCGATATCTAAAAATATCGTATCGAAATGGTATCGCCGATATCACTAAATATCGTCGATATCCGATTCTGATACCGGAAGTCCCATGTAAGTCTATGGGAACAAAATATCGCAACAAAAAAAACCCTTTCTTTCGTTGTAAACACAAAATATACACACATAGAATACATATATATATATATATATATATATATATATATATACATGTCATTGTGACATATATATATACATATATTTATAGTTTATACACTTCTACATAGTAAAATAGACTCTGATTCAATTGCCGGGTAAAGCCGTGACATACCCCATAGAAGTCGACGGGCTCGGTGCCGAGTACCCCCAAAACCTCTGGCTCTGTGCGACTCAACTTGGGCGTCACGAACAGGATTCTGTAGCTCGCTATAAGCGAGTCCTGTGTGCCTGAATTTAACTGGTTTTGTGCTTGAGAATTGCTAAAATCATCAGAGAATGTATTTGCCATTTTTCAGCCATATCTGCGTCACGACGAGGCACTGGTGAAGAAGAAGGGCGTGCTCTTCGTGGGTGTACACTCACTCAGTGGTGCGAAAACGATGGCCGACCACTGTAAATGGTACTGCAATGTAACATCGTGCCCCACAGCTCTTCAGTTCCGCCTCCTCATCCTCCTCAGTGTGTGGAAACTAACACGAAGGTCCCGCCTCCCTACAAAAGAGGGGCCCTCTCCAGATGCTAATGACACATGTGACTTGGCAGAGATGGCTAATGGACACGAGCAGAAGTGTGAAGGGATGGAGCAGTCAGAGCTCTCCCCCCACGGAAGCGACCCGATCGCCACGGAACCACCGTTGGGCACCCGGCCTGGAAACCCTCCTACGCTGCAAGAAGCGGAGGATACCCTAAGAGGCCTGGCCCGGCACCGGGAGGAGGTCGCCAGGATGGAAGCCAGCTGGCGTGCCCTAAAACTAAACTTGGAGCGGCGCCAATCCCTCTTACCTGAAGTGTCTGTACCGGAAGGTGAGGCACCCGTTCTAGTAGAGGAGCCCTTGCAATGTGATCCGGTTGACGTTGTCGCAGTGGAGGCACCCGTTCCTGGAAAAAACTCTGCACCGGCAGCACCCCAGATCCCGCTGTCTGCCCCCGTCGCTGAGACAGAAGAAGCGACACCCGTCCTCATGGAGGAGGCCGTGCAGGCACCAGAGGTCTACCTGCCTGTACCGGAGCGCCGACTGTCATCTGTTCCAGAGCCGGCTGCTTCCTCCGCAGGTGAACGCCGCCAGGACTGGGGGGCGCCAGGAGAGCTGCCCAAACCGGACACTGTAAGCTGCAGTTTGATGGTGGAGACATGGAGCTGCTGGTGGAGGAGAATTTCAACCGGCGTCAGGAGGAAGAGTGGAGACGTTGGGAGCGGGAAGCAGAGCGACAAAGGGAGCAGCGAGAAACCCAAAAGCTTCGCCAACGTCAGCTGGAGAAGGACCGGGCAGATAAGGACCGGATGAGAAAAGATAAAGGAACCCTGTGGGAGCCGCGGCGTAAGGGTGCAGTACGGAGCTTTTAATTGAAAGGTGGTTGGGGCTTCATCCAGGAGCCTGGACTTTATTTAGAAGTCTTTGTGACCCGGCGGGACGTGGAGACTCACCTCCCAGAAGGACACCCGGGGAGGGACCTGTTGCCAGGAGACTTGGTGACTTACACCCGACACTGGGGTTACAATGGATGGTACGCCCTAAATGTTACCAGGTGCGACCCCTACTCCCCAGAGTGTCAGGAACCTGTGAGACCCTCGGAGCCTTCAGCTCCCACATCCAGGCCTCTGCAAAAGTGCCCACCCCACGCCGTAAATCTCCCCAGCCTCCCTCAGTGGTCTCCTCAGCAGCCCCAGCTATGGACATGATAAGTATAGCTGGCCCGTACCCGGCGCCTGTTAGGCCCCCTGGGGTTCGTTCAGTCCAGGACATAGGGTTCCAGACCCGGAGGGAGATGAAAGAGGTGGCCACACAGACCCAGATAGCGGGTCACGACTTGACTGTACAGGCCACACGACGTCATCAGGTCCTGGTGGTCCTTGGTGCCTCGGATGTTTGGCAAGCATCAGAAGAGTACCAGGTGGTACCTGGAACACCCCTGCCAAAGAATTATAAATAGCCCAGACAGGGTCCCTGTATGTAAATAGTTAAATTGTTGATGTACCCGGACGGGTGAATGTTCATAAAAAAGTTTTTTAATTTAATAAAAAAAAAAAAAAACACAGTTTTCATTACTTTTATTACAGTCTCATCCTGCGACGCCATCGATCTCCTGTAAAAAAATGAAAAGAAAAAAAAAAGTATACCACCTGACCGACGCAGTCCATAGTAACGAGTGTCCCATGATGATCCAGCTCTGCTACATCAGAATGACAGGCAGAGCCTGTCATCCTGGCGCAGCACAGCTGATTACCTACTTCCCCGGCGGTGACGTCATCGGACTGGTTTACGGCCGGGATTACCCTGCAGTCACTGCAGTTATCGCGAAAAACTGCATGTGACCGCCAGGGAGAAGATAATGGCGGCCATCAAGCAGTCCAGGACGTGACTGCCGGAGATCTTCTGCCAGGTAAGTGCCGCTGACTCCTGACAGACCCGACTGACGGACACTCACAGTGACAGTGACAAATCCGATTCCGGTATTCGATATGACGAAAATATCGGTATTCGGAATCGAAAGGCCGATACAGCTAATATCGGCCGATACCCGATATTTGCAGTATCGTATCGCTCAACACTACTGTACAAGTGTTTTTTTATCTCGACTGCTAATTAGATCCATTTCTGCCAAGTGTTTTTCTTTTCATTCTGTTCATAAAATTCCATTTAGAAAACAAGAGATTACTAATAATTTAAATACATATATGTATTGTAGGGATTCGCTCTGGTAGGCAAGGGTCGGACTGCAGTTATGAGGCAACACACAGGCTTTTAGTCCAAAATCAATTGTTTACTTTCTCTTTAAACGCCAGGTAACAAACATCATTAAACATAAATTCACTCCATCTTGGAAAATTACTGTTCCCAGACTCACCCTTGCATGGGACGGGCTTGACTAAGCGGCTGCAGGCCAGCAGGGACCGCCAGGTGCCATTCCCTGGTGGTCTGGACTCGCTTCCAGTGCTTACTGACACACTGTAACAGAAAGTCACACTTCCAGGCTGACTCCAGCCAAACTCCTCAACAGAACCGCGTGGTTCTCAGTGTGGGACCGTCACAGGTTCCGCACACACATGTGTCCTGTCCGGGTTCTATTCAGGACCCCCGTCCAACACCCCGGCCACCAAGTTCCAAGTCTCACCACGTGCTTCCAGGAATCCGATCCAACCCCAGGATCTTCCAACACCGACAGACCTTCCAGGAACCTTCCAGGCAGCCCTGTGAAGGACACACTCTCCACTGTCTCAGCCAGACTTCCAGAGACTCCTCAGTCTCCAACACAATCTCCATCTCCATGTGCCCAACACTGCCTTTCATACCTATAGCCACTCCCCAAGCCAAGGTATGAAGCACATGGGCTGGTCACCTGTTCATGACCTCATCACAGGTCCTTCACAAGACATACAATCACCAGTATGTAACATTCATTCTCCCACCACCAGTGGGTGGTGTATGTGTGGTTAGCATGTCCCACCCAGCTCACAAGCTAACCCTGTAGGTTCACCCTTAACAACAATCAGAACTCTTATGGGACTACAAGTCCCAGAACAACATTACTGACCTACAGCACAGAATAGCTCTGTGACACATACTTTCCATTTAGCACCATACCAGGGACTGGTTTCCCATTCATCTCATGCCTTCATGCATAATTTGAGCAACTTATACAGTGCCCCCTAGGTGCCACATTAGTCACTACACCACATACCTACCCCCTCTGTTCAAGCTTTTGAGGTTGAACACCTGTTCCAACCCGAGGACCCAGAGACAGGTCACCCATGTCACTTTGCCCTACAAGTCGAGGGGACCGTCTCAGTCGATTTTGGGCATCTTGCAACATTACCTCTTGGTTAGGACTCCCCCGCCCCCAGCGGTCAGAATGTCGGCCCTGTTTTTCCGTCGGCATCACCAGACCCCTCCAGTACTGTCTCCTACAGTTGTTGCGGTCCTGAGTCCATCGTCCAGTCAAGCTCACTGGTTGATCTGAGTCTGACTCTCTATCTCTTTGTCCGCCACCGGGTCTGACACTTAGGTCACTCAGCCCTGAGCTAACCGAATCGTCATCTCTACCCCACAGTGTTTCAGCTACTGCCCGTCCCCAGAGAAGCCTCTTGGTTCTCTATATCTTGGGCTGGAAGCAGTCGCCATCTTTGTTTCAATTCCTGCAGCTGTTCCTTCATCTGCTTTCTTCCTGAGATCAGCTGCTCTACTTCTCGTAGGTACGTCACTCGATACTCCAGGAGTGTTGGGATGTTCTTCAGGCTCTCCACTGAGCCCACACCAATGAATGGAACCATGTCTTCTTCTCCAGCCACCTTGATCTCGCCATCAGCTGGAATCCTCACTCTCCTTACACCGGATCTATCCACCATCTCCTGCATCACTTTTCCAAGTCTTCCATCGACTCTCCCCACCAGATTTCTGGGTACCAGAATTACCTCTTCTACCAAGCCCAGCCGATTTTTATCTTCCTTCGCCTGCTCCAGACGTCGAGCGGCTTTCATGCTACTCAACATAATCCTCTGTTTTGCATGGAGACACTGCAGATGCATATCCTTCAGGACAGCCACCAGCTTCTCTGTGTCTTCACCCTCTGCCAGGATCACCAACTGGTTCGTCTCTGGTGCCCAGTTCACACTATCTGCTTTTACCGCCTTTTTAAAGGCCTCATGCACCCCCTCACTGGCACAGGCTTCTCGCATGTCTGCAGGGATCTTTATTACACACCTAAAGAGTGAAGTCTTCTCCTCCTCCTGAGATTCACGCTCTTCCCGACCCCTTGCCCAGATGGGCACTGGTACTTCCGCCTGGTCATTACTCGGGCATGGCCGCTGTACGTCTTCAACCCGCAACTTCTCCTTCTGCAGACCCCTTACTGCTTCTCTGAGCACCTCCATCTCTTCTCCCAAGGTCCTACCCACACTTTGCCACATAGACAGGTGACCTCTGACCTCAGAGACTACCTTCTCCAGCTCATCCACTCTATGTTCCGCAGTTTGCCTCAGGACCTTTTCTTGTTCGATCTGCTCCTTCATGGTCTTTAGTTCAGCCGACTTTTGCTCCTCACCAGACACTTTGTTAGCCATGTTCTGCTTTATGGCCGCAACCTCGGCCTCCAGGTGGCGCACCTGCCCCAACTGTACAGCGTTGGCGCCTTCCGTATCTGACCCAGTCAACCTTTCTTGAGGCTCCACCCTCTCCGGCTCTTCAGGGTCTGGAAGCGTACTCACATCTTGCCCAATCGCATCAGTCATATGTGTTTCTTTATTACCATCCTTAGTACATACATTGTGTTCCGGCGCCTTGCGCCCTTTATGTCTCCTACGATGGGAGGATTTTTTCTCCTTGTGGGGCCCTTCATTACTGTACTCCCTTTCTCTATTAGAGTCACAGTCACCCTCGGAGTCTGAGTCACATCCCACCTGGCACCCGTCAAGAGACTTCAGGTCTGTCCGTTGGGTAGCCGCCCCCTTTCCACTTGTGACACCGTCTGCTAAGTCACCGAGTTGGTCAGACCTGTCCACTTTGGGAGGAGTCACTGTGCTTATACACCTCGCCCCAACAGTACAGATCCCTCCATTCAGCGGCTGTAGAGGAACTCCCCCTTCCCACAATTCTGAGAACAGCCCAGAGTCCCGTCCTATAACTACGAGACACGCCAAATTTGGAACTAAAGCTGCCTTAGGGTTATCACTGTTCCTGACCGTCTCTAGAATCACACAGACCTCTACATAGTCTCTAGTGGACTCATGGATGCAGGTGACCTTGATCTTTCTTGTGGTTATAAAGTTATCGGGTGCAGCCCTCACTAGGGTCACCGAGCTCCCTGAATCGACCAGTCCGTGTACCTCCTCCTCACCATTCATCAGCAGGTCACACCCACATAGCCCCTCACCTGGAGGGTAATTCAAATGACAGACTGGACATACATAGCACCATTGCCCCTGGCAACAATCCGATGTCACCTCCCCTTTACCGTTGGGATACTCCACCCCCTTTTTACCCCCCATCCCTGATGGTGGGTTACCGCCCCTTTTTGTCCACCACCCCACTCTGGGATACACCCTGTGGACTCCCCTACAGTTTTCTTAGGCACAAACCCCACAGTACAGTTTTATTTATTTTGGGCTGTTACTGGCCCTTTAAGAGTCTGTGTGACCTGGTTCACACTGTCCTTCTATTACACCACCAGCTCCTGCTGGCACCGACACCGCTGCTGTGGCAGCCACTAACCACCGGCACCTCCGACTGCCGCTCACAAGCTGCTGCTACTGCAGAACCTCTTCCTGCAAGTGTCCCGGTAGCTCCCGCTACCACCAGTCTCTGCACGCTTCCGCTGCGCCATCTTCGTGGACCCCCTGATCCACAGCAACTTTCGTAACCCCGCCGAGTTACAGCCAGCCGCTTGTCACCTTCGTAACCCCACCGGGTTACAGCCAGACGTCTTCACCTGGTTATTTGTCATGCATGGAAAAAAAACATCCACAAAAAAAAGCAGCCTGACCTCACTGCATATGCCCGCATCGTCCACCACCCTGTAGGGATTCACTTCTGGTAGGCAAGGGCCGGACCGCAGTTATGGGGCAACACACAGGCTTTTAGTCCAAAATCAATTGTTTACTTTCTCTTTAAACGCCAGGTAACAAACATCATTAAACATAAATTCACTCCATCTTGGAAAATTACTGTTCCCAGACTCACCCTTGCATGGGACGGGCTTGACTAAGCGGCTGCAGGCCATGGCCAGGTGCCATTCCCTGGTGGTCTGGACTCGCTTCCAGTGCTTACTGACACACTGTAACAGAAAGTCACACTTCCAGGCTGACTCCAGCCAAACTCCTCAACAGAACCGCGTTGTTCTCAGTGTGGGACCGTCACAGGTTCCGCACACACATGTGTCCTGTCCGGGTTCTATTCAGGACCCCCATCCAACACCCCGGCCACCAAGTTCCAAGTCTCACCACGTGCTTCCAGGAATCCGATCCAACCCCAGGATCTTCCAACACCGACAGACCTTGCAGGAACCTTCCAGGCAGCCCTGTGCAGGACACACTCTCCACTGTCTCAGCCAGACTTCCAGAGACTCCTCAGTCTCCAACACAATCTCCATCTCCATGTGCCCAACACTGCCTTTCATACCTGTAGCCACTCCCCAAGCCAAGGTATGAAGCACATGGGCTGGTCACCTGTTCATGACCTCATCACAGGTCCTTCACAAGACATACAATCACCAGTATGTAACATTCATTCTCCCACCACCAGTGGGCGGTGTATGTGTGGTTAGCATGTCCCACCCAGCTCACAAGCTAACCCTGTAGGTTCACCCTTAACAACAATCAGAACTCTTATTGGACTACAAGTCCCAGAACAACATTACTGACCTACAGCACAGAATAGCTCTGTGACACATACTTTGCATTTAGCACCATACCAGGGACTGGTTTCCCATCCATCTCATGCCTCCATCCATAATTTGAGCAACTTATACAGCGCCTCCTAGGTGCCACATTAGTCACTACACCACAGTATATATATATATATATATATATATATACAGTGGCTTGCGAAAGCATTCGGCTCCCTGGAATTTTTCAACCTTTTCCCACATATCATGCTTCAAATATAAAGATACCAAATGTAAATTTTTGGTGAAGAATCAACAACAAGTGGGACACAATTGTGAATTTGAACAAAATTGATTCCAGCACCATCTTGCTGGAAAAACTCAGGGAACGTGCCATCTTCATTTTCCTGGAAAGTGGATTGGTCATCGTGGGCCAGTTGAATGGCCACCAAGGTTTCCTGATCTGACTCCATTAGACTTTTATCTTTGGGGTCATCTGAAGGCAATTATCTATGCTGTGATGTGAAATGTGCAGCATCTGAAACAACGGATATTGGAAGCCTGTGCTAGCATTTCTTCTGTGGTGTTGCTATCAGTGTGTCAAGAGTGGGAGAAGAGGGTTGCATTGACAATCCAACACAATGGGCAGCACTTTGAACACATTGTATAAGTGGTCATAAACTTGTAAATAACTCATGAAAAAATAAAGTTACATTAAAAACAAGCACCCTATTGCTTTTATTGTGAAATTCTCATGTGTCACATGACCCTCTTCCCATTGAAAAAATAAAGTTGGATCCAAAATGGCTGACTTCAAAATGGCCGCCATGGTCACTACCCAACTTGAAAAGTTTTCCCCCTCCCATATACTAATGTGCCACAAACAGGAAATTGATATCACCAACCATTCCCATTTTATTTAGGTGCATCCATATAAATGGCCCACCCTGTATAATGCTGTATATCTACCCCAAAACCTGACCTGTAAGAGAAGAAAAGTAACTTTTGTTATACTCACCTGCGGTGCGGTCCTGTTTGAGGGGTGTCGCTCTTCTTGATCTGGCGCATCCCATCTTCTTGCGATGGAGTCCTCCATCTTGCTTCGTGTGGAGGACGTGTCCCTGCATCATCCACACAGTCTGCTCGGTATTGCACTCCTGCGCCAGCGTACTTCTCTGCCCTGTTGAGGGAAGAGCAAAGTCCTGCAGTGTGCAGGTGCCAGGAAATGTCAGAGAAGTCCAGCGCCTGCGCTTTACAGTACTTTGCTCTGCCCTCAATGGCCGTAACTTTTATCTGCCAAACCTGGTGACAAGTTCCCTTTAAGGATCTGTGCACATGCTGCGGATTCTACTGCGGATCCGCAGCGGATTTGACCCTCCGGATCCGCAGCAGTTTCTGCTGCGTTGTACAGTACCACTATAACTTATGTAAAAAAAAAAACTGCTGTGCACATACTGCGGATTTTTCTACGTGGATTTGCTGCGGATTTGAGTCTGCACCATGTCAATTCTTTGTGCGGAATCCGCAGCAGTTTTACACCTTCTCCATTATAGAAATTCGCAGGTGTACAACCGCAGGGGAAATCCGCACAAAAACTGCAGAAAATCCGCACAAAATCTGCAGGTAAAATGCAGGTCATTTTACCTGTGGATTTAGCAAAATCCGTGTGGAAAAATCCGCAAGTGAATCCGCAATGTGTGCACTCACCCTAATAGCTTTGGTATTTACAAGGTAAAGAGAACTTCCAGGCGTAAAGGGAATTTACTCTGTTTTGACAACTCTCAGATCACAGTGTTTATGCATCAAAAAGGAGGTTTCCTTTACAGACAATTGCCATTTATTGCTTAGCTAAGATAAAATATTTAGCCTAATTTAGCTATATCTACGAGGATTACAGTAAGTCTTTCTATTCTGTCCTATACTGAACCGGAATGCTGTGCATATGCTAAATGTTTTTTAAGTGGATCAATGGAGATATGCTATTTCTGTTCTTTGAAAAGCTAAATCAATTTCTATTAATTTTCCCTAAAAATAAAATATTATTTTGTATCTCTTTTTATGTTCACAGGTGTCCTGGAATGGCCTTTTTGGACAAAATTAGTTGTTGTTGCTATTGGATTTACAGGTGGCTTAGTTTTTATGTATATTCAGTGTAAAGTCTACCTACAGCTATGGAGAAGGCTGAAGGCTTACAATAGAGTGATATTTGTTCAGAACTGTCCTGACACCACAAAGAAATTGGAAACTAAGAACTATCCAAGTAAGCAGAACAGTGGACACAAGGATTCCGTCTGTGTTCCAATTTCACAGACATCTACTAATCTCCAGTCATGTTCCAATGCAAGTGCAGCTGGACTCATGTCTGTTTGATAGCATGGTGGAAGCTTTCAATATATTTGTACATTTCCAAAGGTTATGCTGAAAGTGTTTCTGATTCACTGCAATGATGTGGCTGGGAGCTACTCTTCATCAAGGAGTGCAATATCCAATGTGGAAATTAGTTTCCAGAATGTTACAAATGTCATAGTATTATCATTAAGAACTTAAGCAGTGAGAAATTATATCAGAGCAAAGTCCACAATTTTTTAAGACCGTAAACTCAAACAGCTGACTTTATTAGTTTTGGTAGGGAAAACTTTTTTTCCAAGTTGTATTTGTTACTGTATGAGTGAGTTGAATGTTTTTTATTGAAAAACACATTTTACAAAACACATGTACAGCGCATTCTACAAATTCTCCCCTATAGCCCTATGTTTCGTCTACGCAATGTTCTGAATAAACATTAAAGGTTTTAATAGTCCAGAACTAATTTAAAAAATGTGCTTAAAATTTGTTTTTAAAGGTTTGGATTTAGAAATTGTGGCAAATGAAATAAACCATAATACTTGTTTTACTTGTGGAATTTGAATAATTTTAGTACCATAGTTTCCAAATGCTACAAATTTCCAAAGTTACAAGTGAAAGGCAAAAAATTTTTTCACCAAGTCCATCACAGCAATAGTTGTTTCCTAAGGGCATCGTACAGTGGGGTGTCGTAATCATTGCAAATTATGCAAAAAGTTTAAAATCTGCTACATCATATGATATTTTCTCATAGCAAAACTAAAGCCAGAAAGGTTATGTGCACTTGACAGATACAATTTTTAAAGTTTTGACAGGAAAAAAAATGTTTGTGCATGCAGCTTAAATGAAAACCAAGTTTTCTTGGTTACAAACCACTGGTAGTTTGCTCATGTTGTAATATGTTTGTACTTTCTATTTGCTTATACTTTAGTTACATGTTAGTCAATATTTTATTTTTTCTGTTGGAAATAACAAATAATATAAATGGGACTTTGGCCAAAACAGGTTAATAAAATTCATAACTGCAGTATCTTATATTTTAATTTCTGCACAATAGTCACCCATTGCCTTGATAATAGCTTCATGCATCCTGGCCCTTCTTTTAACAAACTTTTTTGACGTACCTAGTAGGAACGCTCTTTTAATAGTCTTGACAATGTTTCTAGGTATTCTAAGCATCTGCTGACTGTTTTTCCTTGAATCTCCGGTTTCTGGGATTAAGTTAGGGGACTGTCACTCTCCTTTTTGTCACGTAGATACTACACAGCCTGGTGGTGTGTTTGGTTCATTATACTGTTGAAATATAAAAGATAGTCCAACCAAACCCCCTACATGGTAGACTAAAGTCAGCTAACTCTTCTAATGTCGATGTGCTTGGTCTATAATTAAATGTGTGTTAGAGTTATGGATAATTTATTGTTGGGGAAAATATTGAACCAAAGTGTCCAATTTCGGACTGCCCATCATTTTGTCTCCCAGGTATAACCTGCTATCAGATGTGACATATCATAGAAAGGGAGCACTTCGTTGAACGAGTGTTTCTGTGCAAGGGAGAGCTGTCCAAACAATCAGCTGAACCATTTTTGGCTGACAGCAGATAACATGCTGTTTGATACAGAACATTGCCATAGCCATGTTGGTGCATCCAATGCTATATAAATCACCAACTGTGTGAAAAGAAAAGCACCATCCCGCCGTCTCCTTTTTTGCACAATGTTGGCAACCAGGTTAACCTGCAGTCATCACTTTCTCAAATCTGGACTCATGAAACCAAAGTACATATTTCTACTGGTCTGGTGTCGCCTATCTACAGATTTATCAATCTTTAAAAAGTCTTGTGTGGCATGGTAGAGTGTTATCAAAGGGAAAAAAACCTTTTCGCACAGTTGCTCATTTAATTTTTATTCAAGCTCGGTTTTTCTAATGGAATGACCACAACTGTTGTTCATTTGTATAATATCTTTATATTTTTACATATATATGTTTCTTGACCCAACAAATCTCCTTAGAAGTTTTCTGCAAACAATTCAACTACATAGGCCTGATGCACATTATCTCCCTTGACCAGTTGATGTCGAGTTCTTCTGGCTGAACTCACTGTATCATTCAATTGGGTGTTAATCTGAACTTAGTATTAGCATATATTTTGCAGTAAAAGTAACTCTTCCACTGCCTTTTCTATTGTGTTCTTCAATAGAACCTGTCTCCTCATGGGCAAATATCAACTTCAGAGAGAAAAAGAACTAGGACTCTAGTGCCACCCATTGGGAGGGCAATCCTAAAAGACAATATTGACCTCTTAAAGAGCCTTGCAGCATGACTTAGGATAAAAAGCCAAGCTAGATACTCACTCCATTTGCTGACACATATTTAAGGGTGTTTGCAACTCATCAGAGCAAAGTAGAACTGATTTTGCTAAGTGAGAAACCTCTGACATGGAGTCTAAGGGGGAACGTTTCGCTTTGTGGAAAGTTTCAAGAAAACATAGGGTGTCTTACAGGCAATCTAATGCTTTTCGGAATAGGATATTTGCACATTTACATTCCCAGAGGAGCATTGCGTGGCCTATGAGTCTCGTTATGCTAGTTTGGTACTCTCCATAAGAAGTAATGTTTCTCCTTAGAACAACTTGATTACTCATAATACCTAATCGCAAACAACAGAAAAAATAAAGAAAAAAATGGAATGCCTCACCGTGTCAATATGCCTGGTAGCCTTGTGTTTGCCAGCAGCAATCCAAAGAATTCCTTCTGATCATCGGATCACAATCAGAGGAAAAAAAAAGAAAGGGGGTTGTTGGATCACACACCTGAATAATCAAAAACAATTCTTCTTTATTTCACACCATGATAAAAATGTGTAGATATAGCCACAAATAGCTAAAAACAGAGTCACATTCTGACGCGATTGTGGATATATCTACACATTTTTATCATGGTGTGAAATAAAGAAGAATTGTTTTTGATTATTCAGCTGTTTGATCCAACAACCCCCCCTTTTTTTTCCTCTCATCATAACATCTAATCGTTTTTGTCATTGCACGAAAAGCTTTCAAAGATCTTGTTCCATATTAGCTGACCTACATTTTTTAAGGTAAGGATGAGTTATCTTTAGTCTTATGTCAGCTATGCTGTTTTAGTCCTAATGTGGAATACTAGCAACAGAAAACCCAAAAATAACTCTGTACGGTATGCCCCTTATGGAAACTTATAGGCATAATGCATGAACATGCAAAGACACCTCATAAAATAGTTTTAAAGGCACATATTTTTAAAGTGACCTGGGCGCATTCAAAAGAAAAAACAATTACTTACAAAATGTGCAATTTATTCCTACATCAATAAGTATAAATTACAAAATTAAATTTTAATTAAACAATATCCATTAATCTTCAGATCAATATGTCACTAAATGGCTAAAACATTCAGTCTGCTATCCAAACTTTTGACTACATCTGAACTACAGGTCCTTCTCAAAAAATTAGCATATAGTGCTAAATTTCATTATTTTCCATAATGTAGTGATTACAATTAAACTTTCATATATTTTAGATTCATTACACACCAACTGAAATTTGTCAGGTCTTTTATTGTTTTAATACTGATGATTTTGGCATACAACTCCTGATAACCCAAAAAACCTGTCTCAAAAAATTAGCATATCAAGAAAAGGTTCTCTAAACGACCTATTACCCTAATCTTCTGAATCAACTAATTAATTCTAAACACATGCAAAAGATTCCTGAGGCTTTTAAAAACTCCCTGCCTGGTTCATTACTCAAAACCCCCATCATGGGTAAGACTAGTGACCTTACTGATGTCAAGAAGGCCATCATTGACACCCTCAAGCAAGAGGGTAAGACCCAGAAAGAAATTTCTCAACAAATAGGCTGTTCCCAGAGTGCTGTATCAAGGCACCTCAATGGGAAGTCTGTTGGAAGGAAACAATGTGGCAGAAAACACTGTACAACGAGAAGAGGTGACCGGACCCTGAGGAAGATTGTGGAGAAGGACCGATTCCAGACCTTGGGGGACCTGAGGAAGCAGTGGACTGAGTCTGGTGTAGAAACATCCAGAGCCACCGTGCACAGGCGTGTGCAGGAAATGGGCTACAGGTGCCGCATTCCCCAGGTAAAGCCACTTTTGAACCATAAACAGCGGCAGAAGCGCCTGACCTGGGCTACAGAGAAGCAGCACTGGACTGTTGCTAAGTGGTCCCAAGTACTTTTTTCTGATGAAAGCAAATTTTGCATGTCATTCGGAAATCAAGGTGCCAGAGTCTGGAGGAATATAGCAAATAAACTCAGAACTCAACTTCAGTAGAGTGATGATTTTTAATCGTGTCCACAGTAATAACAGAAACGTTTCGGTCCTGAACTTGGACCTTCATCAGTCACATGGACTACTGTGAGTAGGTGGACCCAGCAAAAAGAGGGGCTATGCCCGGAATATCAGGTTTAAATTCTGTTCGATATAGGTGATCAAATATGGCAGCGGTTACCTGGGGGGTCCCGGTGGAGCAAAAATGTGCCTGCGGTGGACGCGGTATCTGGACGCGTATCTGACAAACAATGTTGTCAGAGTTTCATGCCATTTTTACCGATGCACCAAAATACATACCAAAACGAAACCAAAACTGATTTTGATGGGAAATATGTTAAGGCACATCCTTTCCATGTTAATGACTAGTATATACAGGTCCTTCTCAAAAAATTAGCATATAGTGCTAAATTTCATTATTTTCCATAATGTAATGATTACAATTAAACTTTCATATATTTTAGAATCATCACACACCAACTGAAATTTGTCAGGTCTTTTATGTTTTAATACTGATGATTTTGGCATACAACTCCTGATAACCCAAAAAACCTGTCTCAAAAAATTAACATATTTCAACCGTCCAATAAAATAAAAGTGTTTTTTAAAAACAAACAAAAAAAACATCAAATAATAAAGTTCAGTTATGCACTCAATACTTGGTCGGGAATCCTTTTGCAGAAATGACTGCTTCAATGCGGCGTGGCATGGAGGCAATCAGCCTGTGACACTGCTGAGGTGTTATGGAGGCCCAGGATGCTTCGATAGCGGCCTTAAGCTCATCCAGAGTGTTGGGTCTTGCGTCTCTCAACTTTCTCTTCACAATATCCCACAGATTCTCTATGGGGTTCAGGTCAGGAGAGTTGGCAGGCCAATTGAGCACAGTAATACCATGGTCAGTAAACCATTTACCAGTGGTTTTGGCACTGTGAGCAGGTGCCAGGTCGTGCTGAAAAATGAAATCTTCATCTCCATAAAGCATTTCAGCCGATGGAAGCATGAAGTGCTCCAAAATCTCCTGATAGCTAGCTGCATTGACCCTGCCCTTGATGAAACACAGTGGACCAACACCAGCAGCTGACATGACAACCCACACCATCACTGACTGTGGGTACTTGACACTGGACTTCAGGCATTTTGGCATTTCCTTCTCCCCAGTCTTCCTCCAGACTCTGGCACCTTGATTTCCGAATGACATGCAAAATTTGCTTTCATCAGAAAAAAGTACTTGGGACCACTTAGCAACAGTCCAGTGCTGCTTCTCTGTAGCCCAGGTCAGGCGCTTCTGCCGCTGTTTATGGTTCAAAAGTGGCTTTACCTGGGGAATGCGGCACCTGTAGCCCATTTCCTGCACACGCCTGTGCACGGTGGCTCTGGATGTTTCTACACCAGACTCAGTCCACTGCTTCCTCAGGTCCCCCAAGGTCTGGAATCGGTCCTTCTCCACAATCTTCCTCAGGGTCCGGTCACCTCTTCTCGTTGTACAGTGTTTTCTGCCACATTGTTTCCTTCCAACAGACTTCCCATTGAGGTGCCTTGATACAGCACTCTGGGAACAGCCTATTTGTTGAGAAATTTCTTTCTGGGTCTTACCCTCTTGCTTGAGGGTGTCAATGATGGCCTTCTTGACATCAGTAAGGTCGCTAGTCTTACCCATGATGGGGGTTTTGAGTAATGAACCAGGCAGGGAGTTTTTAAAAGCCTCAGGAATCTTTTGCATGTGTTTAGAATTAATTAGTTGATTCAGAAGATTAGGGTAATAGGTCGTTTAGAGAACCTTTTCTTGATATGCTAATTTTTTGAGACAGGTTTTTTGGGTTATCAGGAGTTGTATGCCAAAATCATCAGTATTAAAACAATAAAAGACCTGACAAATTTCAGTTGGTGTGTAATGAATCTAAAATATATGAAAGTTTAATTGTAATCATTACATTATGGAAAATAATGAAATTTAGCACTATATGCTAATTTTTTGAGAAGGACCTGTAAGACAAAATAATTAACCCCAGACCAAAATGTTCCTCCACCACTTAGGATATGTTCAGACGCAGCGTTTTTGTAGCGTTTTTCTACTTTAATATTGATTTCAACCAAAACAAATGCATTCACTGGGAAATGTCAATGTAACATTTAACAACCCTAGCTGGCCATGTGGTGTGTTACACATACGCAGACACATCTTGTTTCATTTATGAAGAGAGACTCTTAAAGCCACATAGCCTATTTTTACAGGGGCATCAGGCAGCATTAAACTGCTTAAAGGGCCATTATTAAACAATGGGTCTCCTTAACTTATATAGCCTATGCTGTGAGTGGATGGGCTGCCAAGAATTACGACGCACTCCAATACCCCTTTCAGGAGATGTCCAGGAGGGCTTACATAAAAAATGTTGCATTAAATGCAAGGGCTGCCCTGCTACCAAGTCATATGCACCACAATAACCCTTTGAACCCAGGTACTGGATGGGCCCAGGAAAATCCACTTCACATTATTAATTTTGTACTCACTTTCTGTTTTCTTATGCATTGACTGCAAGGCCTGCCCTGCTACCAAGTCATATGCACCCCAACAATCCTTTCAACCCAGGTACCGGATGGGCCCAGGAAAATCCACTTCACATTTTTCATGTTGTACTCCCATTCTGTTTTTTTTGCATTGACTGCAAGGCCTGACCTGCTACCAAGTCATATGCACCCCAATAAGACTTTGAACCCACAAACTGGATGGGCACAGTAAAATCCACTTCACATTATTCATTTGGTACTCACATTCTGTTTTCTTATGCATTGACTGCAAGGCCTGCCCTGCTACCAAGTCATATGCACCCCAATAAGCCTTTGAACCCACGTACTGGATGGGCCCAGGGAAATCCTCTTCACATTATTCATTTTTAACTCCCATTCTGTTTCCTTATGCATTGACTGCAAGGCCTGCCCTGCTACCAAGTCATATGCACCCCTATAAGCCTTTGAACCCACGTACCGGATGGGTCCAGGAAAATCCACTTCACATTATTCATGTTGTCCTCCCATTCTGTTTTCTTTGCATTGACTGCAAGGCCTGCCCTGCTACCAAGTCATATGCACCCCAATAAGCTGAATCCTCCTTGGAAGAAACATGGAGGAGGGCCTCTTAACAAAAAATGTCCCAAAAGGAGCCGGTCTCCTAGACTTGGAATGCCCATACACTAAGTGTGCTGGCTGGCAAACATTTTCCCCTGTGGGGACACCTCAACCTTTTCCATAAAAGTATTTTACGCCCAGCATAACCACCCACCCTTGTTAGGAATTCGACACTGGGTGTAGGAACATGGAACACGTTAACCCTGGTGATGTAGTGGCGGTGGATGACGAGACGTGGAGGAAGGCCTGATTAAAAGCTTGGCCCAATTTAAAGGAGCAGGTCTCCTAGACATGGAATGCCCATACCCTAAGTGTATGGGCTGGCAAACATCTTCCCCCGTGGGGTACACCTCAACCTTTTCCATACCAAGTATTTAACACCCAGCAAAAACACCCACCCTTGTTAGGATTTTGACACTGGCTGTAGCAGAACGGAGCGGGTCTCCTAGACTCGTAATGCCCATACACTAAGTGCATGGGCTGACAAATATTTCCCCCTGGGGGAGTAAACTTGTTCAAAATATTTTATGGGCATCATAGACACCCTTGCCAAAAACTGGACTGACTGTAGCAGCACAGAACCTGTTAACCCTGGTGATCTAGTGGTGGAGAATGAGGAGACATAATGATAAATCATACTGAAATCAAACAAATAAATAAAAAATGTGAATCCACCTATGAAAGAAAATAACAAAATGGAGGGGCGAACACAGGTCCATAGATATGAAGCCAGAATGTGTCCAACAAGATATGTTTGCCCCTAGCAACAGCTCAGAGACAGGGATATAAATAAAACAATAATATAATAGGATTTCACTATTTTTATATTGGAGAGTTATACACTAGGTCATAAGAGGATGTTCCACAGATAGGAAAAATGGAAAATATAAGAATAAATGGGAAGAATATACGTACATCTCATTTTTATGAGATTTCCCACTGGGGGAGTTACATTTGTTTTGGTTTCAAATTATTCACGGGCATCATAAAAACATCCTTGCCAAAAATTGAGTGACTTTTGCATAATGGAACACATTCACCCTGGTGTTCTACTGGATGTGGATGATGAGGATGAGAATAAGGAGGAGGATAAGACCAAATCAGGAAGCGGTCACCTATGTGTGGTTGTGAACAGGTGCATGAGAATACACCTCCATAAAAAAGACAATATATTTGAGGTTATGTTTCGCTGTTTGCATTCGCTGGTGTACGGAAGTCTTGCCCAATCCAGCCCTTGTTCATTTTTACAAGAGTCAGCCTGTCAGCATTTTCAGTTGACAGGCGGATGCGCTTATCTGTTATAATTCCACCAGCGTCACTAAAAACCCGCTCTGACAGAACGCTAGCAGCAGGGCAGGCCAGGACCTCCAAGGCGTAGAGAGTCAGTTCATGTCACGTGTCCAGCTTAGATACCCGATAATTAAAATGCACAGAGGAATCCCGAAGAATGTTTGTACAATCTGCAAGGTACTCCCTCACCATCTTCCCAAACATTGCACTTATTGTGCCAGCAGCCCTTGCCTCTGTGGCGCCACGATGGGAGGGTCTGAGAAAACTGTCCCAGAACTTAGCCATTGTTCCACTGCCTGAGCTGGATTGTACTTCTGTCTCTCTCGCTTGGATTCCTTGGCTGTACAACAAACTCTGACGTCTTCTGCCAGCGTTCTCACATGGGAATTTTTTCAGTAATTCCGCTACAAGATCCCTCTGGTACAGCAACATTTTTGTACACCAGTCTACCTCTGGAAGAAGATATTGAAAGTTTTCCTTGTAGCATGGGTCTAGAAGTGTCACCAACCGGTAATGTGTCACCAAAAATTTTTATAATGCGAGGGTCACAGGAAATGCAGAGCAACATATAATGCCAGACTACTAACAGTCAACACTTCCGCTTCCTTACCAACAGGATGACTGACCATGCAATCCTCCTCCTTCTCATCCTCATCCTCCTCTTTCCTGTCCTCAGGCCATCCCCGCTGAACAGTATGATAGCTGTGCTTGTAGTACCGTCTATAGCGCATGGAAGTAGCTCCTGTTCTTCCTCCTCCTCCTCATTGCATACCAATCCAGGTTGTGACGACATCAGGCTGGTCTGAGTGTAATCACCCTTTATGGTTCCTTGCTACATGTCCTCGTGCTCTGCCTGCACCATCAGCATCACGTCCACTTCCCCGTCCCTTGCCCCTTGCCTTGTCCATTTTAAATGGACTACTGAAATATTTAAAAAGCTCAATACAAATGGATTTATTTGGAGAAAAATTATATGTGATCAGTATGCCTGCAAAGCGAAGATTTTTCCACCATAGATACACCAGTCCTCAGTCTGAGATAACAGACTGTATTAATTTTTTGGGGTATGTTTTTTTGTTAATTTTTGAAAACCAGAGAAAAATATGTAGAACAAGGATAGCAGACAGAACTATGCAATGTATGCCTGCGAAGCAGAGATGTTTCCACCACAGATACACCAGGCCTCAGCCTGAGATAACAGACTGTATTAATTTTTTTGGGGTATGTCTTTGTTAATTTTTGAAAACCAGTAAAAAATTAGTAGAACAAGAATAGCAGACAGAACTATGGAACGTATGCCTCCGAAGAAAAGATTTTTCCATCACAGATACACCAGGCCTCAGCCTGAGATAACAGACTGAATACATTTTTTTTATTTTTTGGATAGAAAAGACTGCTGGATATAACGAGAGTGACAGACTGCCCAAAAAATGGAAGTTAGGCCTAAAATGCCTTAATTTTTGGCACATGGATGTATGAGGCATGTCACAGATAGACACCACTGTAAAATGTGGCCTGTTTTTAAAATAATGCAACATAGTTCTGTATATAAGTACAGTTACACCCAGGGCAAAAAAAAAAACCTGGCGTACACTGGCCAAACTTTGAGCACGCACAGATATGAGCTGGCATAGAGATACCACTATGACAAATGTGCGCCCTGTTTTTTTTGGCTAAATACTGGTGTATATAGGTACAGTCACAACCGGGGCAAAAAAATGAAACTGGCGAACACTGGCCAAACTTTGAGCACGCACAGATATGAGCTGGCATGGAGATACCACTACAACAAATGTGTGCCCTGTTTTTTTTGGCTAAATACTGGTGTATACAGGTACAGTCACATCCAAGGCAAAAAAATGAAACTGGCGTACAGTGGCCAAACTTTGAGCATGCACAGATACCACTACGACAAATGTGTGCCCTGGTTTTTTGTTTCTTTTGGCTAAATACTGGTGTATATAGGTACAGTCACACCAAGGGCAAAAAAAAAAATGGAGTACACTGGCAAAACTTTAAGCACGCACAAATATGAGCTGGCACGGAGATACCACTACGACAAATGTGTGCCCTGTTTTTTTTTTTTGGCTAAATACTGGTGTATATAGATGCAGTCACACCCAGGGCAAAAATATGAAGCTGGCGTACACTGGCCAAACTTTGAGCACGCACAGATATGAGCTGGCACAGAGATACCACACCAAAACATGTGTAGCCTGTATTCCAATTACACCTGGGGCTAGCTATAAACGGCCAATAGATCATACAGGTAGCAGCAGTATCAGCACCAGAACACAGGAAGGGAATGGACCCTTTTGATGTATGCAATGATCGATATATACACACATACAGTGCCTGCAGGCCTTACACTGATGTGTATAGAGCGAAGTACACTCCCCTGCCTATCTAACACTGGAACCTATATACTCCGGAATTAGTCCTTAGAAGGACTGTTGGTTTATCTGGATTTGAGCAGTTTAGGATGGTAGACACCACACTGACTAAGAAATAGCCAAATCTGACCCTATCTCGGCAGCAGCTCTCACTACACCATCTCAATCCGGAGCTGAATGCTGTGATGATCCGGAGATGATGCTGTACAGCCAACCAATCACTGCACGACCACAACAAAGATGGCTACGGAGTTTCATTGCCTGGTAGACAATCCCTGCAGCGTGATTGGGTCTCTAAAGTCCGCCAAAAATGCTGGGTGGAGACCCGAGTTCCCACCGAGTAATCCCAGAAATGCTTGATGCTCGCCGAGTATACCAAGTACCGTGATACTCGGGTGAGTAACGAGTAGTAGCGAGCACGTTAGCTCATCACTAGTCGTTAGTGTCCATTTAAGGAGTTGAGAGAGTAAGTGTGTATTTTACAGGTGCTTTGTCCATTAAATAAAGGTGCATGCAAAATATGCTTTCTGCCAAATGTGTTTTACTCTTAAAAGAAAACTATTCTGTTTCTTTAAAAAAAAGTTACAGCAAAATACCTACTGTTCTTAAGACTCTACAATCAGCAATTTTACAGCATAATAAAGCAATTGTCACAATTTGGAGCTGGTTTACTTCTATTGGCCTTGAAGCCTTCCAATTATTAAGGGAAGCAGTCCATCATCTTTAGCTGAAGAGAAGTTGGGTGAGGTAAAAAGACAAAGCATACAAGTACTGTATATCAACTAAACAATAGTTAAAAAGGTTTATGTTTTGGAATAGCTATTTCACATTCCTTATCTTAACGCAGTTTTCTGGGCACATAAGAAGTAAACAATATTTCCATTCAGGTAATGAGTCCCAAAAGCATTTGGTTATCTTTATTTTCCTTTACAAAGCTCTACTTCAGCCCCTTGCAGTCATACTTCTGTTGTTGATTATGTTCTAAATTCTCTTTGTGCTACTAGAGTACATTTCCCAAGAGGCTGTATGCTCTGGCATTTCTGCCAAAAAATGTATCCATCCCACAGCTCCATCACTTCTGCTTTCACTGCTCACCCCAGGACACCTTCAAAGTATCGTCTTGAGACTCATACTGTCTAAAGGTGGATAAGTCTCTAGTTCCTTAAACTATTAGTATGTGCTCTTGCACTCAAGGTAACAGCTGCTGACACTGATGTCACTATAGGGGAGCAATGAGTCATATGTATTCATGTATTATAGTGTCATCTATCACTCTGGAATACCCAGTACTGCCCCTTCTGGCCACAGCCACTAGTTGTTAAGGTTCACGTATTTTGTGTGGATCCTTTACTATGGGTCCTGCTTTCACATCATTCCTGTAAAACTGGTTGAAGTTCACAGTGATTTACACCAGGATATCGATGTGAATACTTTTCCATCCAATTATGACAAGAGCATTCTTAAGGTGATACCTTTATTGGCTAACCAGAAAATTATATGTTCCCTAGCTTTCAGAGCTCAAGGCTCCTTCTTCAGGCATGATTACATTTGGAATCTTGCCTGAAGAAGGAGCCTTGAGCTCTGAAAGCTAGCGAACATATAATTTTCTGGTTAGCCAATAAAGGTATCACCTTAAGAATGCTCTTGTCATAATTGGATGGAAAAGTATTCACATCGATTTTTCTGGCTAACACGGTACCACAATATAATTTATTATTGTACACCAGGATATCAACATTCAGGGCAAACTGCACTTAGAGCTTCTTGCTGAGTCCTGTCTCCTGAATGAAGGGTGGTGTTTGTGTAAGGGATTACAAAGACTGTTTTAAGCCTCACAGACATCCCGGTTGAATGTTAGTAAATCTACTACTATGTTCTCTTGCTGCTATGTATATATTGTGAGACAGTGAAGGGGTGTGTGCTGGACGGCGTGTATATCTCGCCCAGGTTTCTTAGCTGGGGCGCATAAAATAGGTTGTCAGTGCGGTGTTCATTCCATTCCTATCTGGGACAGGTTTGCAGTGCAACCCGGAGTGAACACAGCTGCTTAATTAGGCATCCATAAGTACCTGCTTGAGAAGTTCAGAAGGGGCTCTCTCTCAGTCTGGATCTGACTTCAGACGCCATTGGAGCCTCATGTGAGCTGCACACTGGTAACTACTGAACATATGTGTTGTTTTGGGCACAGGCTATTAGAGTCTGGACCCGGATAGAAAGGGAAAATCTATCTAAGTGTAATTAGTGGCGGGACACGCCTAGGCTTTATGTTTATGATTTTGTTTGAATTTATGTTCTGTTTGCTGTGGACTTTAATAAAACTGGTTGCGGCCAGTTTTTAACAGAACCACTGTCTGTGAATGGTCTCTTTATGCCACTCCGTCTCCCCAAGACGGCGATCCCAGAGCTATATCCCCTGAAAAGCTTACAATATATATATATATATATATATATATATATATATATTGTAGCCTTTCCGGGGGTTTTAGCTCTGAGATCGCTGTCTGGGTAGACAGAATGGCATGGAAACAGTTCATTCAGACAGCAATTATGGTAAAAACTGGCCGCAACCAGTTTTATTAAAGTCCACAGCACACAGATAAAACAAAGCATAAACAAAAGACCTAGGCTTGTCTAGCCACTAATTACACTTATGTAATGTCCCTTTCTATCAGGAACCCAGACTCTATCAGTCTGTGCCCAAAACAACACATATGATATATGTTACCAGTATGGAGTCTCCCAGATACTCCTCCTTATGTCTGAAGGTCCACCCGACTTCCAGACTTGAGAAAGATCCACTCCTATTCAGTAGTCATTATGCTGGAGGTTCACAGAGACACTCCTGTGTCCGGGGTCCTTCCTGCACCCAGACTGAGACGGCTCTTCTCCTCTTCAGTAGCTTATCCGCATGTATTCTCACAGAGACTGCTTCCTTGTGCCAGGACACCTCTCTGTGTCCAGGCTGAAGACAGCTCTAACACTCTTGGCTTATCCGCATGGATTCTCATAGAGACTGCTTCCTTGTGCCAGAACACCTCTCTGTGTCCAGGCTGAAGACAGCTCTAACACTCTTGGAGACTGTTTCTTGTGCCAGGACACCTCCCTGTGTCCAGGCTAAACTAGCTCCCACACTCTTGGAGACACCTTCTGTGCCTGGACCCCTTGTCCAGACTGAATGAGCTCTCAGATTGTGTTTGCAGACACCTACTTCTGGTCTCCTAATCAAGACCTGAGTAGTTTCAGGCCTGTGCTGCAAGTGTGTGCTGAATGTGAGGTGTAGTGACCTTTCTCTTCCACTAGGTTTACAAAGCCACACATTTCCCTTATACCTAGGCGAAATGCACACCCCATTCAACACACATTCCTTCACTGTCTCACATATCCCCTCCCTCTTCTCCAGACCGGAGGGCTGGTCATCCAGACCGGAGGGCTGGTCAACAATCCAACAGAGACAGTGACCTCTGGACCAGTCATGGCCCTCATCAACTTCATCCTCACCACTGTCATAGCCAACATCAGCTTTCTCTTCATCTGAAGCATCCGCACTACCCTGTACCCTCCCAGGCCTATGCTCTCTGCGGGCCTCGGGTATCCTGCACGGTTTCATCTTGACCTTAGGGCCGGGCTCATTTTCGATATAGTGCCTGGCCAGAGAAGTACGACCCGACACATCAGAACACTTCTGCTGACTCTTCCTTAGAAACTCACGTACCTCCTGTCCCTGGTGCACTGACCCTGTGTCACCAACTATCACAGAAGGTATAGGGGGTCTTTCACTTTTCTCCAGTTCCCCACTTTCAGGCTCTTCTGGCAAGACATGCCCAGAAGCCCCACCGTCCGTCCCACACTCTACTTCTTCAGTCACATCTGGCTCACTGTCAGGGCTATACCCTTCATTTTCATTCATATCCTGCTCACTGTCAGTGTCACACAATTCATTTTCACTCACATCCTGCTCACTGTCAGGGTTATACAATTCATTTTCATTCACATCTTGATCTGGAACCTTAGTTAACATGTCATCCACAACATTAACTGCACCATCTGGTCCCTCAAGTATGTGACTATGTGACAACCCCAGCACTACACTTCTATATAGTTCAGGCACTAGGAGCTGACTCACAACCTCTCCCTGGACTTCAGTGTTTATGGCAACATGAGAGAAACTCTCCTCAGAGTCAGGCTCCTGGGAAACCTCATTTAGAACAATCATATTTTCCTGTGCTGTTTTAAGAGAGGGTTCTCGCCACTGCTCACTCTCAAAACCGTCACAGGACACAGGCAAGTCAGGGACACTCGGTTCCCGAGAACCACCATCCTCGTCTCCCAACATTACCTGCAAAGAAATTTCATCTTTATCACGGTCATCATCAGTATCATCACTATTATGATTAGCATCATCATCATTATCAATATCATCATCACTATCACACAAGATAAACGGCCCACTAACATTGTGTTCCGCCCCTCGGGACTGCGTACCCTCAGTAGGGGCTTCATCACACTGTCCATCAGAATCACCCTTCCCCCAGAGATCCTTAGACCGGGGAAAGTCATTACACAACACAACGGGGTGCACCAGGTTCTTCACTACCCCCACTTCACATGAAACCTCCCCGAGTTTAGGGACCAAGTCCACGGCAGTCTCTGGGTAGACTTTGGTGTCTCCATGGATGCACACCATACTCAAGTGCTTATCAGGGATGAAGTCCCTATCAATCAGGCTGTCACATACGGAAGTCACTGGACTCTCTGAGTCCAAGAGGGCCTGCGCTGAGCAACCATTTGTAACCACCGGGGACACCTGTGGTCCAGTCTCTTCGGTTGCGGTGGTCACACACACAGGTTCTGCGCAGAGAGAGAGGGATCTGCCAACATCACGGCACATAGGCTCCCCCTCTAGTGGACAGTTGGCTGCAATTTCACGACATCTCCAACACTGTCCATCATACTCTTCCACCCACATGTCCCCTTGGGCCTGAACCCGCTTATCAGCATACCCCATGTCCCCAACAGCTGGAACACTCTTACCGGGAGAGTTCGACGTCCGGGAACTCTGAAGTGACGTCCTCTCAGACGGCTGTACCTCAGGAGAACATGCTCGGGTGTAGCGGTTCACTGTAGGACATGCTCGGGTGTAGCGGTTCACTACCACCTTTTCAACTCCATAATCAGGCCTGCTGACTGCAGACTCCCAACTGTATCTCCAGTCATGAACTCCTCTGGCATGGGCTGTCACCGTAACACCCAGCCGGGTAAGAATCTCCACTTTCATCTTAGCATAGTCTTGGCTGTCCTGCTCGCTCAGGTCAGCATATGCCCTTTGGGGCTCTCCAATCAGATATGGTGCGACCATCATGGCCCATTCAGATAGGGGCAGATTCTCCTTCTCTGCCAGTCTCTCAAACCTAGTGAGATATACCTCCACATCATCACGAGGTGTCATCTTTTCCAAGGACCGTCTTACCGCCCTCTTCACAGCGGACAAGTCAGGTGACTTTGCAACATTACTTTGGGACGATGCACCACAAGTCCCCTGCAGTGCTGCAACCTGCTCAAAAAACAACCGGTTATTCTCCTGCTGCTGCTGCAGGATTTGCTGCTGGTACTGCTGCATTTGCCGCTGGTACTGCAGGCGCTGCTGCTCCATTCTCTGCTGCATGCTTCGCTGGGCCTGTACCAGGTACTCAATGAGCTCCTTCACACGGCCGGACTTATCTGTCTCAACCACGGCAGTCTTATGTTGCACATTAACTTGCGCCATTTGTTCAAACAGCGCCTCCATGCTGTCATCCATGCTGTCAGACTTCTCTGTCTTAACAACGGCAGTCTTCACTCAAGACATACACACACTCTACAGTCTTTTCCATAGAAAAATTTAGCTCCGCTGTGCAGACACTTTTTTTTTTTTTTCTTTTGCAAAGTCTATTAGGGCTACTGTCTCTCCAAGACTGCTCCAAACAGACGTTTCTGCTGACACACACTTTTTTTTTCCTCTGTTGCTATTTCAATAGACTTCACCTTTAATGCTGTCTCTTGCCACTGTGCTGCATGCACACTCCAGCACTAACTGTACCAGGCCCTGCGCTGCCCGCATTCTCCACCAATTGTAGCCTTTCCGGGGGTTTTTGCTCTGAGATCGCTGTCTGGGTAGACAGAATGGCATGGAAACAGTTCATTCAGACAGCAATTATGGTAAAAACTGGCCGCAACCAGTTTTATTAAAGTCCACAGCACACAGATAAAACAAAGCATAAACAAAAGACCTAGGCTTGTCTAGCCACTAATTACACTTATGTAATGTCCCTTTCTATCAGGAACCCAGACTCTATCAGTCTGTGCCCAAAACAACACATATGATATATGTTACCAGTATGGAGTCTCCCAGATACTCCTCCTTATGTCTGAAGGTCCACCCGACTTCCAGACTTGAGAAAGATCCACTCCTATTCAGTAGTCATTATGCTGGAGGTTCACAGAGACACTCCTGTGTCCGGGGTCCTTCCTGCACCCAGACTGAGACGGCTCTTCTCCTCTTCAGTAGCTTATCCGCATGTATTCTCACAGAGACTGCTTCCTTGTGCCAGGACACCTCTCTGTGTCCAGGCTGAAGACAGCTCTAACACTCTTGGCTTATCCGCATGGATTCTCATAGAGACTGCTTCCTTGTGCCAGAACACCTCTCTGTGTCCAGGCTGAAGACAGCTCTAACACTCTTGGAGACTGTTTCTTGTGCCAGGACACCTCCCTGTGTCCAGGCTAAACTAGCTCCCACACTCTTGGAGACACCTTCTGTGCCTGGACCCCTTGTCCAGACTGAATGAGCTCTCAGATTGTGTTTGCAGACACCTACTTCTGGTCTCCTAATCAAGACCTGAGTAGTTTCAGGCCTGTGCTGCAAGTGTGTGCTGAATGTGAGGTGTAGTGACCTTTCTCTACCACTAGGTTTACAAAGCCACACATTTCCCTTATACCTAGGCGAAATGCACACCCCATTCAACACACATTCCTTCACTGTCTCACAATGTATATATATGTATTGTGTTAGAGCATCATAAAACAGTTAGCCCACTAGAAGGGGGCAATTTAGCACACTTAGTTGAGAATAGGCAACAGTTAACTTAGGAAGGGCCAACTGGTGGTAAGACAGGAGGATTTCCTAATGCTAGTTAGAGGGGTCTGGGAGCCCAAACAGCCCTGAAAGGCTTCAGAGCCCAGGCAGCACAGTGAACCCCGAAATGTTAAAGCTGAGAGCCCAGTCATCCAGGGCTTGGGAACAGAGAATACAGCAGCAAAGGAATGCCTGGCAGCACCAGAATGTAGCAGCTAACTGCGTGGGCTGATGCCCTTATGTCTGTGGCGAAAGGGAACTCCTAAAGGCGGTTAAGCTGAACAGAAGGGACGCTGCGGTACCGGAGGAGCCGGTATGACCTGGAAGTATTCTAGAAGAAGTAGGGAAAAGCACAGGAATAGACAAGGATGTGTACTGTGATGTTCCCTCTGAAGTTTCTGTAACTGAACTGGGCGTACTGAAAATGAATACAAGTAAAGTTGTTTTCTATAAGTTGAAACTGGACTCTGTCTCCCTTTGTTTGGACCCATCAGCAAGCAGCCCTCAGCAGCTCAGAAGGAATCCTGATGGAGGTGAGAGCATGACAAAAGGTATAGCTGAAAGTGGACATTATATGCCTGTGGCGGAAGACCAGGGCGTGAATGAGCAACCAGTGTCAGCCACGACTACGGCTCCCCCTTCACTTGGCGTAGTGGGGTAGGATCCTGCAACCTTGCAACGTGAGAATACTGTGGATGTGGTGGAGAAAGATGAAGATACCGTTAAATTGACTGATACCCTGGATGTGACTGATACCCCGGATGGGACTGACAGTTTATTGGTGGCAAAGATGGCGACTCTGAAGATGGCAGAAATTGGCACGAAAATAGAGGACGACAGCGTTAATCCCACCCATCGAGGGCGTCCTGATGCAGAAATGGCACGAAAATCTGTCCAGCAGATTCGGCGGCCTAAGCTGGAGATGCAGGCCCTCGTGAATGGTGCACGCCCATGGTGGGTGCGTTGGAAAAGGAGAAGGCCTAGCCCCTTACAATGGGTTGTAGAGAAATGGGTGGGGCCCAGAAAAAAAACCTGTGTGCAGCTGCTCGGTGCCATTGCGAGATACGGCACCGGCAGCGGAGTAGGCCGCATCGAGGGGAGGTGGTGACAGGCGGAGGAGAGGACCTGTCCCGGATGGATGGGAGGAGTTGCCGATCACTACTGGTCCGTAACATCATCGCCGGGTGCTGGAGGCTGGTGAACTGGAAGCAGAGACTGCCTCGGAGGAGCACGTACCGGAAGTGAAGGAGTCTAGATCGGAGTGCGCAGCTGTAATGGTGGAGGGATCTGATGGTCATGAGACAGTCGCAGCCAGGATGCTGGAACAGGTGGCTGTGAGTGATCCTCGATCCCTCATCCCGGAAGGCTGGTCCATACCTTGGTCTCCTACCCCGGAGAGCTGGTCTATATGTAGTGGCGCTTGGTCCCTTGATATGTCTCATGTCCACCAGGAGACAGGGGGCCCCTTTCCATCCACTGGGCAGGCCGCCTGGATTGAGGAAGTGATCTTACGTAAAAAGTGGCAGGAGAAGGAGGTTTGGGCAGAGCTGCATGGACCCGGAGGGGGTGCTATGGCCGGACGTCGCACCAGAGGGCAGCTGATATACACAGATGTGGACCATGGCTATGGCTCCATCCGTGAGGCAGATACCAATGCTAAAGTGTATGTCAATGCCACCTCAGTGAAATTCGGCAGGCCCTTGAAGTAAGGTAAATTTTTACAAGGAAGATAGTGAACGGGGATATTTTGCCGTGGCTGTTACCCTTTGTGTGGAAGATGATTTGGCACTATATGCGGGCCCGGAACAGGCTCAGTCGGTTCCCTGTTCTCTGACCACTGCCCGGCCAAACTATACCCCTTCCATGTCTTTACAAAAAAAATGACACCTACAGCTGCAGGGTCATCAGCTGCAGCATGGGCACAGAGCCCGATGGAGAATAAAGCGGCATGGGACGCGTGTCGGTGAGATGACTGAACTTTAAGAAATATAGTGATTGTTGCATAAAAATAAATAAATAAGGAATGTGACTGTCCCTGTGGGCAAAGAAGCCCTGGAGCACCAAAGTCAGGTGCAGTGTGACCGGTCCGGGTTACAGTGGAACATTGAGAAGTGTTGTTTTCTTTTCCCCTCACCAAGTTTTGTTGCGCCTGTTGCACCTCTCCTGCTGGCTGGCAGGACTCTAACCCCAAGGGGTTACGTACAAGTGGACTGTGAATTAACTGTGTGCTACAGAGGATGGCGCAGAGTGCAGCACACACGGTTCTTAAAGGGGCCTTAGCTCTCACAAAGGAGTGGGGTAAACCCCTCAAGGACTAAGGTAGGCAGTGTATCTATACCCGGGTCATATAGGTGGACTGGATGGGAATTTAATGGACTCTTCTGTGGATATGGACATTCCCGGATGGAGGTGGGTGGCATCCAGTGTCTTCTACTGAGCAAAAAGACTGTCTGCGGCTACAGCGGGTGATGTCCAGCACCCTCTGCAGAGCCAGAAGACTATGTTTAAAGGTTTACCTCCCTGCGTGGAGTACAGGTACTTATATACCTGGTCATGCTACCAGTGAGATTATTTTATCTGAGGAATATTTTGCCCCACTAGATGCACAATGACATCCTAGATGTGCACAATGGGAAACAAATCCATATTTGTACTTTTTTTTTTCTCCATAATACGATCAGTGTATGAACTATATCTGTCTTCTATAATTTTTATACTCTTCGCAGTTACATCCCTTTCATTCAGAATTGGAGATAATCAGACTGGACCATCGAGCCGGTGGGAGTTTTAGATAAAATGCCAAATCATTCCCTTCGAAAGTAGCTCCGAGAAATGATTAGGCATATGTTTGGTAAAGTGTAACTCCAAAAAAATGCTTTCAGCAAAAAAGGTAATTTTTTTAAAAGGGGTGTCTCCCTTTAGGGTCAGTCTGCAGTTAAGGAACTGTGTGCTATGAAGATTGTCCATTGTGGGGAAAGAGCGCGTGATTGCAAGTATGTGATTTGCATTCTTTCGGTCAAAGCCGTTGTGTTTTCCCCCAGTAATAGCGTATTGAGGATTTGGGAAAAAAGTGAAAATGCACTAATGACTCCCCGCCTGGCCCCGAAAAAGCTTGCAGGCGCTTGAAAATTCAGAAGTCTGCATTTCTATAGAGCAACTGCAGCTTGTCCCTTCTTTTTAGAAAGGGAAAACAGTTTTTAAAAAACAAAAATAAAGGCTTCCAAGATAAAAGGGGTTTTCCCAAATGTACCCGTCTTTAGTTTTTTTTTTTTAACACCCCCAAAAAATTTTTTAACCATGTTGGGGTTGGGGGTTTTGTTCAATTTAACTTGTCTTTTTTTTTTAAGGTCATTCCCCCTTTTTTCAAATTTTTTCCCCTAAATCAAAAAATTTTGGCTTTTTAATAATCATTTTGGTTTAAAATTTTAGAATTAAAAAGGGGGCCTTTTTCCAGGGGATTGAAACAGGTGTTGTGTTAAATTAATGGGGTTTTTTTTTTAGGAGGTTTTCCAGTTTAAAATTCCTTTTCCCCTGGTTTTAAAATCTGTGAAGGGGGTGTATGCTTCCCTTTCTTTTTCCAATTTTTTTTCCCCCCCTTTTTTTTTTTTTTAAAAATTAAAAATTTTAGTGTGCCGCTTCCACCCAAACAATACATTGGGTTCAAAAAATAAAATTCAGAAAAGGGCCTTTAAAATATGAAAAAGTTGTGTTCGTGTTCACTTGCTGTGGGTTTTTTTTTTTTTTTTTAGTGCGTTTACCCTTGTTTTCAACCATGTGGTTGTAGTCTGCTAAATGTGTCATGCCCCACCTTTATTTTTTTAAATTTTTGGTGCCCATTCCCTTTCAAAACAAATCTATTGTGTGACCGCTTCCACCGTTCAAAAATGGTTGCAAAAAATATAGAATTCAAAAGGAGCCTTTGAATGGAAAAGTTGTGTTCAGTGTTCATTGTTTGGGTTTTTTTTTTTTTGAGTGCAGTCACGCCGTTAGTTCTTACCAGCTGGTTTTAGTTCTGAAAGTGTGTCACGCCTTCCCTTGTCATTTTTTTTAATTGGTGTCCTTCCATTTAAATAACTAAATTTTAGTGTGACGGCTTCCCCCGTACCAAACATGGTTGCAAACACTATGAATTACAAAAGGGCCCCCTTTGATTGCAGTTGTGTTCGTGTTCATTTGCTGTGGGTTTTTTTTTTTTTTTAGTGAGATCCCGCCGTTAGTTCTTAACCATGTGGTTGTAGTCTGTGAAGTGTGGTCCCCCCCCTTGTCATTTTTTTAAAATTTGGGGTGCTCCTTTTATTTCAAAAACTCAAATTTTGTGTGACGCGTTCCTCCGTTTAAAAACATTGGTTGCAAAAAACCCATAGAATTTCAGAAAGGACCTTTGGATTTTAAAAAGTTTTGTTCGTGTTACTCTAGTTTGAGTTTTTTTTTTTTGGGCAGATCCCCTCCGTTAGTTTTTTCAACCCTTGGGGTTTGTTTTAAAATGGCATTTTCCCCTTTTCATTTTTTCTAATTGGTGTGCTCCTTCCATTTTAAATAATAAATTATTAGTGTGACCCTTCCCACCCCTACCAAAATTGGGGTTCAAACCTATGAAATTAAAAAAGGAGCCTTTTGAGTATGAACGTTGTGTTAGGTTTACTTTGTCGTGGGTTTTTTTTTTTTTGGGCAGACCGCCCAGTTTTCTTAACCCGTGGTTGTAGTTGTGAAAGTGTGTCACTCCCCCACCTTTTCATTTTTTTAATTGGTTTGCTCCTTCCCTTTAAAAAACTCAAATCTATTGGTGACGGTTCCTCCTACCAAACATTTTTCAAAAAAAAAATTAAAA
>JARQOD010000001.1:150202613-150291072 GCA_033576555.1 Oophaga sylvatica
GGAAAGTAATAGATGGATTAAACGACAATTTTTTATACCAATTTCCGTTATCCAGTAATTTGTACGCCTGTCTTTCGTACATGTTTCTAGGCCATATTACCAAATTGCCCCCTTTGTCCGCTGCTTTAAATATAACGTCATCCCATCTCATCATATCCATGAGGGCTACCCTTTCCTCCCTAGATAAGTTGTCCTTATGATCTAATCTTTGGGCCAGAGACTCCACCTCTCTAGATACTACTCGGGTGAACACTTCCACAGCCGGACATATATTAAGGGGGGGGAAATTGGAGGATTTGGAAAACAAATAGGTGGGGATGCTGTTAACTTCATTGGGTAGATCTCCTGCAGCCAATGATTCCAAAACCTGTGAAATTTCTCCCGTATCCATTGTAGTCTCAATAGGGTTACTGCTCACCTCAATTGGTTGATTTTCTGCGGCCAAAGATTCCAAAATCTGAATGGCCTCTCTTTCCTCAACAGTAGTCTGGGTTACCATTTCCAAATCAGCAGGTTTAAAATGTAATTTTTTTAGGACAATTTTCCTGGCGAAAAGATTAAGATCCTTAATCACAATAAAGGAGTCTAAATGAGAAGAAGGAGAAAAAGTCAAACCTCTCTCCAACAATTTAATCTGCGTCAAAGTTAAGACATGTGCCGATAAATTGATCACCTTAAGTTGATCCTTATATCTTTTCTGTCTTTGTGGTTTATAAAACATATCTGGATACTTGCGTCGTCCACCACTTCTCAAGTGAAAATCTCTTCCAGTCCCTGAATCACTCACAGGTAAACTATTCTCACTGCCCGATATGCTGGAAGTATCGGATCTCTCCATGTGTGGCTGTTTATTAGAAGGATTAGATTTAACATTCTTGAATTGCCAACGATATATCCGCTGTAATTCATAATCCTTGTTGTCTCTAGAATATTTCTTGAGTTTCCCTTGACTCACATCCTCTTCCCACCTATACACTTCCTTACCTAAATCCCTCAACCAAGCCTCCAAGGATTCCTTGGACATGGATGATTGCAAGGATTTTAAGGTAGATTCTAGGTCATTGTCAATACTAATCAATGATGACGTATTGTGTTCAATAATGATCTTAATAAAATCCAACGAACAATTGGAGGCTACTTCCATCCAGCGATTAGTTAAGGCTTCATTATGTAATTCAAAAGTGGGGTATAATTGTATTCTCAATCCTCTTGGAATAATCTTCTTATCCAAATAATTTTCCAAAGAGGCCCGGTTCCACCAAACCTTAGTTTTTTTATGAAGCGCATTTTTATATTTAATCATGAGCTCTCTGCTAGCTATAGTTGCATCCTGCGAAACTCCACCGGCATTTTGCTTAAAAATATCATTTGCTTTAGACCGCCAAGATAATTCCTTAGCTCTGAAATCCATGATGGACCATCTGTTATGAAAACAGCATAAAATGTAATGTCACTAAATGTCCAAGGGGCACTTCAATCATATATTACAATCCTAACCTATATATATATTTATACAGGAAAAAAGGAAGAGATCCCAATAGTATAAACAACAAGACTTTATTTATTAACAATAAACAACAACGGTAAAAAAGCAAAATGCCGTAAGGGACACCAATAACACACATGCACAAGGATATTCCCAGCTATGTACATCCAAAGAACTCCAATATGTGCTGTAACACAATATACAAAAAAATATATTTTTTGAACCCACAAGGTTTCCAATATGTGTAAAAATACAGCAATACATCAAAGGATAAATGTCTAAATGATGTAAAATCAATGCATGTGGTTCCAAAAATCACCACTCACACCACCAGGCAAAAATATATATATATCACAACATCGATTGAAGTGTGGTAACAACAATCAAGTTATATGCTCAATTCCATACATAATCTCCCTACCAAGTGGGGCAATGATCCGCCTTAATGCAGAAGAGTATATTTACCTGGCGGTGGTGGTAACCGTGGTGTCCCTTCACCCCGACGCGCGTTTCGCCTCCTGCTTCTTCCGGGGGCGTGTCAGGGTGAGGGATCACTGTGATTTTATACCCACTGGCTGCCCGAGCTACAATTATTAAAACCGGTAACACCTGATGTCAGTCGGCGCATAGCGCATGGCTCCGCCCCCTTGATGACATACTTCCTTGTCGACGCTCAATGACACGCAAGCTCCAGTACAGCAGTCAGATGTTTTTTGTAATTGATGATGTGGTTTGCGCACATGTCAGGAAGAGTTTTGGTCCACTCCTTTTTGCAGATCATCTCTAAATCATTAAGATTTTGATGCTGTCACTTGGCAACTCAGAGCTTCAACTTCCTCCATAAGTTTTCTATGGGATTAAGGTATGGAGAGTGGCTAGTATTTGATCACCTACCAACCATTAAGAGTTCTGGCTCCCACAGACCAGTTAGATGCTCCTAATCAACTCGTTACCTGCATTAAAGACAGATGTCTTACATAGTAACTTGTTACTATCTCCACTCTGATATGTTACTTTGCTTTGGGGCTGTCAGTCTGTGCTTGGTCTCTGCTGCAATCCTCTGTGTTCACTTTACTTGATTAGTCTTTCACTTAAGGATGCTAGCTCCTTCACCCAGTGTCAATCATACACTTGCTGTTGTCTGCGTAAGACTGATCGCTCTGCGCTCTGTGCCTGACCCAGCCTGACTTGATTTCCTCTCTGGACTTAGACCCTTTGCTTGTGACCTGACTTCTCTTGTGCCTGCTCCCTGTAAAATGCTTTGTGTTTCCAGTTTTTCTGACCCTGGCTTGTGTATTAGATTACATCTCTGAATACTCCTTTCTATACAGTGCCATTTCCTGGACCTGACCTCGGATCTTTTTTGACTTCCCTTTACTTATTCAGTGAGTAGTAATTTAAAATTTCTATTTGTAATCGTAGTCTCTCCCTCCACTACTGGGACTAATCATTTTATAGTGACTCGCGTCACATTATGATTTACCAATACATTTTTTCTTTTTTTCACACCTCTGGATCCGTTACGTGCTTTGTGTGATGGTGGCAAATCTGAATCAGTTAGTCCAAGATCTGGCCTTGGAACAACACAAACTGGCATCCTCACAGGTTCAATTACAAGGCCAGATTTTTGGTACTTTTACTGCCCCTCAGAATCTCTCTCCTCAGACTGCTGTCATGACTTCTGAACCATCTGACATATCTTTGAGCCCCTCTAAACCTGTTATAGCGCTCCCTGACAAATAATTTTCAGGGGAAAAAGACCATTTCAGAATTTTCAAGGAGAGTTGTAAATTATTGTTCACCTTGTGCCCTCGGTCATCAGAGAATGAGTCACAGCGGGTGGGAATTATTATGTCACTTTTGCGGGGGGGTCCCCAGACCTGGGCATTTTCCCTACCCTCTCTTGCTCCTGAGTGTCTTTCTGTCAACGCCTTTTTTAATGCCTTAGGACAGATCTATGAAGAACCTGACAGGGTCAAGGTGTCAGAGACAAGGATCAAGAACAGGGGAATCACACAGCAGAAGACTATTGCACCGTTTTTCGTCAGTGGTCTACTGAGGTCCTGTGGAGTGACGCTGCTTTCAGATGCCAATTTCTTAGGGGTCTTTTGGAGAGTCTGAAGGACACTGGCACTACATGCTCCACCTTTGTTGACTGTGGATCTGCAGCTAATTTCATTGATTCTGGACTTGTTCTGAAGTTAGAATTAGGGACAGTGAAGCTAGAAAGCCCTATTCAAATTGTGGCCATTGATAGACCACCGTTGCTCAAAAGTCTGGTTCAGTTAATTACGATGGAGTTCACACTCAATGAGGGGCCTCTTCATACGGAATTAATCTCCTGTTATGTTTTGGACAATTTACCTGCTGGAATTGTGTTGGGTATTCATTGGTTGCGGATGCATAATCTGATTATTGACCGGAGTCTGAAATATATTGTCAAATGGGGTCCTTATTGTACTAAAAAATGTCTAAAACATGTGCATGTTTGCTCCGGAGTCTGGAATGTCTTCCGGAATACCTGAAAGACTTCAGAAATGTTTTCTCGGAAAAGGAGTCTGAGATCTTACCTCCCCACTGCCCCTATGACTGTACAATTAATCTAATTCCTAATGCCAAATTACCCAATGCTCGCTTGTACAACTTGTATGGTCCTGAGTGGTCAGCCATGAAGGTTTATATTAACGAAAGTTTACAGAAAGGTCATATTCATCCTTCCTCATCGCCGGTAGCTGACGGATTCTTTTTTGTTAAAAAAAAAGATGGAGGTCTCAATCCCTGCCTCGATTTCCGAGAATTAAACAAAATAACTGTTAAAAAAAACTTACCAGCTTCCTCGTATCCCTGATCTATATAATCAACTTTCCAGGTTCAAATGGTTTTCCAAACTGGATATCAGAGGGGCATATAACCTGATACGGATTTGTGAGGGTGATGAGTGGAAGACAGCGTTTTTAACATATGTAGGTCTCTTTTAAAATCTCGTTATGCCTTTTGGTGTATCTAATGCACCCGTGGTTTTTCAGAATTTTATGAATGATATTTTCTCTGATTTCATTGGGAGATTTATTGTGGTTTATTTAGATGATATTCAAATTTTCTCACCTGACATTGATTCACATTATATACATGTTTGTTTGGTTCTGAAAAGGTTGAGAGATAATTGTTTGTTTGCTAAGATTGAAAAATGTGTCTTTTCTGTTCAAGAAAGATCATTCTTGGGTTTCATAGTGTCTGCTTCTGGGTTTAAGATGGATCCTGGGAAAGTTCAGGCTGTCATCGATTTGTTTCAACCCAGCGATCTCAAGGCTCTGCAGCGTTTTTTTAGGGTTTGCAAATCACCACAGAAAATTTATTAGAGGATTTTCTCAGATCGTCAAGCCCCTCACGGATCTCACTAGTAAAGGGGCGGAGCTAAAGTTTTGGTCGCCAGAAGCTGTTTGGGCTTTTGAAAAGTTGAAGAAATGTTTTATGTCTGCTCCTGTTCTTGTGCAACCAGACCTCCAGAGGCCGTTTATTGTGGAGGTAGATGCTTCTGAGGTTTGGGTGGGGGCTGAATTGTCTCAAGGTCCTAAGACTTTAATTAACCTGCGACCATGTGCCTTCTTCTCTAAAAAATTTTCTCTGGCTGAAAGAAACTATGATGTGGGTAATCCAGAGTTATTGGCTGTCAAGTTGACGTTTGAAGAATGGAGGCATTTTTTGGAAGGAGCTGTTCATCCAGTCACCATAGTGACTGATCACAAAAATCTAGCTTATATTGAATCTGCCAAGCGGTTGACACCTAGACAGGCCCGATAGTCTTTATTTTTTTGCAATTTAATTTTTCCATTACGTTAAGACCTGGGTATTTTTGATTCTGTGTCTCCTCCTAAGCCTCCTTCCTCCATTCTTCCTCAGGGTATTGTTGTGGCCATGGTTTCCTCTGAGCTGGAAGCTGAAATCCGTACTGCTCGGTCCTTGGCTCCTTCTAATACCCCTGAAGGCAAGCTGTTTGTCCCTATGCAAGAATTCCATGACTTCGTGTTGAGTGGTCATCCTGGTGTCACTGCCACCCAGAAGGCAGTTGCTAGACACTTTTGGTGGTTTGCTATGCATAAGGATATTAAGGATTTTGTGTCAGCTTGTGAAACTTGTGCACGTGACAAGGTACAGCATTGCCAGCCGGCCGGGAAATTGGCTCCTTTGCCAATTTCGGAAAGACCATGGACTCATTTGTCCATGGATTTCATTTCAGATTTGCCGCTGTCTGGGGGGAAGACTGCTATTTGGGTGGTTGTCGATCGCTTCAGCAAACATGCTCACTTTGTCCCATTATCTGGTTTACCCAAGGTTGAAACTCTCTCCAAACTGTTTATTATTCATGTGGTACGATTGCATGGGATTCCTCTAAATATTGTATCTGATAGGGGTGTACAATTCGCCTCTAGATTTTGGAGGGCTTTCTGCAGAAAATTGGAGATTGATTTGTCCTTTACCTCTGCTTATCACCCTAACACTAATGGTCAGAGAGGACAAATCAGTCTTTGGAGCAAATTTTAAGATGTTCTGTCGCGGATCAGCAGGAGAATTGGTCGTCATTTCTTCCTCTGGTTGGGTTTGTTTTTAACACTAGGGTTAATCAGTCCACGGGGACCTCGCTGTTTTTCTGTAATTACGGGTTTCATCCTCATTTTGATGGTTTCTCCAGGATAAGTTAGGGGTGTACTGGGGTGGATGTAACCATTCAAGAGCTGGGAGATTTCTGGAGAAGGTTAAAAAGAACATTGGGGTGGCTTAGAATCAGCAGAAGTGGAAGGCCGATAGAAGGCGCTCATCAGGGGTCACCTTCAAAGTGGGAGATAAGGTATGGCTATCCTCTAAGAATATTAGATTGATGATGACCTCGCTGAAGTTTGGTCCTAGATTCATTGGTCCATATGAAATTCAGGAGGTGGTCAATCCAGTTTCCTTCCGATTAAAGCTCCCTCAGTCTTTCCGTATTCCTAATGTGTTCCACAAGTTGTTGTTGAAGGAATTTATTCTCCCTGGTCTGCCTTCCTTGCCCCCGCCTCCTCCGGTGTCTATTGAGGGAAGCTTGGAATATGAGGTGCATAGGATCATTGATTCCCGAATGGTCCAGAATTTCCTTCAATATCTGGTACATTGGAAGGAGTATGGACCTGAGGATGGTCCTGGGTTCCAGCTCATTCTGTCAGGGCTGATCAGTTGGTCCAGGCCTTTCATCAGAGGTTTCCTGGGAAACCTGTGGATCTGGTGGCCTCCCCTTGAAGAGGGGATACTGTCACGATCTCCACTCTGGTATGTTACTTTGTGTTGGGACTGTCAGTCTGTGCTGGGTCTGTGCTGCAATCATCTGTGTTCACTTTCCTTGGTTAGTCTTTTACTTAAGCATGCTAGCTCCTACACCCAGTGTCAATTATACACTTGCTGTTGCCTGTTTAAGACTGATCACTCTGTGCTCTTTGCCTGACTCAGCCTGACTTGATTTCTTCTCTGGACATAGACCCTTTGCTTGTGACTTGACTTCTCTTGTGCCTGCTCCCATTTAACTGCTTTGTCTTTGCGTTTTTTCTGACCTCGGCTTGTGTATTGGATTACATCTCTGAATACTCCTTGTTGTACCGCGCCATTTCCTGGACCTGACCTCGGATGGATCATTTTTGACTTCCCTTTACTTATTCAGTGAGTAGTAATATTATACTTCTATCTGTAATTGTAGTCTATCCCTCCTCTTCTGGGACTAATTATTTTATAGTGGCTCGCATAACATCACCTTTATAAAAGACTCCTGTCCACAGACTCAATTAGTCAGTCAGACTCTATCCTCTACAACATGGGCAAAACCAAAGAGCTTTCTAAGGATGTCAGGGACAACATCATAGACCTGCACAAAGCTGGAATGGGCTACAGAACCATATGTAAGACGATGGGTGAAAAGGAGACAACTGTTGGTGCAATAGTGAGAAAATGGAAGAAATACAAAATGACTGTCAATCGACTTCGATCTTGGGGACCATGCAAAATCTCAACTTGTGGTATATCCTTGATCATGAGGAAGGTGAGAGAACAGCCTAAAACTACATGGGGGAGCTTGTTAATGATCTCAAGGCAGCTGGGACCACAGTCACCAAGAAAACCATTGGTAACACATTACGCCATTAAGGTTTAAAATCCTGCAGTGAACGCAAGGTACTGACTTTGGATAAGAAGGTTTGGTTCTTAATTGGCATTCCAATTCATCCCATTTTCTTCACACCAAACTAGACGCAGTGGCACTGATTCATTGAGACCACACTAAGATTTGTGGAGTAAGAAAAGCCGCCTGTCATCATTAATTTGTCCCACTTCAGCTATGCTTGCTTTGTCAGAGCTGAGCAGAAATGATGTGAGAATGCTAAAACTCTTAAAATTTTAACACAGCTTCAGTTGTGCCAAAAGTTTGCAACTTTTCAAAGTTTTTAAGCCAAAATACTCATGAAAAAGCGTTGATGAATTGGGCTTAATGTTAGAACAGGTAAGAGCCTTCACAAAACTGGTTAAACAAAGTTGACCCCACACAGATGTCCAAAAATGCCTGTATATGTTTTAGAAACAACATTTACTTTCACTTGAAATAAGGGGCATAACCTAAGCCCTGAAAAGCAGCTTCATATCGCTATCTCTCGTTCTAACCCTGTTATGCGGTAGATTATGCATGCTGGTAAGTAGCTTCCTCCTGGCAAACACCATACTCAAAATCGTTCATCACACTAACCGACTAGTAAAAGATCAGTCCAGTAGCAGAGTGCGTTACACCACTTCAGCCAACGATTTCCATTATACATAGGCTTGTATGAAGCTATCAAGGAAATGTCATGAAGGTTCTGATGCACAGTTCTTGTATTGAGGTCATTTCTAGAAGCAGTATGTAATTCTGTAGTGAGTGAAGCATCTGGAGGATGAATGCATGTTACTTGCCATGAGCTTAATAATAATAATAATGCCCCATGCCTCCTTATAATAAAAATAATGCCTATTACGCCTGCTTATAATAATAATGCCCCCGTGCATCCTTATAATAATTCTCCTGTGCCTCTTTATAACAATATTAATCCCACTGTGCCTAGCAAAAAATATAATGAACTAATAGTCACTCCACCCAGATCCCACGCCAATCGGTAATGTTCTCCTCTACTGCAATCTCTTGCCCGGTGGAAGTGGTGAACTGAAGTGGTATAAATTCACTGCCAGACATCCTATGTGCACACGTTCAGGAATGTTTGCAGAATATACCTGAGCAAAAACGGACTTTTTTCGCGGTAAAAACATGCGGTTTTTTGCCCGGATTTTGCGCATTTTTGTGCGTTTTTGGTGCGTTTTTTTTGCGTGGATTTGACGCGTTTTTACAGCGATTTCTCCCTGAACTTTCTAGGTTAATAATATAGCGGGAAAAACGCTAGAATTCTGCGAAATTAATGAACATGTTGCTAGATTTTCCGCGATGCGTTTTTTTCGCGGAAAAAACGCACCATGTGCAAAATATTTGCGGAATTCATTCTAAATGATAGGATGCTTAATTAATGCATTTTTGATGCGTTTTTGATGCGTTTTTCCCACGAAAAAACACGAAAAAAACGCAAATAATCCTGAACTGTGCACTTAGCCTGAATGTGGGGGAGTAGAGGACTTGTGGTTCTCTGCTGTGCCACAGTTATTAAACGTATATATGCCCTGAGGATATGGATATGATTAGGTGTTGCGGGACTATGTAGCCCACTACAGGTCTTATGAACAGCAAACTCGGAATTTCTTTTTTCCACTTAAGTTCTCGTTGACAGTTAACAACAAAAGAAAGAGGCACAAAATCTATTGGTGACAATAAACTACAACAGTGATACAAGAAACAATGAAATATTAATCATTCAAAGAGAAATCCTTTCAAAAATCCCGTGAGGAGCTCAGCACAGTTCTCCAAGTACTGTCATTTAAACTCTTCATAACCTGTTCATTTTCAGTTTGTCTACCTTGTTTTTTCCAGCTCTTTACATATTTTTGCTTGAAACTAAATTTATTGTGGTCAACATACAATGTTAAAGTATACATTAGAGTTGAGCGATACTTTCCGATATCCAAAAGTATCGGAATCGGAATGGTATCGCCGATACCATTAAAATATCGGAGATACCCGATACCGATACCGGAAATCCAATGTAAGTCTATGGGAACAAAATATCGTAACTAAAAAAAACCCATTCTTTCCTTGTAAACACTAAATATACACACATAGAATACATATATAATATATATATATATATATATTATATATATATATACATGTCATTGTGACATATATATATACATATATTTATAGTTTATACACTTCTACATAGTAAAATAGCCTCTGATTCAATTGCCGGGTAAAGCCGGCTTTTGTGAAAAGACAGAAGCACCCGACATGAAATGACACTTGGTTTACATAGAGTTAACCATGTCTTTTCATGTAGTTTGATATCTGATTTGCACAAACAATTACATGAGTGGCTGTGTGCAAAATTTCACACCTGTAGGGGTTAATTAAAGGTGTAAATTCGTTGTAAAAAAACGGACTTTTTTGCTACGAATTTACACCTTTAATTAACCCCTACAGGTGTGAAATTTTGCACACTTACACTCATGTAATTGTTTGTGCAAATCAGATATCAAACTACATGAAAAGACATGGTTAACTCTATGTAAACCAAGTGTCATTTCATGTCGGGTTCTGCATTTTCACAAAAGCCGGCAATTGAATTAGCGGCTATTATACTATGTAGAAGTGTATGAACTATAAATATATATTATATATATATATATATATATATATATATATATATATATGTGTCACAAATTCAATGACATGTATATATATATATGAGGTGTAAAATTGCTGAAAATAAATGCGTGGGCTCCTGCCCTATTTTCGCAACCAGACAGACAAAGCCAGTGAGTGGGGGCAGATAATAATAGCCCAGAGAGGGACCATTATTTTTGCCCCCCCCCCTAGCTACTAATATCTGCCCCCAGACACCCCAGAAAAGACAAATCTATAATTAGATTCGCCCTTTCTGGCACTTTGCCCGTCTATTCCCATTGCCCTGTAGCGGTGGCGAATGGGTTAATATGGGGTTAAAGCCACCTTGCTATTGAAAGGTGACCTTAAGCCAGGTTAATAATTGAGAGCTGTCAATTAGACAACTATCAATTATTAATCCTATTGCATGAAATAAAAATAAAACACACACACTTTAATTAAAAATCATTTTAATGAAATAAAGACACATGTTTTTGACCATCTTTTATTTTACTGCAAAAACCATTTCCTGTAATAAAAATAAAATAAAAAAGCAAAATTATTCTTACCTATCCCATGCACAGTCAGGTCCCACGGTGTAATCCTTCAGAAAGGGTTAATGTTTACTGCAGGGACCGCAGCTAATGCTGCAGCCTCACAGTAAACCCCCAAATGAATGAGTTCCTCTCCTGGCTGACAGGAGAGTAAAGGCTGGGTCTCACATAACGATACACCAGCGATCCCGACAACGATATGCACTTGTCAGGATCACTGGTGTATCGCTACATGATCGCTGCTGAGCTGCCAAACAGGCAGCTCAGGCAGCGATCTGGGACAGCGACACTGCGGGTAACATCGCTTAAGGGCCCGTCTCACATAGCGATATCGCTACCGAGATCGCTGCTGAGTCACTAGTTTTGTGACGCAGCAGCGAGCTCACCAGCGATATCGCTGTGTGTGACATTCAGCGACGATCAGCCCCCCTGCCGGGTATCGCTGATCGTCGCTGAAATGTCAGGACCTTTTTTTGATCGCTGGTTTCCCGCTGACAGGCACGCATCGCTGCGTGTGACAGGCAGGAGACCAGCGATCCGCTGGTAACCAAGGTACACAGCGGGTTTCCAAGCGCTGCGCGGTGCCTGGAAACCCGCTGTGTACCTTGGATACCAGCTCCCTGCATCAGGGCGCTGGTATCCAAGGTACACAGCGGGTTTCTAGGCACAGCCCCGTGCCTGGAAACCCGCTGTGTACCTTGGTTACCAGCGGATCGCTGGTCTCCCGCCTGTCACACGCAGCGATGCGTGCCTGTCAGCGGGAAACCAGCGATCAAAAAAAGGTCCTGACATTTAAGCGACGATCAGCGATACCCGGCAGGGGGGCTGATCGTCGCTGAATGTCACACACAGCGATATCGCTGGTGAGCTCGCTGCTGCGTCACAAAACTAGTGACTCAGCAGCGATCTCGGTAGCGATATCGCTATGTGAGACGGGCCCTTAAGTGGAAAGCTTAATTGATTGCTTTCCACTTTCACTTCAGGTCAGCCAGGGACACAATCTGTGATGTCAGAGGGAACTGATTAACAAAAATAGGGTTTCCCTTCGAAAAAAAAATGGCGTGGGGTCCCCCCTATTTTTGTTAACCAGCCAGATGAAGCAGACCGCTGAGGCCTGGATTTTCAGGCTGTTAAGGAGCCAAGATCCATGGACCTTGCCAGCCTGATAATACCAGGCCACAGCAGTCTGCATATCTTGGCTGATTAACAAAAATAGGGGATCCCTCAAAAAAAATTGGCGTGGGGTCCCCCCTATTTTTGTTAACCAGCCAGATGAAGCAGACCGCTGAGGCCTGGATTTTCAGGCTGTTAAGGAGCCAAGATCCATGGACCTTGCCAGCCTGATAATACCAGGCCACAGCAGTCTGCATATCTTGGCTGATTAACAAAAATAGGGGATCCCCTCGAAAAAAATTGGCATGGGGTCCCCCCTATTTTTGTTAACCAGCCAGATGAAGCAGACCGCTGAGGCCTGGTTTTTCAGGCTGGTAAGGATCCAATATCCATGGACCTTGCCAGCCTGATAATACCAGGCCACAGCAGTCTGCTTAGCTTGGCTGGTTAACAAAAATAGGGGATCCCCTCGAAAAAAAAACGGCGTAGGGGTCCCCCTATTTTTGTTAACCAGCCAAGTAAAATGCAGACTGCTGCGGCCTGGTATTAAAAGACTGTCAAGGCCCATGGATTTTGGCCCTCAACAGCCTGATAATACCAGACTACAGCAGTCCCACATTTGGCGCATCAAAAGATGTGCCAATTGTGGCACTTTACCCGGCTCTTCCCACTTGCCCTGTAGCGGTGGCAAGCGGGGTAATAAGGGGTTAATGTCACCGTTGATTGCACGGTGACAATAAGCCCGGTTAATAATGGAGAGGCGTCAATAAGACACCGATCCATTATTAATCCCAAAGTTTTTAAATGTTTAAAAAAAAGACAAAGCAAGAAAAAAGTATTTTAATGAAATAAAAGAGACAACACAGTTTTCATTTCTTTTATTACTCTCTCATTCCTGCGACTCCATCGATCTCCTGTAAAAAAATAAAAAAAATAAACCAACAGTATACCACCTGTCCGACGCAGTCCATAGTAACGACTGTCCCACGACGATCCAGCTCTGCTACATCGGAATGACAGGCAGAGCCTGACATCCCGACGCAGCACAGCTGCTTACCAGCTTCCCCGGCGGTGACGTCATCGGACTGCTTTACGGCCGCGATTACCCAGCAGTCACTGCAGTTATCGCGAGAAACTGCATGTGACCGCCAGGGAGAAGAGGATGGCGGCCATTAAGCAGTCCGGGATGTGACCGCCGGAGATCTTCTGCCGGGTAAGTGCCGCTGACTCCTGACAGACCCGACCGACGGACACTGACAGTGACAGTGACATTCCGATTCCGGTATCCGATATGACGAAAATATCGGTACTCGGTATCGGAATTCCGATACAGCCAATATCGGCCGATACCCGATATTTGCAGTATCGGAATGCTCAACACTAGTATACATATGAGTGTTCACTGCTGTAGACAGACAGTTGGATTTTATATATATGTATTGTAACATTTCCAGGGGATATAGCTCTAGGATCGCTGTCTGGGTAGACAGAATGGCACGAAAACAGTTCATTCAGACAGCAGTTCTGGGGTAAAACTGGCCGCAACCAGCTTTATTAAAGTCCACAGCAAACAGATAAAAATAAAGCATAAACAGAAAACCTAGGCTTGTCTAGCCACTAATTACACATAGATCGATTTCCCTATTTATCCGGGTCCAGACTCTACCAGTCTGTGCCCAAAACAACACATATGATATATGTTACCAGTATGGAGTTTCACAGATACTCCTCCTTGTGTCTGAAGGCCCCTTCAGCGTCCAGACTTGAGAGAGATCCACTCCTATTCAGCCGCTATTCGCACGGATTCTCACTGAGACTACTCCTGTGTCCGGGGTACTTCCTGCACCCAGACTGAGATAGCTCAAACTCCTGGAGACGCTTCTTGTGCCGGGACACCTTCCTGTGTCCAGACTGAGCGTGCTCCCACTCCTGGAGACTGCTTCTTGTGCCAGGACACCTTCCTGTGTCCAGACTAAGCCAGCTCTCTGATTGTGTTTGCAGACACCTACTTCTGGTCTCCTAATTAACACCTGAGTAGTTTCAAGCCTGAGCTGCAAGTGTGTAATGAATGTAAGGTGTAGTGACCTTTCTCTACCACTAGGTTTACAAAGCCACACATTTCCCTTATACCTAGGGGAAATGTACACCCCATTCAACACATATTCCTTCACTGTCTCACATATCCCCTCCCTCTTCTCCAGACCGGAGGGCTGGTCATCCAGACCGGAGGGCTGGTCAACAATCCAACAGAGACAGTGAACTCTGGACCAGTCATGGCCCTCATCAGCTTCATCTTCACCACTGTCATAGCCAACATCAGTTTTCTCTTCATCTGAAGCATCCGCACTACCCTGTACCCTCCCAGGCCTATACTCTCTGCGGGCCTCGGGTATCCTGCACGGTTTCATCTTGACCTTAGGGCCGGGCTCAGTTTCGATATAGTGCCTGGCCAGAGAAGTACGACCTGGCACATCAAAACACTTCTGCTGACTCTTCCTCAGAAACCCACGTACCTCCTGTCCCTGGTGCACTGACCATGTGTCACCAACTATCACAGAAGGTATAGGGGGTTTTTCACTTTTCTCCAGTTCCCCACCTTCAGGCTCTTCTGGCAAGACATGCCCAGAAGCCCTACCGTCCGTCCTATACTCCACTTCTTCAGTCACATCTGGCTCACTAGTGAAAATATATCGTAGCACTACCGTGATGGTGCACAAGTAGGTTTCCCAACCAAAGTAGTGAAAATAGAGAACACTTGGCACTCAACTTTGTGAAGTGGGTTCCTGTTTATTGCAGTCACAGTACAAATGAAACGTTTCGGTCCAAGTGGACCTTCTTCAGTCTGACAGCAAAAGGACATATAACAACAAAATTGAAAATTGAAAAAAGTGGCAAACATCAAAATAAAAATAAAATAAAATAAATATTTACAGAAATTTACAAGTATACAAATATATAGGAATATATATAGAAAGAAAGTACATTATATGTCACTATACCAGTGTTCAAAATCTATTAATGAGTGGATAATATAGAGGAGAATCTTCATAGTGGGATATCCATTTAGGTGATCGAGTGTGATAATAAAATGATAATCATTGGAAAAATTCCAATTACCTACCCGACTGCTTGTGAGGAAGCAATAGTATGAAAAAAAGAGGCAGTATGCCTAGAAAATAAACATGTTGTATGTTAGCCTTGTAAAGTCAAAAAGGAATTGTAATGAACGTATAATGATATATGGTACAAGCAGGTACCTTCAGGGGTGAGTATCCTTCTATAGTACTGCGAGTAGTACTCTTGTGGAGTAGTCCCTTGTTAGGACCTAAATTTATGAAGTTTGCAATGAAAATGGAGGTATAAAGAGGATTAATATTTATAAACCCAATCTATAAGAAATATAAGAAATATAGAGGAAATGGGTAAGGAAAAAACTCACTTTCTTATTATGTTTCCCAAATATGGAGAAAGAGGCCAAAGGGCTCTGAGCGTGACCTAAAACGGCACAGGAATATCCATTTTTTCATATATTGTTATATATATATACAGAAAATATATGATTCAACTTATAATGTCAGATATCCTGGAGCATATGAACTGACCGTGTAGGGACTTGTATATTAATTGCCAGGGTGTGATACGGCGGTATAAGAGCTCCCTGTGGTATCTGAATCGGTGTACTACTATATGGGAACCCATTAGTGGCAGTGTGCCTGTTAGATTAATAGAAAGCTACTGGAGTAAAGCACATATAATCAAGTCTTGCTAAAAGGTGGGGTGTGCTACTATCCATCGGTGGCAGTGTGTCTGTTACACTAATATAACGCTACCAAGGGTGTGCAATCATAGTCAGATAATACATTGGTGGTAGTGGGAACAGACTTACTTGGTGGTAGGGTGAAGGATCGCTAGTTTCTCTGCTGCTCTGGCGCGGTATCCACCGCTTGTCAGGAGCAGTGGCTTGTGTGTTCATCCGCCTTATATGGAGGAGGGGGCGGGACCGTCCCATAAGGCGGTGTGACGTCACAGGAAGTAGCCTGTGCGTTCCACTGTATGCGTTCCACCTCTGTGGCGCTGTAGAAGCGTCATAGTAGTAAAGACTGGCGTAAATAGTGTCAGATGTAGCGTTATCCCAAAGCAAATGGGAGGGAGTGTCTAATCAATGGAGCCTGCACTGATAATAGACGTTTATATAGATGGATTGTTTGCAGTTTTATCTGAGTGAATAGTTCAGATTAGTATGTAAGAAGGGAGAAGAACAAAAAGGATTGCGTAAACAAGTGAGATTTATTTCATATCATTATACATATCTTTATACATATAGGACCAAATTTGAAGAAAAAAAATGAAAATTTGAAAAGAAAAGAGGAAAAGAAAAAAAGGGGAGAATAAAGGGTGCTGGAATGCAGTCGGGAGGGAGGGATCCAAGGGTGTGGGTTCTAGATGAGAGACTCAATATAAGCGACTCTGTAACAAAAGAGAAACAAAGATTAATAGGTGAATCACAGTTGGCTCATACAGTACATATTGTGCTGGAGAGGTACAAGTGGGGACATCTCCCAGAACCAAGTGTTAACTTGTAGTATGGAAAGTCGATATTGTATAATGCTGAAAAATGAGACATTAATATCAGAGAAGATGTTTAAGAACCTCAACTTAGAATGTTCGAAGTGATTGATAGGGGCAATATAACCCCTGATTTAGTAATCCTCAAAATGGTGCATGAAACTCATAACTCTTAGATGAAAGAGAGCAAGTCATACTCCCTATTTAAGCCTTTAGGTGAAAGGGTCTGGATACATGAACTACAGACCCTTTCACCTAAAGGCTTAAATAGGGAGTATGACTTGCTCTCTTTCATCTAAGAGTTATGAGTTTCATGCACCATTTTGAGGATTACTAAATCAGGGGTTATATTGCCCCTATCAATCACTTCGAACATTCTAAGTTGAGGTTCTTAAACATCTTCTCTGATATTAATGTCTCATTTTTCAGCATTATACAATATCGACTTTCCATACTACAAGTTAACACTTGGTTCTGGGAGATGTCCCCACTTGTACCTCTCCAGCACAATATGTACTGTATGAGCCAACTGTGATTCACCTATTAATCTTTGTTTCTCTTTTGTTACAGAGTCGCTTATATTGAGTCTCTCATCTAGAACCCACACCCTTGGATCCCTCCCTCCCGACTGCATTCCAGCACCCTTTATTCTCCCCTTTTTTTCTTTTTTTCTTTTCCTCTTTTCTTTTCAAATTTTCATTTTTTTCTTCAAATTTGGTCCTATATGTATAAAGATATGTATAATGATATGAAATAAATCTCACTTGTTTACGCAATCCTTTTTGTTCTTCTCCCTTCTTACATACTAATCTGAACTATTCACTCAGATAAAACTGCAAACAATCCATCTATATAAACGTCTATTATCAGTGCAGGCTCCATTGATTAGACACTCCCTCCCATTTGCTTTGGGATAACGCTACATCTGACACTATTTACGCCAGTCTTTACTACTATGACGCTTCTACAGCGCCACAGAGGTGGAACGCATACAGTGGAACGCACAGGCTACTTCCTGTGACGTCACACCGCCTTATGGGACGGTCCCGCCCCCTCCTCCATATAAGGCGGATGAACACACAAGCCACTGCTCCTGACAAGCGGTGGATACCGCGCCAGAGCAGCAGAGAAACTAGCGATCCTTCACCCTACCACCAAGTAAGTCTGTTCCCACTACCACCAATGTATTATCTGACTATGATTGCACACCCTTGGTAGCGTTATATTAGTGTAACAGACACACTGCCACCGATGGATAGTAGCACACCCCACCTTTTAGCAAGACTTGATTATATGTGCTTTACTCCAGTAGCTTTCTATTAATCTAACAGGCACACTGCCACTAATGGGTTCCCATATAGTAGTACACCGATTCAGATACCACAGGGAGCTCTTATACCGCCGTATCACACCCTGGCAATTAATATACAAGTCCCTACACGGTCAGTTCATATGCTCCAGGATATCTGACATTATAAGTTGAATCATATATTTTCTGTATATATATATAACAATATATGAAAAAATGGATATTCCTGTGACGTTTTAGGTCACGCTCAGAGCCCTTTGGCCTCTTTCTCCATATTTGGGAAACATAATAAGAAAGTGAGTTTTTTCCTTACCCATTTCCTCTATATTTCTTATATTTCTTATAGATTGGGTTTATAAATATTAATCCTCTTTATACCTCCATTTTCATTGCAAACTTCATAAATTTAGGTCCTAACAAGGGACTACTCCACAAGAGTACTACTCGCAGTACTATAGAAGGATACTCACCCCTGAAGGTACCTGCTTGTACCATATATCATTATACGTTCATTACAATTCCTTTTTGACTTTACAAGGCTAACATACAACATGTTTATTTTCTAGGCATACTGCCTCTTTTTTTCATACTATTGCTTCCTCACAAGCAGTCGGGTAGGTAATTGGAATTTTTCCAATGATTATCATTTTATTATCACACTCGATCACCTAAATGGATATCCCACTATGAAGATTCTCCTCTATATTATCCACTCATTAATAGATTTTGAACACTGGTATAGTGCCATATAATGTACTTTCTTTCTATATATATTCCTATATATTTGTATACTTGTAAATTTCTGTAAATATTTATTTTATTTTATTTTTATTTTGATGTTTGCCACTTTTTTCAATTTTCAATTTTGTTGTTATAAGTCCTTTTGCTGTCAGACTGAAGAAGGTCCACTTGGACCGAAACGTTTCATTTGTACTGTGACTGCAATAAACAGGAACCCACTTCACAAAGTTGAGTGCCAAGTGTTCTCTATTTTCACATCTGGCTCACTGTCAGGGCCACACAATTCATTTTCATTCATATCCTGCTCACTGTCAGGGTTATACAATTCATTTCCATTCACATCTTGATCTGGAACCTTAGTTAACATGTCATTCACAACATTAACTTCACCATCTGGTCCCTCAAGTATGTGACTATGTGACAACCCCAGCACTATACTTCTATATAGTTCAGGTACTAGGAGCTGGCTCACGACCTCTCCTGGACTTCAGTGTTTATGGCAACATGAAGAAACCTCTCCTCAGAGCCAGGCTCTTGGGAAACCTCATTTAGAACATTTATATTTTCGTGGGCCGTTTTAAGAGAGGGTTCTCGCCACTGCTCACTCTCAAAACCGTCACAGGACACAGGCAAGTCCGGGACACTCGGTTCCCGAGAACCACCATCCTCGTCTCCCAACATTACCTGCAAAGGAATTTCATCACTATCACAGTCATCATTATTATCAATATCATTATCATGATTATGATCAGTATCATCATCACTATCATGATCATCATCATTATCATTATCAGCATCAGCATCATTATCATGGTCATCATCATTATCATGATCATCATCATCATCATCATTATCACATAAGTTTAACGTCCCACTAGCATTGTGTTCCGCCCCTCGGGACTGCGCACCCTCAGTAGGAGCTTCATCACACTGTCCATCAGAAACATTTTTCCCCCAGAGATCCTTATATCGGGGAAAGTCATCACCCAATATGACGGGGTGCACCAGGTTCTTCACTACCCCCACTTCATATGAAACCTCCCCGCGTTTGGGGATCAAGTCCACGACAGTCTCTGGGTAGACTTTGGTGTCTCCAATGACGCACACCACACTCAGGTGCTTATCAGGGATGAAGTCCCTATCAATCAGGCTGTCACATACGGAAGTCACTGGACTCTCTGAGTCCAAGAGGGCCTGTGCTGGGCAGTCATTTACAACCACCGGGGACACCTGTGGTCCAGTCTCTTCGGCTGAGGTGGACACACACATAGGTTCTGCGCAGGGAGAGAGGGACCTGCCAACATCACGGCACATAGGCTCCCCCTCTAGTGAACAGCCGGCAGCAATTTCACGACATCTCCAACACTGTCCACCACAATCACCCTCCCATATGTCCCCTCGGGCCTGAACCCGCTTATCAGCATACCCCATGTCCCCAACAGCTGGAACGCTCTTACCGGGAGAGTTTGGCGTCCGGGAACTCTGAAGTAACGACCTCTCAGACGGCTGTACCTCAGGAGGACATGCTTGGGTGTAGTGGTCCACTATCACCTCTTCAACTCCATGACCAGGTTTGCTGACGGCAGACTCGCACTCCTTCTTTCCTGTAGGCAACGCAGGTGCCTTTATAACATTACTCGGGGACAAGGCGCTGAGAGGTTTTTCTAGTGCTGCAATCTCCTCAAGAAACAACCGGTTAGCCTCCTGCTGCTGCTGCCGCCAGCTCTGCATGTTCTGCCGGACCTGCTGCAGGCTCTGCAGGTGTTTCATAACAAGCTCCTCCATACTGCCGGACTTATCTGTCTCAACCACGGCAGTCTTATGTTGCACATTAACTTGCGCCATTTGTTCAAACAGCGACTCCATGCTGTCATCCATGCTGTCAGACTTCTCTGTCTTAACAACGGCAGTCTTCACTCAAGACATACACACTCTACAGTCTTTTCCATAGAAAAAAATTCAGCTCTGCTGTGCAGACACTTTTTTTTTTTTTTCTTTGCAAAGTCTATTAGGGCTCCTGTCTCTTTAAGACTGCTCCAAACAGACGTTTCTCTTGACACACTTTTTTTTTTCTTGCTGCTATTTCAACAGACTTCACCTTTATTGCTGTCTCTAAGCCACTGTGCTGCATGCACACTCCAGCACTAACTGTATCAGCCACTGCGCTGCCCAGCATTCTCCGCCAATTGTAACATTTCCAGGGGATATAGCTCTAGGATCGCTGTCTGGGTAGACAGAATGGCACGAAAACAGTTCATTCAGACAGCAGTTCTGGGGTAAAACTGGCCACAACCAGCTTTATTAAAGTCCACAGCAAACAGATAAAAATAAAGCATAAACAGAAAACCTAGGCTTGTCTAGCCACTAATTACACATAGATCGATTTCCCTATTTATCCGGGTCCAGACTCTACAAGTCTGTGCCCAAAACAACACATATGATATATGTTACCAGTATGGAGTTTCACAGATACTCCTCATTGTGTCTGAAGGCCCCTTCAGCGTCCAGACTTGAGAGAGATCCACTCCTATTCAGCCGCTATTCGCACGGATTCTCACTGAGACTACTCCTGTGTCCGGGGTACTTCCTGCACCCAGACTGAGATAGCTCAAACTCCTGGAGACGCTTCTTGTGCCGGGACACCTTCCTGTGTCCAGACTGAGCGTGCTCCCACTCCTGGAGACTGCTTCTTGTGCCGGGACACCTTCCTGTGTCCAGACTAAGCCAGCTCTCTGATTGTGTTTGCAGACACCTACTTCTGGTCTCCTAATTAACACCTGAGTAGTTTCAAGCCTGAGCTGCAAGTGTGTAATGAATGTAAGGTGTAGTGACCTTTCTCTACCACTAGGTTTACAAAGCCACACATTTCCCTTATACCTAGGTGAAATGTACACCCCATTCAACACATATTCCTTCACTGTCTCACAGTATATATATATATATATATATATATATATATATATCTACATTATAAATATGTATAAGTATATATGTATGTACATGTGTGTATATATATATATATATATATATATATATATATATATATATAATATACATATACACTGCTCAAAAAAATAAAGGGAACACTCAAATAACACATCCTAGATCTGAATGAATGAAATATTCTCATTAAATACTTTGTTCTGTACAAAGTGCTGACAACAAAATCACACAAAAATCATAAATGGAAATCAAATTTATTAACCAATGGAGGCCTGGATTTGGAGTCACACACAAAATTAAAGTGGAATGTAATGTCCTTAAAACAAGTCAAAATGATGCTCAGTAGTGTGTGTGGCCTCCACGTGCCTGTATGACCTCCCTGTGTCTGTATGACCTCCATACAATGCCTGGGCATGCTGCTGATGAGTCGGTGGATGGTCTCCTGAGGGATCTCCTCCCAGACCTCAACTAAATCATCCGCCAACTCCCGGACAGTCCGTGACGTTGGTGGATGGAGCGAGACATGATGTTCTGGATGTGCTCAATTTGATTCAGGTCTGGGGAAAGGGCGGGCCAGTCCATAGCTTCAATGCCTTCATCTTGCAGGAACTGCTGACACACTCCAGCCACATGAGGTCTGGCATTGTCCTGCATTAGGAGGAACCCAGGGCCAACTGCACCACCATATGGTCTCACAAGGGGTCTGAGGATCTCATCTCGGTACCCAATGGCAGTCAGGCTACCTCTGGTGAGCACATGGAGGGCTGTGTGGCCCTCCAAAGAAATGCCAGTCTACACCATTACTGACCCATTGCCAAACCATTCAAGCTGAAGGATGTTGCAGGCAGCAGATTGCTCTCCACGGCGTCTCCAGACTCTCTCACGTCTGTCACATGTGCTCAGTGTCAACCTGCTTTCATCTGTGAAGAGCACAGGGCACCAGTGGCGAATTTGCCAATACTGGTGTTCTGTGGCAAATGCCAAGCGTCCTGCACTGTGTTGGGCTGTGAGCACAACCCCCATCTGTGGATGTCGGGCACTCAGACCATCCTCATGGAGTCGGTTTCTAACTGTTTATGCAGACACATGGACATTTGTGGCCTGCTGGATGTCATTTTGCAGGGCTCTGGCAGTGCTCCTCCTGTTCCGCCTTGCACAAAGGCGGAGGTAGTTGTCCTGCTGCAGGGTTGTTGCCCTCCTACAGCCCCCTCCACATCTCCTGCTGTACTGGCCTGTCTACTGGTAGCGCCTACAGCCTCTGAACACTACGCTGACAGACACAGCAAACCTTCTTGCCACAGCTCGCATTAATGTGCCATCCTGGATGAGCTGCACTACCTGAGCCACTTGTGTGGGTTGTAGAGTCGGTCTCATGCTACCACGAGTGTGAAAGCACAACCAACTTTCAAAAGTGACCAAAACATCAGAAAGAAAGCATTGGTACTGAGATGTGGTCTGTGGTCCCCACCTGCAGAATCACTCGTTTATTGAGTGTGTCTTGATAATTGCCAATAATTTCCATCTGTTGTCTATTTCATTTGCACAACAGCATGTAAATTTGATTGTCAATTACAGTGTTGCTTCCTAAGTGGACAGTTTGATTTCACAGAAGTTTGATTTACTTGGAGTTGTATTCTTTTGTTTAAGTGTTCCCTTTATTTTTTGAGCAGTATATATATATATATAATACTAGCTATGAACCCATTCTATGCCTGGGTGGCAAGCTGTTGTGAATGGACTTGAAATGAGTTCTGAGCAGAGGCTCCCTCTGGTGGTTACAAGCGGTACTGGACTGTCCAGTGAAGATTGTGAGGAGTGGGAATCAGGTGTTACTGACTGGTCTTATATAAGGGAGTCGCCTTCCCATCAGGGTTGCCGGTGATCAATTGTTCTGGTCTCAATCCTTGAGTCCTGTTTCCTTTGTAGCCTGCTGTGTCGTGTCTGCATCTCCTGCTAACAGATAAGACATTTTCTTCTTTTTGTTTTTGTGCTTGATTTTTGCATTTTGTCCTACACTTCTGTGGGGGCCTTCAGGGTCCCCTCCGGGGGCTTTTGCCCTCTCAGTTTAGTTCAGCCACTGATGTTTGAACTTTTGCTTTTTCCTGTTTTTTCAGTGGCTGCTGTTTTGATTTTGTTACAAAAGAGAACTAATTTAGGTGGTAGAGGTCGTGTGATCTCAGGTGATTTTGAAATTAGTAGAGTTGGTGCTTTTCAGGGTTTTTTGGGATTGCAGTAAGTGCCCTTCCTATCCTTTTCTATTTAGGTAGTTTGGGCCCCAACGTTTGCTCATACTATTTTCTGTCGTGTCAGTATTTCTTCTTGTCTAACCGCCATTACATGTTTGGGGGCTTTCTATGTTCTTTGGGGATCTGCTCCGGGGCAGATAGCTTTCCTCTTTCTATCTTTAGGTGTAGTTAGTTTCTCAGGCTGTGACGAGGCGTCTAGGACCAACGTAGGAACGCTCCACGGCTGCCTCTAGTTGTGGTGGTTAGTCAGGGTACTGCAATCTCATAGATTCCAACTTCTCTGGTGTATTGCCTTTTTTACCTGCACTCCTCAGCTACCGAAACATAACAGTATCACCGGCCTAAAAATTGAAAATTGTATGGTACTCACAGAAGGGAAAAAATATTGTGAAAGAAAAAAGGTTGTCAGAGTTGTCAGAGATATTTTTCTGTTTGTTGCATTTTTTTCCCTCTGTATCTCTGGGTGCTGGGGAGGATTTTTTTTTCTCTAATGGAGTTTGCACAGTTGTCTGGCCGTGTGGATCAGCTTGCCACTGAGGTTCGGAGTATTGCTGCCTATCTTGCTAGGTTGCCTGTTGTGGAACCTAGGATTCCCATGCCAGATTTGTTTTTAGGGGATCGAGCTAAGTTTCAGAATTTCAAAAATAATTGTAAATTGTTTTTTGCCTTAAAATCTAAGTCCTCAGGGAACGCAGCGCAGCAGGTTCAAATTGTCATCTCTCTCCTGCGCGGCGATCCTCAGGATTGGGCTTTTTCCCTGACACCTGGGGATCCTGTTTTGAGTGATGTTGATGCATTTTTTCAGGCTTTGGGGTTATTGTACGATGAGCCTAATGTCACTGATCAAGCTGAAAAAGCCTTGTTGGCATTAAATCAGGGGCTTGATGACGCTGAGTTATACTGTCAGAGATTCCGTAGGTGGGCAGTCCTGACCAAGTGGAATGACAACGCTTTGGCGGCCCTTTTCCGGAAGGGTCTGTCAGATAATGTAAAGGATGTTATGGTGGGATTCTCTGTCCCCTCTGGTCTCAATGATTCTATGTCATTAGCGATTCAAATTGACAGACGTTTGCGTGAGCGGAGAAGTATGCGTGGAATGGTGTTGCGTTGTGAACTGGCTTCTGAACCCATGCAGTGTGATAGAGTGGTGTCTGGGGCACAGCGTCATGAGTTTCGAAAGCGCAATGGGTTATGTTTCTACTGTGGTGATGCCTCTCATGCTATTTCAGTCTGCCCTAAGCGGGGAAGACGTTTTGCACGCTCAGTTGTCTTGGGTATTGTTCAGACTAAGTTTTTATTAACTGTCACTCTGATATGCTCTCTGTCCTCATTTTCTGCTCAGGCTTTCGTTGATTCTGGAGCAGCTATTAACCTGATGGATTATGATTTTGCTAAACGTTGTGGGTTTCCCTTGATACCCCTACAGAAGTCTATTCCCCTACTGGGGATCGATTCTACCCCTTTGGCTGAGAATAAACCTCAGTTCTCTACTCAGGTGATAATAAGGGTTGAACCTGATCATCAGGAGTGCTGTAAATTTTTGGTTCTGTATAATCTGCATGATATTATCGTACTGGGCTTCCCTTGGTTGCAGTCTCATAATTCTGTTTTGGATTGGAAATCTGTGTCTGTAACCAGTTGGGGCTGCCAATGTGTTAATACCAACACTCCTGTTTTTTCTGCCTCCCCCCAGGCTCAGGATGTTCCTGACTTTTTGATTGATTTTTCTGATGTGTTTAGCGAAAGTAAATCTGCATCCTTGCCTCCCCATAGGAGCTATGACTGCGCTATTGAATTAGTGCCTGGTAGTAAATTCCCTAAAGGTCGCCTTTTTAACTTGTCTGTACCTGAACATGACGCTATGCGGTCTTATATCAAGGAATCATTGGAGAAGGGTAATATCAGACCATCCTCTTCACCCTTAGGTGCCGGTTTTTTCTTTGTGGCCAAAAAGGATGGTTCATTAAGGCCGTGTATTGATTATCGTCTTTTGAACAATATTACTGTAAAATATCAATACCTGTTACCTTTGATTTCTGACCTGTTTTCCAGGGTGAAAAACGCTACTTGGTTTACCAAGCTTGACCTCAGGGGGGCATATAACCTTATTTGCATTAAGCACGGGGATGAATGGAAGACGGCATTCAATACCCCTGAGGGGCATTTTGAGTACCTTGTGATGCCCTTTGGGCTCACTAATGCTCCTTCTGTCTTCCAGTGCTTCATGAATGACATTTTCAGGGATTTTGTGGATAAATTTCTGATTGTTTATTTGGATGATATCTTGATTTTTTCTAATGACTGGGACTCTCATGTGAAACATGTTCGAACTGTATTCCAGATTTTGAGAGAGAATGCTCTGTATGTGAAGGGATCAAAGTGTCTTTTTGGCGTACAGAGGATCTCATTTCTGGGATTCATTTTGTCCCCATCTGTTATTGAAATGGACCCGGTCAAGGTTCAGGCCATCTGTGATTGGGTCCAACCTACTTCATTAAAGGCTCTTCAAAGATTTTTGGGTTTTGCCAATTTTTATCGTAAATTTATTGGTAATTTCTCGGTTATTGTTAAACCATTGACTGATTTGACCAGAAAGGGTTCTGATGTGGAGAATTGGCCTCCTGAGGCAGTCTCTGCATTTCAGGAACTTAAGCAGAGATTCACTTCTGCTCCTGTTCTACGGCAGCCTAATGTTTCTCTGCCATTTCAGGTGGAGGTTGATGCCTCTGAAATTGGGGCAGGTGCCGTTTTGTCCCAAAAAGATCCAGAGACCTCTAAAAGTAACCCTTGTGCCTTTTTCTCTCGAAAATTTTCTCCTACTGAACGTAATTATGACGTGGGTAATCGGGAGTTACTGGCCATGAAGTGGGCTTTTGAAGAGTGGAGACATTGGCTGGAGGGAGCCAAACATCAGGTGGTGGTCCTTACGGACCATAAGAATCTGGTTTATCTGGAATCTGCCAAGCGACTCAATCCTAGACAGGCCAGGTGGGCCTTGTTTTTCACACGTTTTAATTTTGTGGTTTCCTTTCTTCCTGGCACTAAGAATGTTAAGGCGGATGCCCTCTCGAGGAGTTTCCTTGCGGACTCTCCTGAGTTATCTGATCCTTCTGTTATTTTGAAAGAGGGTGTAGTTCTTTCCACCATCTCACCCAATTTGAGACTTGCTCTGGAGGGGTGTCAGGAGGATAGGCCCGAGCGCTGCCCTGTTGGAAAATTGTTTGTCCCGGACCAGTGGAAAAAGAGTGTGATGTCTGAGATTCATTGTTCCGCGTTGGCTGGGCATCCCGGAATTTTTGGTACCAGAGACTTGATTGGTCGGTCCTTTTGGTGGCCTACCTTGTCTCGTTATGTCAGGGAATTTGTGCAGTCCTGCGGGACTTGCTCTCGCTCCAAGCCTTGCTCTTGCTCTAGTGGTTTGTTGATGCCATTACCTGTGCCCAAGAGACCATGGACCCATATCTCTATGGATTTCATTTCCGACCTCCCTGTTTCTCAGAGAATGACCGTCATCTGGGTGATTTGTGATAGGTTTTCCAAGATGATACATCTTATGCCATTACCTAAGTTGCCTTCCTCCTCTGAATTGGTGCCTTTGTTCCTTCAGCACGTGGTTCGTTTACACGGCATTCCTGAGAACATTGTGTCTGACAGAGGAGTCCAGTTTGTTTCCAGATTTTGGAGGACCTTTTGTTCTAAACTTGGTGTTCAATTGTCTTTCTCCTCGGCGTTTCATCCTCAGACCAATGGTGAAACTGAGAGAACAAACCAGACATTGGAGACTTATCTAAGATGCTTTGTGTCTGCTGATCAGGATGACTGGGTCTCTTTTTTGCCTTTGGCTGAGTTTGCTCTTAATAATAGGGCTAGCTCTGCCTGTAAAGTATGTAGTACAGTTCATATAGCGTCTTGTGCTTGGGTGCAATGAAAATACATGAGACACAGGTTTGATATAGAAAGTCTTGTATTACTTCATACAAGTTGGCAAAAATAGTCACACAGTTTGCAGACACAGAAGCAGGAGACACAGCAGGCCAGAGTAATCTAAGCTCAGCAATCACTCTCCACAACAGGTTCAGGATCTTCTTCTCTGTTACCGTAAGTCCATGCAAACGTGGGTCTTTCAAAGAACAGGGTTCAGAGTCCACAAGTGCTTCAGAGTTCCTCAGTAGGAATAGCTGGAGTACAAGGTCCAAGGCTTTAGGAGTCAGGTCACAGGTTCACTGCAGGCTAGATTCTGAAGCACTGATTGCTCAGCTGTGGCTGCTTAAGAAGCAAAAGGAGAGAATCAGGGCGGGAACATGCAAGCTGGAAACTCCATTTTGACTGAGGGCAAGATAGCTGCAGCAAGACAAAAAGTAAAATGGCTGACGAACAAACTGAGTTTCAGGAACATGTACACAGAACCTTACATTACTCCCCCCTTAGGGACAACCTCCGGATGACCTCAGGCCAGGCTTGTGTGGGTACCTCTGATGAAACTGACGGAGCAAGCGAGGAGCATTAACGTTATTGACTGGTTCCCATGAGTTGTCCTCCACTGGGTAGCCCTGCCATTTAATCAGATATTGTAACTGATTTCTATACAACCTGGAATCTAAAATCCTTTCCACCACAAATTCTTCCTGACCATCGACTAGCACTGGGTCAGGGCAAGGAGAAGAACGTCCAGGAAACGTATTGGGTGTCGCAGCCTTTAGTAGGGATACATGAAAGACAGGGTGAATTCTCATAGTTCTGGGCAGTTGAAGACGACAAGCAACGGCACTTATAATTTTACTGATTTTATAGGGTCCAATGTACTTATGTCCAACTTAGACGATGGAATCCTTAACTTAAGATTTCTGGTTGACAGCCAGACCAAGTCTCCTACCTTGAAAGCTGGTGCAGGTTTACGAAATTTATCTGCTGCTTTCTTGTACCTTTCCTGAGCCGATTCCAGATTCTCCTTTAGAAGATCCATATTCTTCTGTAAAGACGTGATTCTTTCAGCCACTGCTGGTAAAGGCGTTTCTATGGGAAATCGTGGTAGAATGTTAGGATGATAACCTAGATTAGAGTAAAAAGGAGACTGCTTAGTGGAGGCACTCTGAGAGTTGTTATACGAGAACTCAGCTAATGGAAGTAGATCCACCCAATCATCCTGTAGGTGGCAGATAAAGCAGCGGAGATACTGCTTCAGGGTTTGATTGGTTCGTTCGGTCTGTCCATTAGTCTGGGGATGAAAAGCAGAAGAAAGGTTTACTTTAATGTCCAATGCTGCACAGAAATTTTGCCAAAACCTAGAAGTGAATTGCACCCCTCGATCCGAAATAACCTCATCCGGTACTCCATGTAAGCGAAACACATCTTTAATCATCAAATCTGATGTCTGTTTTGCAGTGGGTAAGTCGACACAAGGGATAAAATGAGCTGCCTTTGTTAGACGGTCAACTACCACTAGAATGGTGTTCTTCCCTTGAGAGGTTGGTAACTCCACAATGAAGTCCATAGAAATGGATCCCCACGGGCGGGACGGGGTGGGAAGAGGCTGTAACAGACCAGTTGGTGAGGAGCGAGGTGTTTTGCATCTTGCACAGACTTCACATGAAGTGACATAGTTTAAAACATCCTTCCTGCAAGTGGGCCACCAAAAGAAACGAGAGAGAAATTCCTGTGTCTTTAGAATTCCTCTATGCCCAGCTATCTTGGAATCGTGAATGAGTTGTAATACTCTCAATCTGACTGTTTCAGGAATATACAGGCGTTGTCCCTGAATCCACACACCATTCTTAAAGACAAGACTTACGTCCCTTGGGGGTTGTGCCAAAAAGGAATCCGCATGGTATGCTTCCTTGATGTCCTTAGGTAGGTCTTGATTATGAATTACTCCTAGGAATCTAGAGTCAGGAAGAATAGTCTTAGGAGGAGTAATTGGACGTGTCTCTGCTGAGTAAATCCTAGAGAGTGCATCAGCCTTTCCATTGCGCGATCCTGATCTATAAGAAATGATAAAATTAAATTGGTTTAAAAAAGATTCCAGCGAGCCTGGCGAGGAGTCAGGCACTTAGCCGACCTGATAAACTCAAGGTTACGATGGTCTGTCAGGACGACTATTTGCTGTGCAAGCCCTGAAGAAGGTGTCTCCATTCTTTGAAGGTGGCAATAATGGCCAACAACTCTCTATTGCCCACATCATAGTTCCTCTCAGCCGAAGACAACTGCTGGGAAAAGAAGGCACAGGGATGCAAGACATTCTTCTCACCTGTTCTCTGAGAGAGTATAGCTCCAACGGCACAGTCTGAAGCATCCACCTCTATTATGAAGGCAAGCTCGGGGTTGGGATGTACTAGGATAGGTGCAGTGGTAAATTTATCTTTTAGACGGGAAAATGCTTCCTGGGCTTGGGGAGTCCAGGAGAACCTAGACTCTTTCCGGGTAAGTTGGGTGATAGGTGACACTACCTCAGAGAAATTTCTAATGAAACGTCTATAGAAGTTGGCAAACCCGATGAAGCGCTGTACCTCCTTCACATTTCTAGGACTTGGCCAATCCTTGATGGCTTGGGTTTTGCTTCCATCCATACTAATTCCTTGTGTAGACAGTACATACCCCAGAAATTGAATTTCGGTCCTATGGAATTCACACTTTTCAAGTTTGATGTAAAGATGATTTTGTCTTAGACGTTCCAAGACCATTCTCACATGTCCATGATGTTCCTCTGTGGAGTTAGAAAAAATTAGAATATCATCCAAATAAATTACCACGAATGTATCTAGGAGATCCCTGAAGATGTCATTCACCAAGTGTTGGAAAGTGGCTGGGGCGGTACTCAGACCAAAAGGCATAACTAGATATTCAAAGTGTCCATAGCGTGACCTGAATGCAGTCTTCCATTCATCCCCAGGTCTAATACGGACTAAGTTATAGGCCCCACGAAGATCTAGTTTAGAGAAAATTTTGGCATGTCGCACTCTCTCCAATAACTCAGGGATTAAAGGCAATGGATAACGGTTTCTAATAGTAAAAGAAATATAAATAGCACTGCACTCTCAGACAGGATTCTATGCAAAATCAAACAATATTTATTAAACAACCAAAAAAGTGATAGGGAGCATGTTTTATCATAGCGACGTAAATGACACAACGTTTCGACTCTCACGAGTCTTTTTCAAGAAGCCGCTGAAAACAGCTTCAGAGTGATTAACGAGATAATTGGATTGCAATATCTGTTCCAATAGAATGCTCAAGGGTCTAGATAGGAGAAGATGGCTCCCCAAATGGATGGCCTGTGTGGTTGTTAGAGAGTAGAAAAAAGTAACGATCCAGGAAGGAAATGTAGGATCTGTAAATGGCTGTGGCGCAGCGACGCTCCCGCGTCTTGCTGGATGTTTCTAATAGTAACCTTATTGAGTTCCCTATAGTCTACGCATGGTCTCAGAAATCCATCTTTCTTCTTTACAAAGAAGATGGGTGCACCTGCAGGAGATGAAGAGGGGCGTATGAAGCCCTTGGCTAGATTTTCGTCTATGTAATCCTTTAAAGCCTTTAGCTCGGGCCCCGCCAGGGGGTAGATCTTACCAAAAGGTATCTCTGCTCCAGGCAATAATTCAATTGGACAATCATATGGACGGTGAGGAAGAAGCTGGTCAGCGTTCTTCTTGTCACATAAATCCACATAGTCCTGGTATACAGCTGGTAGTTCAGGGACTGACATGGTTCCTTTAGGAACAGAGCAAGCTGAAACTTTTGGACTCATCTGTTTCTCTGGAAAGTGTAATTCCTTGGTCTCCCAGTTAATGGTAGGATTCTGAGCCTGTAGCCATGGTAGCCCTAGAATAATGGGAAAGTGGGGAGAAGAGATAAGCATAAAGGACAGTTTCTCTTGATGATCTTTACCCATAAGAACCCTCAAAGGCTCTGTTTCCTGATCCACTGGTCCAGAGGTCAGCAGGGAGCCATCCACAGTTTCCATCTGTACTGGAGTAGCCTTCTTCACTGAACGTATCCCCTGTTTCAGAGCAAAGGAGACATCCATAAAATTTCCACTTGCCCCTGAGTCGATCATAGCAGAGCTTGACACCCAAGCTGAGTCAACCCAGAGTTTGATGGAAAGAAAGCAAAGAGAATTGTTTTTCTTACAACTCAGCTGGGACACCGCTGAGGAAACTTGAAAAATGGCAGCGTTTACACAGTCAACGTCCTCAGAGGTAACGGAGTTTAAGTCCGAGAAATCAAGATCTGTTGCTGCAGATCTCTCTGGAGCCTGAGGCTCGGACCTGACAGATCCCCTCTCGCAACACTCACAATGAATGAGTGCTGCAGTAGTCTTACGAGAACGGCTGGGGCAGTTTATAATGAAGTGCCCTGACTTACCACAATAGAAACATAGATTCTCCTTAAAACGATGTTCCTTGCGTGCATCACTAACCCGTCGTTGTAAAGAGTCTACCTGCATGGGTTCAGGTTCAGGTTCCCGTGTAATCCTACTCAAAGGTTCCTTAGCTGGAGAGGAAGGTAGGAAAAGGTTAGTGCGATTGCTTTCGAACCATCTCTCTTGCCTGCGTTCAGTCAGACGAGTATCAATACGGATGCAGTAGTTAATAAAGTCACCTAACGCAGTGGGAGGGTCGGCACGAGCAAGTTCATCCTTAATCAGTGGAGATAACCCCTTTCGAAAAATAGATTTTTTTGGCGGAACTGTCCCAGGTGGTATCAAGGGCCCATCTCCTGAAATCCAAGGCATATTCAGCTACCGAGTGCTTACCTTGGCGCAAAGCTAACATGGCTGCTTCAGCTGTTGCACCTCGATTGGGGTCATCAAACACCTGCCCCATGGCTGAAATAAAAGCATCAAGGTGATTCAAACAATCATCCTCAGTCTCAATCAGAGGGTTTGCCCACATCAAAGCCTTGTTGGTAAGCAACATAATTATAGTAAGCACCTTAGATCGTTCAGTGGGAAATTGTGAAGCATGTGCAGAAAAAAAAAGATTGCATTGATTAATAAATCCCCTGAATTTCTCACGTTCACCGCCAAAACGAAAAGGGGGCAACTTGGGAATCCCAGAACTCGGGGCTACGGCAGGAGCCTGGACTCGCTCTTCTAGAACCTCAATCCTGGCTCGCAAATCCTGGGCAGTCTGTCCAAACACTTGCAAATTGTGATTAGTGAGGTCCTGTAGGCTTGAAAAACGGGTCTTTATATTCTGCAAATCTGCAAGGATATTATCAGTCACTCCGCAAAGTTCCTTTATGCGGGCCTCCATTTTCCAGATCTTTTAAGACAGGAGTACTGGAAGAAGAGGAGAGGAGAAAAAAAAAAAAAACAATAGTGTTTACCTGTGGTAACACTGCAGAGAGAAAAAAAAATTAAGGGAACTGCTCACCTGGAATGGTTGTGAGAAGTCACAACCACTATCATCACAGAAAGTTCACCCGGACATCTGGAATGGTTGTGAGAAGTCACAACCACTGTCATCACAGAAAGTACAACCGGACATCCGATATCCACAGTTACAGCAGACACAGCCTTTCCAGACCCAGCAGACACTAACGTTTTGGCTTCAGAATCTTGTAAAGTATGTAGTACAGTTCATATAGCGTCTTGTGCTTGGGTGCAATGAAAATACATGAGACACAGGTTTGATATAGAAAGTCTTGTATTACTTCATACAAGTTGGCAAAAATAGTCACACAGTTTGCAGACACAGAAGCAGGAGACACAGCAGGCCAGAGTAATCTAAGCTCAGCAATCACTCTCCACAACAGGTTCAGGATCTTCTTCTCTGTTACCGTAAGTCCATGCAAACGTGGGTCTTTCAAAGAGCAGGGTTCAGAGTCCACAAGTGCTTCAGAGTTCCTCAGTAGGAATAGCTGGAGTACAAGGTCCAAGGCTTTAGGAGTCAGGTCACAGGTTCACTGCAGGCTAGATTCTGAAGCACTGATTGCTCAGCTGTGGCTGCTTAAGAAGCAAAAGGAGAGAATCAGGGCGGGAACATGCAAGCTGGAAACTCCATTTTGACTGAGGGCAAGATAGCTGCAGCAAGACAGAAAGTAAAATGGCTGACGAACAAACTGAGTTTCAGGAACATGTACACAGAACCTTACACTGCCACTTTGATGTCTCCATTTTTCTGTAATTCTGGGTTTCACCCTCGATTTTCTTCAGGACAAACGGAGGCTTCTGTCTGTCCAGGTGTTGACTCTGTTGTGGAGCGTATGCAACAGATTTGGGACCAGGTAGTGGAGAGGTTGTCCCTCTCTCAGGAGAGGGCCCAACGGTTTTCTAACCGGCATAGGACTGATGGTCCTCGGTTTAAAATGGGGGACTTGGTCTGGTTGTCCTCAAGAAATATTCCTATGAGAGTGGCATCTCCTAAATTTAAGCCTAGGTTCATTGGACCTTATAAGATCATGGAGATTCTTAATCCTGTTTCTTTTCGTTTGCTTCTTCCAGGGACATTTAAGATCCATAACGTGTTCCACAAGTCCTTGTTGAAGAGGTTTGTTGAGCCAGTGGTTCCTACTGCTTTGCCTCCTGACCCTGTTCTGGTTGAGGGCAATATGGAGTTTGTGGTTGAGAAAATATTGAATTCTCGTTTTTCTAGACGGAAACTCCAGTATTTGGTTAAGTGGAGAGGTTATGGTCAGGAAGACAATTCTTGGGTGTTTGCTTCGGACATCCATGCTAGGAGACTCATCCGTGCGTATCATAGAACTCATCCTGACCGACCTGGTTGCTCAAGTGAGGGTTCGGTGACCCCTCCTCAAGGGGGGGGTACTGTTGTGAATGGACTTGAAATGAGTTCTGAGCAGAGGCTCCCTCTGGTGGTTACAAGCGGTACTGGACTGTCCAGTGAAGATTGTGAGGAGTGGGAATCAGGTGTTACTGACTGGTCTTATATAAGGGAGTCGCCTTCCCATCAGGGTTGCCGGTGATCAATTGTTCTGGTCTCAATCCTTGAGTCCTGTTTCCTTTGTAGCCTGCTGTGTCGTGTCTGCATCTCCTGCTAACAGATAAGACATTTTCTTCTTTTTGTTTTTGTGCTTGATTTTTGCATTTTGTCCTACACTTCTGTGGGGGCCTTCAGGGTCCCCTCCGGGGGCTTTTGCCCTCTCAGTTTAGTTCAGCCACTGATGTTTGAACTTTTGCTTTTTCCTGTTTTTTCAGTGGCTGCTGTTTTGATTTTGTTACACCAGAGAACTAATTTAGATGGTAGAGGTCGTGTGATCTCAGGTGATTTTGAAATTAGTAGAGTTGGTGCTTTTCAGGGTTTTTTGGGATTGCAGTAAGTGCCCTTCCTATCCTTTTCTATTTAGGTAGTTTGGGCCCCAATGTTTGCTCATACTATTTTCTGTCTGTGTCAGTATTTCATCTTGTCTAACCGCCATTACATGTTTGGGGGCTTTCTATGTTCTTTGGGGATCTGCTCCGGGGCAGATAGCTTTCCTCTTTCTATCTTTAGGTGTAGTTAGTTTCTCAGGCTGTGACGAGGCGTCTAGGACCAACGTAGGAACGCTCCACGGCTGCCTCTAGTTGTGGTGGTTAGTCAGGGTACTGCAATCTCATAGATTCCAACTTCTCTGGTGTATTGCCTTTTTTACCTGCACTCCTCAGCTACCGAAACATACCAGCAAGCATTTTTATTGAAATATGGTCTCCCATCGTGTTATGTGCAGCCCCCCCTATCCCGGTATGCATGATCCCCTCACCCCCACCCAATTCTGGTATGCATTGCACCCCATTCCTCATCCTGGTATGCATGGTTCCCTCACCCCGCAATCCTGGTATGCAAGGTACCCACTCATCCCTATCCTGGTATTCATGGTCCCCTCACCCCCCAATCCTTGGAATAATTATAATAATAATAATAATAATAATAATCTTTATTTATATAGCGCCATCATATTCCGCAGCACTTTACAGTTTAACAGTTTCAAAACACAAGTCATAAGTAATAACGTTAACAATACAATAATTAAAGCAAAATAAGACGACCCTGCTCGTGAGAGCTTACAATCTACAATGAGGTGGGGGAGGTACAAAGTACAGGTGTGTATATACAATGGTGCATTTACAATGATGGTCCAGCCATCTTGAAGGAGTGAGGGATGGATGGAGATAGTGAATGGGCTAAACACACACACACACATAGAATGACTTTGATTAGTGAATGAGATAGGCCGCTCTGAACAGATGTGTTTTGAGGGAGCGCCTGAAACCATGCAAATTGTGGATAGTCCTAATTTCTTGGGGTAGAGTATTCCAGAGGATTGGCGCAGCGCGGGAGAAGTCTTGGAGTCGGGAGTGGGAGGTACGGATTAGTGCAGAGGTTAGTCGAAAGTCGTTTGCAGAGCGCAGCAGTCGGTTAGGCCGATAGATAGAAATGAGGGAGGAGATGTAGGGGGGTGCTGCACTGTGGAGAGCTTTGTGGGTGAGAACCAGTACTTTGAATTGGATCCTATAATGAATGGGCAGCCAGTGTAAGGACTGGCGAAGAGCGGACACGTCCGAGTACCGATTAGCCAGATGGATGACTCTGGCTGCTGCATTAAGGATGGACTGGAGAGGGGATAGTCGAGTAATGGGGAGGCCAAGTAATAGAGCGTTGCAGTAGTCCAGGCGGGAGTGGATCAATGCTACAGTGAGGGTTTTTGTTGTTTCCATGGTGAGGAAAGGGCGGATTCTAGAGATGTTCTTTAGGTGTAGGCGGCAAGAGCGGGCAAGAGATTGTATATGGGAGGTGAAGGAGAGATTGGTGTCAAACATAACACCCAGACAGCGAGCCTGCTGCCGGGGTGTTATTATGGTGCCGCCCACGGAGAGGGAAATGTCAGATTTAGGGAGGTTAGTAGACGGCGGGAGCAGAAGAAGTTCAGCTTTGGAGAGGTTGAGTTTCAGATAGAGAGTGGACATGATGTTGGAGACTGCGGACAGACAGTCGGTGGCGTTCTGTAGTACAGCGGGAGTAAGGTCGGGGGATGACGTGTATAGTTGTGTGTCATCAGCATAAAGATGGTACTGAAAGCCAAATCTGCTGATGGTCTGTCCAATTGGGGCCGTGTAGAGAGAGAAGAGAAGGGGGCCAAGGACTGAGCCCTGGGGTACACCGACAGTGAGAGGAAGAGGAGATGACGTGGAGCCAGAGAACGAAACACTGAAGGAGTGGTCTGAAAGATAGGAGGAGAACCAGGAGAGAACAGTGTCCTTAATATCTAGTGACTGGAGCCTAGACAGTAGGAGACGGTGGTCAACCGTGTCGAAAGCTGCAGAAAGGTCGAGAAGAATGAGCAGAGAGTGGTCACCATTACGTTTTGCTGTCAGAAGGTCATTGGTCACTTTGATGAGTGCAGTTTCAGTCTAATGTAGGGTTCGGAAGCCAGACTGTGAAGGGTCTAGGAGGGAGTGAGTGGAGAGGTAACGGGTAAGGCGGGAGTAGACTAGGCGCTCCAAAAGTTTAGAGATGAAGGGGAGATTGGAAACCGGTCTGTAGTTGTTTGTGCAGGAAGGGTCGAGAGCGGGTTTCTTTAGTAGTGGAGTAATGCTGGAGTGTTTGAAGGAGGATGGGAAAATGCCAGAGGAGAGTGAGAGATTAAAGATTGTAGTTAGGTGAGTTGTGACAACTGGAGAGAGAGACTGGAGGAGATGTGAGGGAGTGGGGTCTGTAGTGCATGTAGTCAGACGAGAGGAAGAGAGGAAGAGAGGAGTCTGGAGACTTCTTCTTCTGTGATGGGATCAAATGTGGAAATTGAGCCAGGGGAAATGCAGGGAGGGATGGGAGACACAGCACTTGGTGGTTGAGAGCAGATTTCCTGACGGATAGTATCTATTTTTTCTATAAAGTGGAAGGCCAGGTCGTCAGCACAAATGTCTGTGATAGGGGCTTGTGCTTTTGGCCTGAGGAGGGAGTGAAAAGTGTCAAAAAGTTTCTTGGGGTTGTTGGCTAGTGAGGAGATCAGGGTGGTGAAGTAGGTCTGTTTGGCGAGGTGAAGGGCAGCATTATAAGTTCTTAACATGAATTTAAAGTGGATGAAGTCTTCTGGTGTGCGAGTTTTTCTCCAAAGGCGTTCAGCACTCCTAGAGCATCGCTGAAGAAGTTGAGTTTGCAATGTGAGCCAGGGCTGTTTTACTGTGTGTTTGGAAGTTCTGAGGGTGAGCGGTGCTACTTGGTCAAGGGTGCTTCTAAGAGTGTCATTGTAGTGATGAACAGCCAGATTAGGACAAGAAAAAGAGGAGATTGGGGACAGCGATGAGTGTAGGGAGTCTGAAAGTGTCTGAGGGTTAATGGCTTGTAGATTTCTGAATGTGTGGTAGGTAGGAGTGCGCTGGGGTGGTCGAGGATTTGTGAGGATGAAGGAGAGAATGTTGTGGTCAGAGAGTGGAAGCGGTGAGTTATTTGAGTGGGAGATTGAACAGAGGCGGACAAAGACCAGGTCAAGGGTGTTACCATCCTTGTGTGTCTCAGAGGTTGAAAGCTGTGAGAGGCCTAGAGAAGTGGTTAGTGATAGAAGTTGAGATGCTGATGTGGAAGTAGGGATGTTAATGGGGATGTTGAAGTCTCCAAGGATAAGGGTTGGTAGTTCTGAGGACATGAAGTGCTGCAGCCAGTCAGAGAAGTGGTCAAGGAACTGGGTGGGCGAGCCTTGGGGCCGATATATGACCGCTACTCTGAGGGAGAGGGGATGGAAGAGCCTGATGGTGTGGACCTCAAAAAAAGGGAATGAGAGTGATGGAATTGGGGGGATGACCTGGAAAGTGCATTGTGGGGACAGGAGTATGCCAACTCCACCACCATGTCTGTTTGTGGGTCTCGGGGAATGGGAGAACTATAAGCCACCATAGGAAATGGCAGCAGGGGAGACCGTGTCAGAATCCTGAATCCAGGTTTCAGTGAGGGCCAACAGATGAAGAGAGTTGTTCAGAAAGTAGTTGTGCAGGAAGGATAGCTTGTTGCATGCAGACCGTGGATTCCAGATGGCACAATTGAAAGAAGGAGATGAGGGAGTGCAAGTAATATTAATAAGATTATTATGGTGTCGATATGAGGTAGGGTAGGGATTGAGGTTGGGGGATGGTGGACCAGGGTTGGGGGAGATGTCCCCTGAAATCAGTAGGAGTAGGAAGATAAAGAGCAGGTAGTTGTTGGAGTTGTAAGTAGACTTTTTTCTGTGATGTGTTTGGGCAAGATGGGCTGAGGTTTCTCAGGAAGGTGAGGAGTGCATGGGAGCTGTACATGGGAGAGGGCAGTATGGAGGGGCTGATGTGTATGAGTCGTGATGGAGGGGGGATGGGGCGGTGAATGTGGATGGCAAGGGAACACAGGAGGATAGAGGTAAAGTACATAATTAAAAAGAAAGCAAAGTTGTGGGGTACCTGATTTGAGCCCTGATTAACTGCCATGGATAACTGCCGTTTACAGTAGGCTTATCTTCTGTGATGCTTTGCTTCTGGGATGCTTGCGTGCTGCACCCCACACTGCATGCACCCCTTAGACTAGTCCTAAATATATAGCCCACACTACAGGGTTAGGAAAGTGGGATTGTGGGAGCTGCTTTGTGATAATTTGGCAGCTGGGGCCAGCACACCAGGGGGTGGTTAGATCATCAAAGGCAACCTGGCAACATATATATGCTTTAGCACCTTCCACCTGATAAGATCTAGAGAGGCCCAAGTCACAGGATATGAAGCAGTATGGAATGCATGGTCCCCTCACCCCCCAATCCTGGAATGCATGGTGCCCTCACCCCCCAATCCTGGTATGCATGGTCCCTTCCCCCAATCCTGGAATGCACGGTCCCCTCACCCCCCAATCCTGGTATGCATGGTCCTCTCCCCCCAAGTCCTAGAATGCATGGTCCCCTCATCCCCCAATCCTGGTATGCATGGTCCCCTCACCCCCCAACCCTGGTATGCATGTTCCCCCCTCATCCCTATCATAGGATGTATGGTACCCCCTTACCACCCCAATTCTGGTATGCATGGTCGCCTCATCCCCAATCCTGGAATGCATGTTCCCCTCACCCCCCAATCCTGGTATGCATGGTTCCCTCACCCCCCAATCCTGGTATGCATGGTCCTCTCACCCCCCATCCTGGTATGCTTGGTCCCCTCACCCCCCTATCCTGGCATGCATGGTACCCTCACCCCCCCATCCTGATATGCATGGTCTCCTCACCCCCCAATCCTGGAATGCATGGTGTTAGGGTTCGAGATCCTGCTGCTGCACAAGGGGAGTCTCGAACCTGTCCCGCTGCGGTCCCCCATCCATCTCCGGCCACAGTGGAGCCTGCTCAGCAAAGACGTCGGTCCCAGCGTCTCGCCCGGTCTAATACTGTGCAGAGACTTGCTGCTGCCTCTCCAGGTTCTGCTATTGTAGCCAGTACCGGTCAGAGTTCGCTACTTACGTCATCTTACTAGCAGCAGGCTCTGCCTGCACAGTGGACCCCGGGCTGCGAACGCACCTCTCTACATTATTTATTAGGTGCGTTCCGCAGACCCTAACAGTATACTAGCACCAGGGTCTGGCTAGTAAAATGGTGGACGACCAGCGTTTACAGCAGTACATCCAGCAGCTGGAGGGTAGGTTGGCGGTCCTTGAGCGCACAACCTCAGCTGTGGATGTTACCGCAGTCGTTGTTCAGGCTGCTAGCGTAGCTGCAGCCAGTTTGTCCACCGTTACCTCTCCTCCGACATTATCCCACCTCCCACTTCCAGACAAGTTTACTGGTGACAGTAAACATTGTCAGGGATTCGTGAGTCAGTGCTCTATACGGCTTGAGCTTCTGGCAACACGTTTCCCCACGGAACAGGCACAATTCCGTGGGGAATTCTCTCGTGTCTCTTCTGTCGGGCAGAGCATTGGAGTGGGCAACGCCGCTGTGGGAGCGCGACGACCGTGTGGTGCGGAGTGCTCCTCGTTTTTTGGAGGCTCTGAAAAAGGTCTTTTTAGGACCTCAGGTCACGCATGATACGGCACTCCAACTGCTGGCAATGTCACAGGGCTTGTCCATGGTCAGCCAGTTCTCAGTCCAATTTCGGACTTTGGCCTCTGAATTACAGTGGCCAGATAAAGTTCTTATTCCAGTGTTCTGGAGAGGACTGGCAGACCATGTAAAGAATGCTTTGGCCACCAGGGAGATTCCTCCCACACTGGAGAAACTCATTTCTATATCTACCCGCATCGACCTCCGTTTTCACGAGCGGAGGTTAGAGCGGACCCAGTGTAGGCAGAGGTTTCGGCTGGCACCCACCTTTGCCACACTTCTTGAATTTCCCGTTCGGGCGTCTGACTCCCAAGAGACCGTGGAGACTACTCGAGTGGGATCTAAGTCTTGGACCACTCGAGTATCCGTGGTCTGTAGAGTGTGTCAGCAGCCAGGTCATTATGTCAACCGATGTCCCCAGTGAAAGAGTAAACGGTAATGTTCCGTGACTATGGGTGCAGGGTCATTAGACGCGAGGGACTTTGCTCCGAAAGTGCTCCTTAAAGGGTTAATCTCTCTAGGTTCATTCACTCTTCCCGCCAAGCTTTGTGTGGACTCTGGGGCAGAGGGGAATTTTATGTCCTCCTCCTTTGCCTCTCGCCATTCCATACCGCTGGTGACGCTCGCCGAGCCAGTATCGGTGAGAGTATTGAATGGAGTAATCCTGCCCTCACAAATCACCCACCAGACTGTCTCTCTTTCTCTGTCTATGTCCCCTTCTCATCAGGAGAATATATCCCTTTTTGTTCTTCCTGAGGGAATAGATGAGGTTTTGTTGGGATTACCCTGGCTTCGCCACCACTCTCCCCATATTGAGTGGTCCTCTGGGAGAATACTGGGTTGAGGTGATCATTGCAGAGACAGATGTCTCAGAGAGGACGTTCAGGTTTCCACCACGGAGATACCCATAGACATTGCTTCTCTCCCCAAGGTTTATCGGTCATACGCAGACGTATTCTCCAAAAAGGCAGCGGAGACTCTTCTGCCTCATCACCCCTATGACTGTTCTATAGACCTCTTGCCTGGAACGGAGCCTCCTTGGGGAAGAGTGTATCCTCTCTCTCTTCCTGAGACAGAGGCCATGTCACATTACATCCCGGAAAATCTGGCAAGAGGGTTTATTAGGAAATCAGTGTCACCTGCAGGGGCAGGATTTTCCTACGTGCAAAAGAAGAATGGAGAATTACGACCGTGTATGGACTATAGGGGTCTTAACGCCATTACCGTTAAGAACAAATACCCTTTGCCCCTAATATCTGAGCTCTTTGATAGGCTCCGGGGAGCAAGGGTATTTACTAAGCTGGATCTTCGTGGTGCCTATAACCTGATCCGCATCCGTGAGGGAGACGAATGGAAGACGGTGTTCAATACCAGAGATGGACATTACGAATATCTTGTGATGCCCTTCGGGCTCTGTAATGCTCCAGCTGTCTTCCAAGATTTCGTAAATGACATCTTCCGGGATATGCTTGCCACCTCAGTGGTAGTCTATCTGGATGACATCCTCATCTTTTCTCCAGATATGGACACCCACCGGAGAGATGTCTGCAGGGTCTTCGACCTCTTGCGGGCAAATTCTCTATATGCGAAGTTGGAGAAGTGTGTGTTTGAGCAGGAGTCTCTACCATTCCTGGGCTATATCATCTCCACTCAGGGATTGGCTATGGATCCTGCCAAACTACAGGCTGTAATGGATTGGCAAGAACCCCACTCTTTTAAAGCGGTGCAGCGCTTTATGGGGTTCATTAATTACTATCGCCAATTCATTCCCCACTTCTCTACTTTGGTTGCTCCCTTGGTAGCCCTCACCAAGAAGGGAGCCAATCCCAAATTGTGGTCAGAGGAGGTCTCCAAGGCCTTCACTTCAATCAAGTCCCATTTTGCTAGCGCTCCTATCCTACATCGTCCCGAGGTTGATAAGCCTTTTATATTGGAGGTAGATGCCTCGTCCGTTGGTGCTGGAGCAGTCCTTTTTAAAAAAGGATGCTCAAGGTCATAAACATCCTTGCTTCTTCTTCTCCAAGACCTTCACACCAGCGGAGAGGAATTATTCCATTGGGGATAGGGAGTTGCTAGCCATGAAGTTGGCCTTTTCCGAGTGAAGACATCTCCTGGAGGGGGCTCGCTTTCCCTTTCAAGTGTTCACTGACCACAAAAATTTGGTCTATTTACAGACCGCCCAGCGGCTAAATTCCCGTCAGGTCAGATGGTCCCTGTTCTTCTCCCGGTTCCATTTCACCCTCCATTTTCTCTCCAGGGAGAAGAACATTCGTGCAGACGCTCTGTCTCGCTCCGTGGTGTCCTCTGAGGAGGTGGAGGAGGAGCCTTGGCTGATTGTCCCCACAGAGAGCCTAAGAACTATGGCCCCAGTTTCGCTGGAGTCTGTGCCTCCAGGCAAGACTTTTGTGCCCATCAATTTGCGACCGGAGGTACTCTCTTGGGCACATTCGTCCAGGGTGGGTGGACATTTTGGGACAAATAGGACATCTGAGTTGCTGGCGAGGACATACTGGTGGCCACATATGGTCTGTGACGTCAGGGAATACGTGCGTCTCCTGCACCAAGAATAAGTCCCCTCGATAACGGCCAGCTGGGTTACTTTTCCCTTTACCGGTGGCAGACAGGCCCTGGGAGATGGTTGGGATGGATTTTGTGGTGGGCTTACCCAAGTCTCGGGGCTGCACCATCATCTGGGTGATAACCGACCACTTCTCCAAAATGGTACACTTGGTGCCGTTACCACGGGCCTTAGCAGCATTATTTATTAGGCACATTTTCTGGCTTCATGGAATGCCAGACAAAATTGTCAGCGATCGAGGTCCCCAATTTGCGTCTCGGTTCTGGAGAGAGCTGTCTCCTCTACTCAGCATTGAGTTAAATCTCTCTTCGTTTTATCATCCCGAGACAAATGGGTTGGTAGAGAGAGTCAACCAGACCTTGGTCACATACTTGCGACACTTTGTCTCAGCCAGGCAGGATGACTGAGCATTTTTGCTACCGTGGGCTGTGTTCGCTCTAAACAATGCTGTGGCTGACTCCACCGGACAGACACCATTCCTCTAAAACTACGGTCAGCATCCGCGGGTACCGTTGCCCATGCCCGTGTCTTCCGCCGATTCCAGGGTGGCAGACTGGGCCGTGGAGGCACGGGACATTTGGGACCGCACTCAGGATTCCATTCAGGTCTCCAAGCAGAGGATAAGGTTTTCCGCCGACGCTCATCGGCGCCCCGCTCCAACATTTGCTCCGGGCGACTTAGTGTGGCTCTCTGCCTGAAACATCAGGCTGCGAGTAGAGTCTACTAAGTTGGTACCTCGCTATTTGGGCCCCTTTAAGATCCTTGAGCAGGTAAACCCTGTAGTCTACCATTTAGCCCTTCCACCTCGCCTTGGTATCTCTGATACTTTTCACCTGTCCCTTTTGAAACCCGTGGCCATCTCCCGGTTTTCCGAGTCCTCTGCCGGGACGTTGGGTTCATCTACTGACGATAATGAGGTGAACGCCATCGTTGGGTGTAAGGTGGTACGGGGCAAAAAATTTTATTTGGTGGATTGGAGGGGTTGTGGGCCTGAGGATAGGTCCTGGGAGCCTGCCGAGCATGTTCACGCTCCGCAGCTCATTGCTGCCTTTGAGGGCAGTGAGGCCCAAAGATGAGGGGCCTTAGGAGGGGGGTGTAATGGTAGGATTCGAGATCCCGCTGCTGGACAAGGAGAGTCTCAAACCAGTCCCGCTGCGGTCCCCCATCCATCTCCGGCCGCAGTGGAGCCTGCTCAGCAAAGACGTCGGTCCCAGCATCTCGGCCGGTCTAATACTGTGCAGAGACTTGCTGCTGCCTCTCCAGGTACTGCTATTGTAGCCAGTACTGGTCAGCAGCGAGCAGATGTCTTTAAGACTAAGTCCTACGTTTCCCCTTCTGAGCATGCCCAGGGTAAGATCTCTCATTGGAGATCAGGGGTCACATGCTCAGTTACTGCAGCAGCTCCTATTGGTCCGCCAGGAAGGTCCTGAAACTACATGTGTTCTGGAACAGTTTCTCATTGGTCCTTTTCTGGCAGGTCCTGTAGTTGCTACTATAAAAGGGTTGCAGGGCCTGGCGGCCATGCGATAGTATCAAAAGCATTATGTGCTTTGCGCCAGTGTGATCATGCATGCATGTGATTAGGGCTCGGCTGAAATAAGCCCCTAGAATACCGGCACCTCCGGTGAGGAGATTCGTATGCACGTGTTCAGGGCTTGGTTGAAATAAGCTCCTAGAATACCGGCTTCACCGGTGAGGAGTTGTTTGTTTGTGTTGCTGACTGCATGATTACGGACTGCTATCCGCACAGCGGTTAACTGTGTACCTTGACACAGTAGGGTTTCTCAGCGGCTCTGTGACGCAAGAGGGTTCGCTTTAAAACGCTAGTCAGCGCTCTAGCGTTTTACTTTGCTGCTCACTGAAGCTAAGTGAGTTCGCCCTTATCGCCATATAGCGCTGTGGCATTCCCCCTAGCCGCTCTGTGGATTAACAGAGTTCGCACTAACTGCCACAGTGCGCTACGGTGTTTATTTTTTGCGACTTTGCGGGATAACAGAGTTCGCTACTTACGCCATCTTACTAGCAGCAGGCTCTGCCTGCATGGTGGACCCCGGGCTGCGAACGCACCTCTCTACATTATTTATTAGGTGCGTTCCGCAGACCCTAACACATGGTCCTCTCCCCCCATCCTGGTATGCATGGTCCCCTCACCCCCAAATCCCGGTATGCATGGTGCCCTCACTCCCCAATCCTGGTATGCATGGTCCTCTCACCCCTCAATCCTGGTATGCATGGTCCCCTCCCCCCAATCCTGGAATGCATGGACCCTTCACCCCCCAATCCTGATATGCATGGTACCCTCCCCCCAATCCTGGAATGCATGGTCCCCTCACCCTCCAATCCTAGGTACCCATGGTGCCCTCACCCCCAAATCCTGGTATGCATGGTCCTCTCACCCCCATCCTGGAATGCATGGTCCCCTCACCCCCAATCCTGATATGCATGGTCCCTTCACCCCCATCCTGGTATGCATGGTCCCCTCACCCCCAATCCTAGTATGCATGGTCCCCTCATCCCCCAATCCTGGCATGCATGATCCCCCTCATCCCTATTGTAGGATGTATGGTACCCCTCAACCCCAATCCGTAGCATGTCCTCATCCCCATCGGTATGTATGGTCCCCTCATCCCCAATCCTGATATGCATGGTACCCTCACCCCCAATCCTGGTATGCATGGTCCTCTCACCCCCTTTCCTGGTATGCATGGTCCCCTCACCACCCTATCCTGGCATGCCATGGTCCCTCACCCCCCATCCTGGTATGCATGGTCCTCTCACCCCCTATCCTGGTATGTATGGTCCCTACCCCCAATCCTGATATGCATGTCCTCTTACCCCCCAATCCTGGAATGCATGGTCCCCTCACTGCCAATCCTGGTATGCTTGGTTCCCTCACCCCCCTATCCTGGTATGCATGGTCCTCTCACCCCCATCCTGGAATGCATGGTTCCCTCACCCCCAATCCTGGTATGCATGGTCCCCTCAGCCCCCAATCCTGGAATGCATGTCCCCTCACTCCCCAATCCTGAAATGCATGGGCCCCTCACCCCCCAATCATGGTGTGCATGGTCCCCTCACCCCCAATCCTGATATGTATCGCCCCCTCACCCCCAATCCTGATATGCATGGTTCCCTCACCCCCTTATCGTTGAATGCATTGTTCTCTCACCCCTCAATCCTGTAACGCATGGTCCCTCACCCCCCAATCCTGGTTGCATGGTCCCCTCACCCCCCAATCCTGGTAATGCAGGTCCCCCCCCCCAATCCTGGAATGCATGGTCCCCTCACCCCCCCAATCGTGGTGTGCATGGTCCCTCACCCCCAATCCTGATATGCATGGTTCCCTCAGCCCCTATCCGGGAATGCATGGTTCACTCACCCCCAATCCTAGAACGCATGGTCCCTCACCCCCAAATCCTGGAATCATGGTCCCCTCAATCCCCAATCCTGGTGTCATGGTCCCCTCACCCCCCAATCCTGTATGCATGGTCCCCTCACCCCCTAATCGTGGAATACATGGTCCCCTCACCCCACCCACATCCTGGAATGCATGGTCCCCTCACCCCCCAATCCTGGTATGCTGTTCCTCTCACCCCTCAATCCTGAATGCATGGTCCCCTCACCCCCAATCCTGGAATGCAAGGTCCCCTCACCCCCAATCCTGGTTTGAATGGTTCCCTCGCCCCCAATCCTGAATGCATGGTCCTCTCACCCCAATCCGGAATGCATGGTCCCCTCACCCCCCAATCCTGGTATGCATGGTCCCCTCACCCCCTATCCTGAATACATGGTCCCCTCACCCCCAATCCTAGTATGAATGGTTCCCTCACCCCCCGATCCTGGTAATGCATGGTCCCTCAACCCCCCAACTCAGGAATGCATGGTCCCTCACCCCCCAATCCTGATATGCATGGTCCCCTTACCCCCTATCCTGATATGCATGGTCCCCTCCCCCCTATCCTCATTTGCATGCTACCTCTCACCCCCCTATCCTGGAATGCATGGTCCTCTCACCCCCAATCCAGGAATGCATGGTCCCCTCACCCCCCATCCTGGTATGCATGGTCCCTCATCCCCTATTCCATGAATACATGGTCCCCTCACCCCCCAATCCTAGTATGAATGGTTCCCTCACCCCCTATTCTGGAATGCATGGTCCTCTAACCCCCCAACTCAGGATGCATGGTCCTCTCACCCCCCAATCCTGAATGCATGGCCCTCACCCCCCAATCATGTGTGCATGGTCCCTCACCCCCAATCCTGATATGTATGGTCCCCTCACCCCAATCCTGATATCATGGTTCCCTCACCCCCTTTATCGTTGAATGCATTGTCCTCTCACCCCTCAATCCTGTAACGCATGGTCCCTCACACCCCAATCCTGGAATGCAAGGTCCCCTCACCCCCCAATCCTGGTATGCATGGTCCCCTCACCCCATCGCATGTCCCTCACCCAATCCTGATATGCATGGTTCCCTCAGCCCCTATCCGGGAATGCATGGTTCACTCACCCCCAAATCCGGAATGCATGGTCCTCTCACCCCCAAATCCGGGAATACATGGTCCCCTCAATCCCCAATCCTGGTGTGCATGGTCCCCTCACCCCCCAATCCTGGTATGCATGGTCCTCTACCCCATCCTGGAATGCATGGTTCCCTCACCCCCAATCCTGGTATGCATGGTCCCCTCAGCCCCCAATCCTGGAATGCATGTCCCCTCACTCCCCAATCCTGAAATGCATGGGCCCCTCACCCCCCAATCATGGTTGCATGGTCCCCTCACCCCCAATCCTGATATGTATGGTCCCCTCACCCCCAATCCTGATATACATGGTTCCCTCACCCCTTATCGTTGAATGCATTGTCCTATCACCCCTCAATCCTGTAACGCATGGTCCCCTCACCCCCCAATCCTGGTGTGCATGGTCCCCTCACCCTCCAATCCTGGAATGCATGGTCCCCTCACCCCCCCAATCGTGGTGTGCATGGTCCCTCTCACCCCCAATCCTGATATGCATGGTTCCCTCAGCCCCTATCCGGAATGCATGGTTCACTCACCACCCAATCCTGGAACGCATGTCCTCTCACTCCCCAAATCCTGGAATACATGGTCCCCTCAATCCCCAATCCTGGTGTGCATGGTCCCCTCACCCCCAATCCTGGTATGCATGGTCCCCTCACCCCCCAATCGTGGAATACATGGTCCCCTCAACCCACCTGTGTGCATGTCCCTCACCCCTCAATCCTGTAACGCATGGTCCCCTCACCCCCCAATCCTGGTGTGCATGGTCCCCTCACCCTCCAATCCTGGAATGCATGGTCCCCTCACCCCCCAATCGTGGTGTGCATGGTCCCCTCACCCCCAATCCTGATATGCATGGTTCCCTCAGCCCCTATCCGGAATGCATGGTTCACTCACCCCCAAATCCTGGAACGCATGGTCCTCTCACCCCCAAATCCTGGAATACATGGTCCCCTCAATCCCCAATCCTGGTGTGCATGGTCCCCTCACCCCCCAATCCTGGTATGCATGGTCCCCTCACCCCCCAATCGTGGAATACATGGTCCCTCACCCACCCCACAATCCTGGAATGCATGGTCCCCTCACCCCCCAATCCTGGTATGCCTGTTCCTCTCACCCCCAATCCTAGAATGCATGGTCCCCTCACCCCCAATCCTGGAATGCAAGGTCCCCTCACCCCCAATCCTGGTTTGAATGGTTCCCTCGCCCCCCCTATCCTGGAATGCATGGTGCTCTCACCCCCAATCCAGGAATGCATGGTCCCCTCACCCCCCAATCCTGGTATGCATGGTCCCCTCACCCCCTATTCCTGAATACATGGTCCCCTCACCCCCCAATCCTAGTATAAATGGTTCCCTCACCCCCCTATCCTGGAATGCATGGTCCTCTAACCCCCCAACTCAGGAATGCATGGTCCTCTCACCCCCCAATCCTGATATGCATGGTCCCCTTACCCCCTATCCTGATATGCATGGTCCCCTCACCCCCTATCCTCATTTACATGCTACCTCTCACCCCTCTATCCTGATATGCATGGTCCCTCACCCTCCGTTCCTGATATGTATGGTCCCCCTCTCCCCTATTAAACTGCACACATAGAAAAAAAACATTTATACTTACCTTTCTTCCCTGTGCTCCAGCACTGTCCCGTTCTGCTGGAGGCTGGGGGAGGAGTGTGGCGCCGGAGTACGCACATGGCCATACCACGCTGTCCGGCGCCATATTGCTGAAGACACTGCAAATGTGTCTTCAGTAAAATAGCCCCGGATAGGGCTATGCGCATGCGCGATTCCGACGCGCACTAATGCCCCGGTCATCGGCAAGAGAAGCGCCGCGGCAACGCTCCTCCTGGTTAGGTAAGTATGTAAGTATGGCGCCGGAGATCGCAGTATGCATTCAGCGTCTAAGCGTACTGCGATCTCTAGCGCCATACACAATCCTCACCACTGGATGCCGTCTTCGGTCCGGAGCCAGAATGCGCAGGCGCGTCGCGCTTGCTAACAGTCTATAAAGGCTTCAGACAGAGTGATGCTCCCAGAGTTATGTTATAGATATTCACTTATATTTGTTATGTGTGTGTAAACAGTATGTTTGAAGATGGTATGTAATGATATTATAGTCTTCAATGCAGAATGAAAAAGAGGATGTTGGGTACGGCAATAAAATCACAATAGATATTCACTTATATTTGTTATGTGTATGTAAACAGTATGTTTGAACATGGTATGTAATGATATTATGGTCTTTAATGCAGAATGAAAAAGAAGATATTGGATACGGCAATAACATCACAATTCTTTTTTTTGTTAATTAATATATCTTGTGGTGTAATGACCCCTGATGCAGCTAGGGGGCACTGTGTATGCTCCTCGAGATATGCATGGAAGCATGGTTTGTGTGTGTCTGAAGGACCTGTGATGAGGTCATGATCAGGTGACCTAACCATGTGATCCTGACCTCACCTATGGGCGGGGTTACGCCTATGTAATGGAGTTTGTTTGGCACCTGTTAGAGAGTGTGTGGGAGTCTGCCAGTGTGGACAGACTACCATGTGTCCAGGCGGGACATCACAGAGAGGTCTCTGTGTAGGAATGGAGAAGCCTTCCTGTATCTGTGTTTGTAGAGATCGTAAGAAGCTTTACTGAAGACTTGTACTATATGTTGCTTTGAGGTTTATGATGTAATAAACCTGATGAACTTTGGATAAGAAAAGTGCGTCCTGATTTACCTCTGAAGCAGCCGAGTGAGTAAAACATTACAATTGGTGGATGGAATGCTGGCAGCGACCCAAGGAGCACATGTTCCAGGACTGGGAATCAGGAACCAGAGGAGGAACGGACGGTCTGAGAAAACCGTGAGTGTGACCAGTGGTCACGAATAAACTGTGCATTGATGTTTATATGTGGTGCCTCTGAAGATAAGAGGTATCTGAAGAAACTGTTAAGCAGTGGTGACAGACAGGAGTCTGTGTTATGTGACCGGGGTCATTGAGAAGTAAGCAAAAAGCATGCTGAGAGGATACCTCAGAGGAGGTGTCCGGAAACCTGCGTGGCCAACAGGTAACAGACAGGAGTCTGTGGTGTACTGACGGGTCAGTGAGACTGCTTTTTCCTTTGTGGGATGCCTCTCTGAGAGAGGAGGTGTCCGGAAATCTCTGTGGCCAAGAGTGACAGACAGGAGTCTGTGGTGTGCTGACGGGTCAGTGAGAAAGACTGTATTTTTGTGTTTGCTGGGTACCTCTGAGGCTGAGGTCTCCAGGAACCTGTGTGGCTGACGCCCACAGGGGACGGTCTTGACAACCGTGCTAGGCTGGTCGGGATCAAGTGAGAAGAATTAGTGAGAAACTGTTTTTTTTTGGTGTTTTTTTTTCTGGAACACGTGTGAGGTGTGTGCTGTGGCTCATCGGAGTCATGAAGGTGACAAGCGGCTGGCTGTGACTCGTGGGGTCACGAAGGTGACAAGCGGCAAGACAGCGCAGCGTGCAGAAACTTGTGGTAGCAGGAGCTACAGTGACTTGCAGCAAGAGGTTCTGAAGCAGCAAGAGCTGCAGTGGCAGCAGCAGCTTGTGCGCAGCAGCCGGAGGTGCTGGCGGGTGGTGGCAGTACCAGCAGGAGCTGGTGTGGTAAAAAAGGACAGTGTGAACCGAGGCACACAAACTCTTAAAGGACCAGTACACGCCCTAAGTGAAAGTCACTGTCGAAGGGTACTGTGTGGACTGGGGCCTGTAAGAGCCGTGATGTGTACCCCAGTGTTGGGTGGTGTCCCTAGAGGGGGAGGAGTCCCAAAAGGGGGGCGGCAACCCAAAATTGGGTTGGTGGCCCAAAAGGGGGCGGAGTCTCAAAAGGGGGTGGTAGCCCAAATCAAACCAGTTGCCCAAAAGGGGGTGGTAACCCAAATTGGGATGGTGGCCCGGAAGGAGGCAGAGTCCCAAAAGGGGGCGGCAAATCAAAAGGGGGTGGTGTCCCAAAAAGGGGTGGCACCGGTTTCCTCAGTGGACATATCTGAAGAACAGCGGTGTGGGTGTTATACGTATTCCGCATGTGGCATAGACTTCCCGTTTGATAACAGCCCACAGGTGTGTACTGTAATGTTACATAGGGAAGGAGTCTCTGGACAGTTGGACTCAAAGAGTCAGGTGACTCTGAAAGGAACTCCGCTAGTTCTCTGTCTGACCGAGAAAAAGGTCCAGGTGTGCTGCATCCACGGGCTCACTGTGGACTATTTGGTAGACAGGGTGATGCTTGAGATGTCCACAAGTGTCGAGGGTCAAGATGGCGGTATACCACGAACGTATTGTACCCTATGAGAGGGAACGGGACTTTGTATTTTTTGAAAATGCATGGGAGGTTGATGAAGTGTGGGGTTGCTCAGAGGAGAGACGGAATGACCCTAAGGGAGCCCCATCACAGCAGGCGGCTGTAGTGGTTCCTTGTCGTGTGAAGTGTGAAAAGGAGTTAACCCCTAATAGCGATAGTCCCCAGCCCCAGGTGACCAGAAGAAAGTGTGGGTCAGACCAACTCGGGGACTTGGAGGTGACGAGACGTGGGACGTGAGAAACGGTACAGCTCCAGAAAAGGGGGCAGAGACCTGTCTAAGTGGGGACGTACAGTTCCAGGATGACAGGGGGACTGGGAGTGACTCCTATGCAGACTGTGACTCGACTGCAAGGGAAAGTGAGTGCAGTAAGCTGGAGCTCTCTAAAGTTACTGAGAGTCGTGAGACATGTTATGATTTGGTAGCTGAGGAGTGCAGGTAAAAAGGCAATACACCAGAGCAGTTGGAATCTATGAGATTGCAGTACCCTGACTAACCACCACAACTAGAGGCAGCCGTGGAGCGTTCCTACGTTGGTCCTAGACGCCTCGTCACAGCCTGAGAAACTAATTACACCTAAAGATAGAAATAGGAAAGCTATCTGCCCCGGAGCAGAACCCCAAAGATAATAGAAAGCCCCCAAACATGTAATGGCGGTTAGACAAGAAGAAATACTGACACAGAAAGAAAATAGTATGAGCAAACGCTGGGGCCCAAACTAACTAAATAGAAAAGGATAGGAAGGGCACTTACTGCAATCCCAAAAAACCCTGAAAAGCACCAACTCTATTAATTTCAAAAACACCTGAGATCACACGACCTCTACCACCTAAATTAGTTCTCTGGTGTAACAAAATCAAAACAGCAGCCACTGAAAAAACTGTAAAAAGCAAAAGTACTAACATCAGTGGCTGAACTAAACTGAGAGGGCAAAAGCCCCGGAGGGGACCCTGAAGGCCCCCACAGAAGTGCAGGAAAAAATGCAAAAATCTAGCACAAAAACAAAAAGAAGAAAATGTCTTATCTGATAGCAGGAGATGCAGACACGACACAGCAGGCTACAAGGGAAACAGGATTCAAGGATTGAGACCAGAACAATTGATCACCGGCAACCCTGATGGGAAGGTGACTCCCTTATATAAGACCAGTCAGTAACACCTGATTCCCAATCCTCACAATCTTCACTGGACAGACCAGCACCGCTTGTAACCACCAGAGGAAGCCTCTGCTCAGAACTCATCTCAAACCCATTCACAACAGAGACAGTTGAAGCTGCGGATGCCGGAACAGGCGGAACTCTGAAGAAGCAGAGTGTGGGTGGGCAAGAAAGCCCATCTGAAACTGTAATTGAAGAGGCGATGGTGCGACATGTGCTGGCTAAAAGAGAGCAGGACCATGAGATGGAGTGTAACGCTGGTATTGTCTGTACTTTGTTTTCCAGCGTTACTCTGCATGTGTTTTGCATTAACCCTTTTGCTCCTTTCCCCCTAACCAGCTGGGATACTGTTGTCTGTTACCTGTATGGATGCTGCTCAGTTCCCAGCTCTGCTGCGTGGCCGTACTTGCGTGAGTGTCTCCGCTGCGTTGCATGACCACCCGCATGTGCGGTTCCTGACTTGCTGCAGAAGCCATCCGTAGGTTCCAAAGTCCTCTGCAGTGGTGCATGATTTACTACGTGTGTGGCAGCGGTTGCTGTCGGGTGCCTGGCCTGCTGTAGAAGCCATCCGTAGGTTGCAAAGTCCTCTGCAATGGGGCATGATTTACTACGTGTGTGGCAACAGCCACTGTCAGGTGTTCCTCTGTGATGAGTTGTCTGGCTCTGCATAGGGGGCGCGGCCCACACCTGTCCTACTTTTATGAGGATTGGGTTGTGTACTAGAATTACTGCTCCAGCCTATCGCTGTGAAGCAGTTCATATATAAAGTTCCCCAGCCCTAGTGGGCGTTGCCAGAGCTTCGCATTGAATCCACATTGAATTCCTGAACCTAGCTGTATGTGGTTGTGTGTTCTGCTCCCGCTCTGAGTTCGATCAGCTCTGGAGAGCTGATTCCCTGTTCCTGCTGTGTCTTGTTCCCTGATCCTGGATCTAACCCGGTACCTGAATGTCTGAACTGTGTTCTGTATTTCCGCCTATGCTGGGGGCTGATTACCCAGATCGCCGTTCCTGGAGGCTGTATATCCAGGCCTGTTCCTGTTGTATCTTGTTTCCTGAATCCCTGATCCTGGATCTAACCCGGTACCTGAATGTCTGAACTGTGTCTTGTGTTTCCGCCTATGCTGGGGGCTGATTACCCAGATCGCCGTTCCTGGAGGCTGTATATCCAGGCCTGTTCCTGTTGTATCTTGTTTCCTGAATCCCTGATCCTGGATCTAACCGGTACCTGAATGTCTGAACTGTGTCTTGTGTTTCCGCCTATGCTGGGGGCTGATTACCCAGATCGCCGTTCCTGGAGGCTGTATATCCAGGCCTGTTCCTGCTGTGTCTAATTACCTGAACCCCTGATCCTGGATCGCATCCTGTACCTGACTGTCTGAACTGTGTCCTCTGTGTTATGTTCCTGAAATCCTGCTGTGTCCTGAACCCTGTGCCAGTGACTGTGAATCCTTGCTATATAACCTGAGTTCATCTTGGAAGGAGGAGTCCGGTGTGTGCTGAGTTTCCGTTACTCTGTGCTCAGCTTCTGTGCAATTCCCGGCCAGCTCCCGTTGAGCCTGGCGGGGCTTGCACCAGACCGCTGGGGTTCCTTTTCAGATCGATACTAGATGTCCGGAGTCCGATGCCTGTGTTCCAGTCCGTGTTCCTGACTCCTGAGATCCAATCCGTGTTCCTGTCTGTGTTCCTGACTCCCTGAGATCCAATCCGTGTTACTGTCTGTGTTCCTGACTCCCTGAGATCATCCGAGTCCGTGTTCTGATCTACCATGTATGTTCCTGTCCGTGTTCCTGACTCCCTGAGATCCAATCCCGTTGTTTCCTGATGTTCCTGTCTGTGTGTTCCTGACTCCCTGAGATCCAATCCGTGTTCCTGATGTCCTGTCCGTGTTCCTGTGTCCCTGAATCCAGTCCGTATTCCTGATGTTCCGATGTCCTGCCGGTTCCTCCTTGGTCTACCCTGTGATGATGTCTGTCCTGGGTCAGTGTCTGATGTTCTCCTGCTGAGCCTGTGCTAGCCTGAGGCCTGAGAGAGAGGCCGTCCTAGTATGCCCGTGCCAGATGATCCTGGACTTCATCAACCCTTGATGACCCCGCCATCGTCTGACGTTTGTCCTGGGCCGGTGTCTGATGTTCTCCTGCTGAACCTGTGCTACGCCTGAGGCCTGAGAGTGAGGCCATACTAGTATGCCCGTGCCAGATGATCCTGGACTGCATCAACCCGTGATGACCCCGCCATCATCTGAAGTCTGTCTGAGGTCGGTGTCTGATGTTCTCCTGCTGAGCCTGTGCTACGCCTGAGGCCTGAGAGAGAGGCCGCCCAAGTATGCTCTTGCCAGATAACCCTGGACTGCATCTACCCGTGATGTCCTCCAGCACTCGTCTGTGATCCTGAGTCGTGTACCTTCTCTGATGTGCGGAATCAGGAGCCCGGTCTTATGTTCTATTTATGTACTGTGTTTCTTTAAGTAAACTTTGTTCTTCATACCTGAAGTTGTGCGGTGTTGTCTAGTCCTGCAGGTCGCCACCTTGCCCACATGTTCAGCTGCCACGGATCCCGGTCGCTGCCCTTCCCTAGTCCGGGCAGGCCCGGGTCTCCCTCCGTGGTCCAGTGGGTCCACATTCTCTTACCATCTGGGACGCATGCCTCACGTCGTTGTGGACTGGCGGCGTGGGAGCATTGGCTAGTTAGGCAAGCTATGCCATGTCCCAATGCCCCGCAGCCGTGGGAAGCGTTTCAGAAAGCTCTGGCCATGGACTCCGCTGAGCATGTGTGGTCTGCAGGACTTTCTCCAAGCTCCACCTGATGTACGAACTAGACTGCTTGGTCCCCACATGGTAAGTGGACTAGATGGCTCGATTCCCCGCTTGGTCAGCGGTTCGGACTTTTCGAGCTATGAACTCTGCTGCCATATTGTGAACTGTGGGACTTACCGCCAAACCAAGTGAATTTTCTGGGGAATTTTTTTTACTTGGGTCTTCAGAAGAGGGGGCCTGAGGAGGGGGATACTGTAACGCTGGTATTGTCTGTACTTTGTTTTCCAGCGTTACTCTGCATGTCTTTTGCATTAACCCTTTTGCTCCTTTCCCCCTAACCAGCTGGGATACTGTTGTCTGTTACCTGTATGGATGCTGCTCAGTTCCCAGCTCTGCTGCGTGGCCGTACTTGCGTGAGTGTCTCCGCTGCGTTGCATGACCACCCGCATGTGCGGTTCCTGACCTGCTGCAGAAGCCATCCGTAGGTTCCAAAGTCCTCTGCAGTGGTGCATGATTTACTACGTGTGTGACAGCGGTTGCTGTCGGGTGCCTGGCCTGCTGTAGAAGCCATCCGTAGGTTGCAAAGTCCTCTGCAATGGGGCATGATTTACTACGTGTGTGGCAACAGCCACTGTCAGGTGTTCCTCTGTGATGAGTTGTCTGGCTCTGCATAGGGGGCCGGCCCACACCTGTCCTACTTTTATGAGGATTGAGTGTGTACTAGAATTACTGCTCCAGCCTATCGCTGTGAAGCAGTTCATATATAAAGTTCCCCTGCCCTAGTGGGCGTTGCCAGAGCTTCGCATTGAATCCACATTGAATTCCTGAACCTAGCTGTATGTGGTTGTGTGTTCTGCTCCCGCTCTGAGTTCGATCAGCTCTGGAGAGCTGATTCCCTGTTCCTGCTGTGTCTTGTTCCCTGATCCTGGATCTAACCCGGTACCTGAATGTCTGAACTGTGTTCTGTATTTCCGCCTATGCTGGGGGCTGATTACCCAGATCGCCGTTCCTGGAGGCTGTATATCCAGGCCTGTTCCTGTTGTATCTTGTTTCCTGAATCCCTGATCCTGGATCTAACCCGGTACCTGAATGTCTGAACTGTGTCTTGTGTTTCCGCCTATGCTGGGGGCTGATTACCCAGATCGCCGTTCCTGGAGGCTGTATATCCAGGCCTGTTCCTGCTGTGTCTAATTACTGAACCCCTGATCCTGGATCGCATCCTGTACCTGACTGTCTGAACTGTGTCCTCTGTGCTATGTTCCTGAAATCCTGCTGTGTCATGAACCCTGTGCCAGTGACTGTCAATCCTTGCTATATAACCTGAGTTCATCTTGGAAGGAGGAGTCCGGTGTGTGCTGAGTTTCCGTTACTCTGTGCTCAGCTTCTGTGCAATTCCCGGCCAGCTCCCGTTGAGCCTGGCGGGGCTTGCACCAGACCGCTGGGGTTCCTTTTCAGATCGATACTAGATGTCCGGAGTCGAGGACCGTGTCCTCCCTGATGACCACTGCCTGATATCCGATGTCCGATGACCACTTCCAGATGTCCGGATCCTATCCATCTCTGCCTGATGTCCGGAGCCTGCCGATCGGTGCCAGATGTCCGGAGTCCGATGCCTGTGTTCCAGTCCGTGTTCCTGACTCCCTGAGATCCAATCCGTGTTCCTGTCTGTGTTCCTGACTCCCTGAGATCCAATCCGTGTTACTGTCTGTGTTCCTGACTCCCTGAGATCCAATCCGTGTTCCTGATGTTCCTGTCCGTGTTCCTGACTCCCTGAGATCCAATCCGTGTTCCTGATGTTCCTGTCCGTGTTCCTGACTCCTGAGATCCAATCCGTGTTCCTGATGTCCTGTCCGTGTTCCTGTGTCCCTGAGATCCAGTCCGTGTTCCTGATGTTCCGATGTCCTGCCGGTTCCTCCTTGGTCTACCCTGTGATGACGTCTGTCCTGGGTCAGTGTCTGATGTTCTCCTGCTGAGCCTGTGCTACGCCTGAAGCCTGAGAGAGAGGCCGTCCTAGTATGCCCGTGCCAGATGATCCTGGACTTTATCAACCCGTGATGACCCCGCCATCGTCTGACGTTTGTCCTGGGCCGGTGTCTGATGTTCTCCTGCTGAGCCTGTGCTACGCCTGAGGCCTGAGAGTGAGGCCATACTAGTATGCCCGTGCCAGATGATCCTGGACTGCATCAACCCGTGATGACCCCGCCATCATCTGAAGTCTGTCTGAGGTCGGTGTCTGATGTTCTCCTGCTGAGCCTGTGCTACGCCTGAGGCCTGAGAGAGAGGCCGCCCAAGTATGCCCTTGCCAGATAACCCTGGACTGCATCTACCCGTGATGTCCTCCAGCACTCGTCTGTGATCCTGAGTCGTGTACCTTCTCTGATGTGCGGAATCAGGAGCCCGGTCTTATGTTCTATTTATGTACTGTGTTTCTTTAAGTAAACTTTGTTCTTCATACCTGAAGTTGTGCGGTGTTGTCTAGTCCTGCAGGTCGCCACCTTGCCCACATGTTCAGCTGCCACGGATCCCGGTCGCTGCCCTTCCCTAGTCCGGGCAGGCCCGGGTCTCCCTCCGTGGTCCAGTGGGTCCACATTCTCTTACCATCTGGGACGCATGCCTCACGTCGTCGTGGACTGGCGGCGTGGGAGCATTGGCTAGTTAGGCAAGCTATGCCATGTCCCAACGCCCCGCAGCCGTGGGAAGCGTTACATGGAGCTGCTTAAAGAGTCAGTGAAAGAGACAGTCGAGCGAGAAAGGGTCCTAAGACAAGTAATTGAGCATAAAGTGGAGGAGCTGGAGAAGGAAGTCTCTAAGCTCAGAGAGGCCCAAGAGAAGCACCAGCAGGAGCTTCTCCGGAGGGAGGATGAGTGTCGCTGTTTGGCAGAGGAGCGAGATAAAGTTCTTCGTATGCTCAAGATACAGGAGGAGACTGGTGTCCAGCTCCAGAAATCTACGGGAGAAGTGCCATGCAGATGGCCACACAAAGGAGATCGAGGTCTTGGAAAACCGTACTAACGCTCAGGACGAGGAGGTACAACAGTCTGTCCAAGAAGGTGACGGGTCCGTTTTCAAGTGTGTAATAGAGATACCCGAAGACAGGCGAGAAGTGTGTGCCATTGAGGAGGTGCATGAGGCCTTTAGAAAGGCAGTAGAAGCATGCAGTGTGAACTGGGTGCCAGAGATGAAACAGTTAGTCATCATGTCGACTAAGGAAGTCACACTGAAGCGAGTGGCTATCCTGAAGGACATGCACCTACATTGTCTCCGCACGAAACAGGTGATCCTGTTGAGAAATAAAGAAGCCGCTCGGCGTCTGAGCAAGTAAGAAAGACTCAAAATCAGCTTGGCTTGATGGAAGACATCGTTCAAGTGCCCAGAGGTCTGGTGAAGAAGGTCATCGGAAGACTCGGGAAAATGATGCAGGAGATGGTAAATAAGTCCGGTGTGACGAGAGTCAGGATTCCGGCTGATGACGAAGTCCAGGTCGTGGGTGAAGACGGGATGGTTCCGTTCCTTGTTGTCGGATCCAGGGAGAGCCTTGGGAATATCCAGATGCTCCTGGAGTATCGTGTGTCGTACCTGAGAGAAGTAGAGCAGCTACGACTTGAGAGGGAGCAGGTCAACAGAGAGCTGCAGGAAATGGAAAGAAGATGGCCGCCACCTTCAACCCGTGGTAATTGAGAGGCGAAGAGGTTCGCTTAAGGCTACAAGTACTCAAGCTGGAGCTAATACAGGAAATAGGTCGCCTGATGGAAGAGGTAGAAGTAGTAATGCCTCAGTTAGCTCAGTGATGAGTGACCTAAGCAGGAGAACCTGTAGTGGACGAAATAAAAAGGACTCAGACCAGACAGGACGTATGGGTGCAAGGGAATTGCGACGCCGTACTGACCGCTGGGGATGCGGGTGGTCTGACAGGGGGGAGTCAGCAACAGATGTGACAGAGTCGGATGACGGACGCCTACAAAAGAGATCAGTAGCAGGGCCCGACTTAGAGAGACGGTGTGACTGGCAGAGACGACCGAGAAGGATCTCTGGTCGGGTAACAAGTGTTCAACCCCACAAGTTTGAACAGAGGGGGGAGGTATGTGGTGTAATGACCCTGATGCAGCTAGGGGGCACTGTGTATGCTCCTCGAGATATGCATGGAAGCATGGTTTGTGTGTGTCTGAAGGACCTGTGATGAGGTCATGATCAGGTGACCTAACCATGTGATCCTGACCTCACCTATGGGCGGGGTTACGCCTATGTAATGGAGTTTGTTTGGCACCTGTTAGAGAGTGTGTGGGAGTCTGCCAGTGTGGACAGACTACCATGTGTCCAGGCGGGACATCACAGAGAGGTCTCTGTGTAGGAATGGAGAAGCCTTCCTGTATCTGTGTTTGTAGAGATCGTAAGAAGCTTTACTGAAGACTTGTACTATATGTTGCTTTGAGGTTTATGATGTAATAAACCTGATGAACTTTGGATAAGAAAAGTGCGTCCTGATTTACCTCTGAAGCAGCCGAGTGAGTAAAACCTTACAATCTTTATTTAGCTTACAAAAATGCATACAAATCCGCATGAAAAATCCACATGAAAATCTGCATCAAATCCGCACGGATTTTCAACTGCGTTTTCTGTCAAGAGAAGAAGAATCCGCGCAGATTTATACTAAAGCAAATCCGCAATGTGTGCACATACCCTAATAGTGTACTGCACTCAGATCCAATCACATACTACCCTCCCCCGGCTTCCCTCGCACACACACAAACAGCAAGTAGAAGTTTCGCAGAAAGGCAGGGGTCATACCTGCGAGAAACTCACATGAGTCTCGCACCTCAATGCTGACGACACTCGGGACCGGAGTGTGCAGCTGCATGTACTTCTATGCAGCTGAACACTCTGGTCCGAGTGCCGGCGGCAGTGCCAGATATTTAGTTGCGAGACTCGTGCGAGTGACAATGCCAGAGACACTGCAGCTCCATTTCTCCTCCTCCAAAATAGATTAAGGTATTATTCAACGGGATTATTTTGGAGAATTTAGGGAGTTTAGGTGAAATTGGATCACCATAGAAGTTGTCCAACTTTTGCAGCCGACACCACACTTGCTCCAGCCGTTGGAGATGCTCCTCAAAAGTGGCTGCAAAGATGATGATGTCATCCAGATAAATGAGGGTAGCCTCAAAGTTCAGGTCTCCTAAACATCTCTCCATCAGTCACTGAAAGGTTCCAGGGTGTTAGTAAGGCCGAAGGGCATCCGATTGAATTCAAACAATCCATGGGCAGTAGGAATGCTGTCTTTGGCCGGTCATGCTCAGCCATTGGCACCTGCCAATATCCACTGGCAGATCTAGTGACGAGAAGTACTTCGCTTTTCCCAGTGCAGACAATGACTCCTCAATTCTCGGTAGGGGATAAGAGTCCCACAAGGTACAGTCATTCAGTCGTCTGTAGTCAACATAAAAATGCAGGGTTCTATCCTTTTCCTGAACTAGAAAGATGGGAGCTGCCCACAGGCTCTGGTTCTCCCGTATGACTCCACTCTGCAGCATGTGCGCCAACATTTCTTTCACTTCCTGGTACGTTTATTGAGGAATCTGCTGATATGACTCCCGAATCGGTGCGGCACATCCTGTGGGAATCTCATGGGTTATGGCTGTGGTGCACCCGAACTCATCATCATGACAGGTCAAGACATCCTGGTAATGCTCCAGCACGGCTTCCACCTCTTGCACTTGTTGTGAAGAAAGTACTGTCAGTTCTGCCCACATCTGCTCCAGTATCTGACGCTCTTCTTTCATGGCAAAATATGGATTATCTGAGGTCATGGTAACTGCTACAGTCCATAGATCTCTGTGTTTCACTACTAACTGAACAGCCTCCGGTTGCATTAGTTCTTCCGGCATGCCCAGCACTTGTACCACTTCACTCATGGGCTAGAGCATGAGATTGTCCTTCCCCAGGTTGACACACCCCACACTACTACGTTACCGTCGTGAACGATGGCTAATGTCCAAGCAATGAAGAGCCCTGAGGGTTGTTGATCCATTAGGGCTGGTTCTATCTGGACTTCCACTCCTTCGCGGAGCATGCAAGCTCGTATGGGCAGCGTGAGCTCAGTCTGACCAGGCCGCAGAACGAGTTTAGCAGTGGCCGGGATTACCACCATCCCCAGGACTTTCCCTTCACTCGACGTTTCTTGAGCCTGGTCAACCCGTATCAGTTGTAGAAACACCTTCCTCTGGGGGGTACGTTGGCTCCATTGATTGAGAAAAGCATCTGGTGACTCACTGATCAGGATGGTTGCAAGTTCCTTCAGCACATTCATCCCAAGAGTCACAGTGAAGCCATTTCTAGGGTCTCCGGCGGTCAACACAACTCCTTTTCAGGCCACATCTTTGTCACACATGGTAATTTGCATCCAGACCACCCCTGCTACCGGGATGGGCAATTGATTGGCCGCTGTTAACCTAATCACTGGGCCCCTTTCAGGCCGTGTCGCCTCAGAAAACTGACGTCTAAAATAGGTTTCTGGCATGGTGGTCACCTGGGAACCCGTATCAACTAGACAGAAGATGGCCCGACCATCCATTTTGGCCCACACGAGACGGCTCAGTGAAATAAAACTTGCGGGACTGCCTTTTCTCCTCGGCTGCTCAGGCTCCAGGCTACATCCCCCAGCCACGGAGCCCACTAGTTTAATGGCTGCCGGGTAAGTGGCCGTCCCCCGCCTTGCTCACCCTCGGGCGTAGTGTCCAATATCCCCACACTTGAAACAGATCGGATGTCTCTCTGCTCGGGATTGTCCCATTTCCTGGTGGGACACAGTGAGCAGGCGGGGCTCGGGGTCAGTTTTGTCTCTGTAAGGGTTCAGAACCCCAGAGGAGGCTTGTATTAGGCCAGACGACTCTTCCCGCATTTCCTGTAACTCCTTCCAGATCTCTCTGACCCATCCTGGTTCAGCTGCAGGCAAAGCGGACACCTCCACGCTCCGGACCTTCCCTGCCAAGGCTGCCGTTCCTGAAACGCACATGCCTCCGCCCTGATTTCTAAGAAAGACATGCGCTGATTTGCATGCAAGCGCTCCCGCAAGGCCTGCTTAAGCAGCGCATCCCTGAGGCCTGCTACCAGTTGGTCTCTCAATATTACGTCAGGAGGCCCCACGCCCACATCATCCCGCTTAGCGATCACTGCGTGAATCTCTTGCAATTCTTTCATATATTGGGTCACGAACTCCTCTCTCCCTGGACGCGGCTAAACAAGCGCATCCGCAATTCACCGACATCCGTGGGGTCCCATTGCATATCTTCCAAGTTTTGCAACACCTTGGTAACCGTGTTCAGCTCATGCGGGAGCCGGGACATGACGGAGCATCTAGCTTCCCCATCTATGGCTATCACAGCAATCTCTGCTTGCATAGCGGGAGTCATGGGGAGCATCCTTAGCATACCTTTGACCTGATCGGTCCAGTCCCACAGCAGTGAATTGCTCCCTGTAAATTTTGGGAGATTGCTGAGCATGGCCCCCAAGCAACAAGCTAGCCTGTGGGGCACCCACGACCGCTTGGTCTGCCACCTCTGCACCCGTGGACTACATCCTGCCAACTACGCCAAGTGTAACAAGGGAGACCGGGGTCTTAGTTATGGAGGAGTCCACTTAAAGGTACAGTCCACAAACAGAGTACACTAAGCAAACAGTCAGCGAGCACCTCGGCCCCTTGCATATAAAACAGACAGGTCAGATGTAACTCCAGGTGATTTACCTCTTCTCCACAGTCTCTGCAGCACAGGCAAACGGGATCCAGGGACACAGTTATAATCCAACAAGGAAACTATTTATTTTAATATAAATGAGGTAGAAAAAGGTAGAAAAAGTAGTTGTAGAAAATCTGACAAAACTTCCTGCTCTTTCCCTATTACCCTTAACCACCATATCAGTGGCAGTAATGGTGGCAGCAACAGTAACAGTTCACAGTGACTGTAAGGTTCTTTGTCTCTGTTGACATGTTCCTTGAAACTCAGTTTTCCGTCTGCCATTTTGCTTTCTGTCTTTCTGCAGCTCTTGCCCTCAGTTAATATGGAGTTTCCAGTTTTCATGTTCCCGCCCTGATTCTTCCCTCTTGCTTCTTAAGCAGCCTCAGCTGAACAATCAGTGCTCCTGAATCAAGCCTCAGTCAGTCTGTGACCTGACTCCTGAAACCTTGGACTTGTACTCCAGCTATTCCCTAGTGAGGAACCTTGGAACACTTTTGGACTCTGGAAACCTGCTGTTTGGTGAATCCATGTTTGCAGAGGAATTACGGTACAGAGAAGAGATCCTGAACCTGCTTTGGAGATTTATTGTAGTGCTTGAAGTTACTCTGGCCTGCTGTGTCTCCTGTCGCTGTTCCTGCAAACTGTGTGAACTTTTCAGCATGCTTGTATGAAGTAATACAAGTCATTTCATTTCAACCTATGTCTCCTGTGTTTTCCTCGCACCCAAGCACAAGACGCTATAGGAACTGTACACTATACATGACAGTGACAGTCCACAGAAACAGTCTCCAGTCCGATTCCTGGACACTTCTAGACCTTGGTGGGGCACCAGGCAGTCCTGTGCCCACTTCACTGCCTGCGGGTCCAGGGCAGCAATCTCTGTCCCCTCCAGGGGTCCGGCAAGTTCCTGGTCGCTGATGAGCACCTGCCCTCGGCAAGCATACCCAGGGCACTGACTGGAAGCAGGAGCTTCCTGCCGCCTTTTCTTGCTGCTAGTCCAGCCCACACCTTAAGTATTTGCTGTCCCTAAGTCAATGCAATACAAGTTAAGATAGTACAGAATAAAAGGGACATCACACATTGCATTAACACTAGAGTTGAGCGATACTTTCCGATATCCAAAAGTATCGGAATCGGAATGGTATCGCCGATACCATGAAAATATCGGCGATACCCGATACCGATACCGGAAATCCAATGTAAGTCTATGGGAACAAAATATCGTAACTAAAAGACGCTATAGGAACTGTACACTATACATGACAAGATTCAGGAGCCAATGTTTAGTGTCTGCTGGGTCTGGGAAAGCCGTGTCTGCTGTGACTGTGGATATCAGATGTCCGTTTAATACCTTATGTGATGACAGTGGTTGTGACTTCTCACAACCATTCCAGGTGAGCGCATTCCCTTAAAATTTTACTCTGGAGTGTTACCACAGGTAAACACTATTGTTTTTTTTTTTTTTTTTCCTTTCCTCTTCCAGCACTTCTGCCTTAAAAGATCTGGAAGATGGAGGCCCGCATAAAGGAACTTTGCGGAGTGACTGATACAATCCTTTCAGATGTACAGACTTTAAAAACCCATTTTGCAAGCCTACAGGACCTCACTAATCATAATTTGCAAGTGTTTGGACAGACTACCCAGGAATTGCGAGCCAGGATTGAGGCTCTAGAGGAACGAGCCCAGGCCCCTGCCATAACCCCGAGTTCTGGGATCCCCAAATTACCTCCTTTTCGTTTTGGCGGTGAAGTGAGAAATTCAGGGGATTTATTAATCAATGCAATTTATTTTTCTCTGCACATGCTTCACAATTTCCCACTGAACGATCCAAAGTGCTTACTATAATCATGTTGCTTACCAATAAGGCTTTGATGTGGGCAAACCCTCTGATTGACACTGAGGATGATTGTTTGAATCACCTTGATGCTTTTATTTCAGCCATGGGGCAGGTGTTTGATGACCCCAATCGAGGTGCAACAGCTGAAGCAGCCATGTTAACTTTGCGCCAAGGTAAGCGTTCAGTAGCCGAATATGCCCTGGATTTCAGGAGATGGGCTCTTGATACCACTTGGGACACTTCCGCTAAAAAATCTATTTTTCGGAAAGGGTTGTCTCCACTGATTAAGGATGAACTTGCTCGTGCCGACCCTCCCACTGCGTTAGGTGACTTTATTAACTATTGTATCCGTATTGATGCTTGTCTGACTGAACGCAGACAAGAGAGATGGTTCGAAAATAATCGCACTAACCTTTTACTACCTCCCTCCTCAGCTAAGGAACCTTTGAGTAGGATCACAAGGGAACCAGAACCTGAACCCATGCAGGTGGACTCTTTACAAAGACGGGTTAGTGATGCACGCAAAGAACATCGTATAAAGGAAAATCTATGTTTCTACTGTGGTAAGTCAGGGCACTTCATTATAAACTGCCCCAGCCGTTCTCGTAAGACTACTGCAGCAGTCATTCACTGTGAGTGTTGCGAGAGGAGCTCTGTCATGTCCGAGCCTCAGGCTCCAGAGAGATCTGCTGCAAGAGATCTTGATTTCTCGGACTTAAACTCTGTTAGTTCTGGGGACGATGACGGTATAAACGCTGCAATTTTTCAAGTTTCCTCAGCGGTGTCCCAGCTGAGTTGTAAAAGAAACAATTCTCATTGCTTCCTTTCCATCAAACTCTGGGTTGACTCAGTCTGGGTGTCTAGCTCTGCTATGATCGACTCAGGAGCAAGTGGAAATTTTATGGATATCTCCTTTGCTCTGAAACAGGGGATACGTTCAGTGAAGAAGGCTACTCCAGTACAGATGGAGACTGTGGATGGCTCTCTACTGACTTCTGGACCAGTGGATCAAGAAACAGAGCCTTTGAGGGTCCTTATGGGTAAAGATCATCAGGAGAAAATGTCTTTTATGCTTATCTCTTCTCCCCACTTTCCCATTATTCTAGGGCTACCATGGCTGCAGGCGCAGAATCCTACGATTAACTGGGAGACCAAGGAATTACACTTTCCGAGAAACAGATGAGTCAAGGAGTTTCAGCTTGCTCTGTTCCTAAAGGAACCATGTCAGTCCCTGAACTACCAGCTGTATACCAGGACTATGTGGATTTATGTGACAAGAAGAACGCTGATCAGCTTCCTCCTCACCGTCCATATGATTGTCCAATTGAATTATTGCCTGGAGCCGAGATACCTTTTGGTAAGATCTACCCCCTAGCGGGGCCCGAGCTAAAAGCTTTGAAGGATTATATAGATGAAAATTTAGCCAAGGGCTTCATACGCCCCTCTTCATCTCCCGCAGGTGCACCCATCTTCTTGTGAAGAAGAAAGATGGATCTCTGAGACCCTGCATAGACTATAGGGAACTCAATAAGGTTACTATTAGAAACCGTTATCCATTGCCTTTAATCCCTGAGTTGTTGGAGAGAGTGCGGCATGCCAAAATTTTCTCTAAACTGGATCTCCGTGGGGCCTATAACTTGGTCCGTATTAGACCTGGGGATGAATGGAAGACTGCTTTCAGGTCACGCTATGGACACTTTGAATATCTAGTTATGCCTTTTGGTCTGAGTACCGCCCCAGCCACTTTCCAACACTTCGTGAATGATATCTTCAGGGATCTCCTAGATACATTTGTGGTGATTTATCTGGATGATATTCTAATTTTTTCTAACTCCACAGAGGAACATCATGGACATGTGAGAATGGTCTTAGAACGCCTAAGACAAAACCATCTCTACATCAAACTTGAAAAATGTGAATTCCATAGGACCGAAATTCAATTTCTGGGGTATGTACTATCTACGCAAGGGATTAGTATGGATGAAGCAAGACCCAAGCCATCAAGGATTGGCCAATTCCTAGAAATGTGAAGGAGGTGCAGCGTTTCATCGGGTTTGCCAACTTCTATAGACGTTTCATTAAGAATTTTCTGAGGTAGTGTCACCTATCACCCAACTTACCCGGAAACAGTCTAGGTTCTCCTGGAGCCCGCAAGCTCAGGAAGCATTTTCCTGTTTAAAGGATAAATTTACCACCGCACCTATCTTAGTACATCCCAACCCCGAGCTTGCCTTCATAATAGAGGTCGATGCTTCAGACTGGGCCGTTGGAGCTATACTCTCTCAGAGAACAGGTGAGAAGAATGTCTTGCATCCCTGTGCCTTCTTTTCCCAGCAGTTGTCTTTGGCTGAGAGGAACTACGATGTGGGCAATAGAGAATTGTTGGCCATTATTGCCGCCTTCAAGGAATGGAGACACCTTCTTCAGGGAGCTGCACAGCAAATAGTCGTCCTGACAGACCATCGTAACCTTGAATTTATCAGGTCTGCTAAGTGCCTGACTCCTCGCCAGGCTCGCTGGAATCTTTTCCTAAACCAATTTAATTTTGTCATTTCTTATAGACCAGGATCGCGCAATGGAAAGGCTGATGCACTCTCTAGGATTCATTCAGCAGAGACACGTCCACTTACTCCTCCTAAGACTATTCTTCCTGACTCTAGATTCCTGGGAGTGATTCATAATCAAGACCTACTTAAGGACATCAAGGAAGCATACCATGCGGATTCTTTGTTGGCTCAACCCCCAAGGGACGTAAGTCTTGTCTTTAAGAATGGTGTGTGGATTCAGGGACAACGTCTGTATATACCTGAAACAGTCAGATTGAGAGTATTGCAACTCATCCACGATTCCAAGATAGCCGGGCATAGGGGAATTCTAAAGACACAAGAATTTCTTTCTCGTTTCTTTTGGTGGCCCACTTACAGGAAAGATGTCTTAAACTATGTCACTTCATGTGAAGTCTGTGCAAGATGAAAAACACCTCGCTCCTCACCAACTGGTCTGTTGCAACCTCTTCCCACCCCGTCCCACCCGTGGGGATCCATTTCTATGGACTTCATTGTGGAGTTACCAACCTCTCAAGGGAAGAACACCATTCTAGTGGTGGTTGACCGTCTAACAAAGGCAGCTCATTTTATCCCTTGTGTCGGCTTACCCACTGCAAAACAGACATCAGACTTGATGATTAAGAATGTGTTTCGCTTACATGGAGTACCGGATGAGGTCATTTCGGATCGAGGGGTGCAATTCACTTCAAGGTTTTGGCAAAATTTCTGTGCAGCATTGGACATTAAAGTAAACCTTTCTTCTGCTTTTCATCCCCAGACTAATGGACAGACAGAACGAACCAATCAGACCCTGGAGCAGTATCTCCGCTGTTTTATCTGCCACCTACAGGATGATTGGGTGGATCTACTTCCACTGGCTGAGTTCTCTTATAACAACTCTCAGAGCGCCTCCACTAAGCAGTCTCCTTTTTACTCCAATCTAGGTTATCATCCTAACATTCTTCCTCGATTTCCCATAGATACGCCCTTGCCGGCAGTGGCTGAAAGAATCACTTCTTTACAAAAGAATATGGATCTTCTAAAGGAAAATCTAGAATTGGCTCAGGAAAGGTACAAGAAAGCAGCAGATAAATTTCGTAAACCTGCACCAGCTTTCAAGGTAGGAGATTTGGTCTGGCTGTCAACCAGAAATCTTAAATTAAAGATTCCATCGTCTAAATTGGCACATAAGTACATTGGACCTTATAAGATCAATAAGATTATAAGTGCTGTTGCTTGTCGTCTTCAACTGCCCAGAACTATGAGAATCCACCCTGTCTTTCATGTATCCCTACTAAAGGCTGCAACACCCAATACGTTTCCTGGACGTTCTTCTCCTTGCCCTGACCCAGTGCTGGTCGATGGTCAGGAAGAATTTATGGTGGAAAGGATTCTAGATTCCAGGTTGTACAGAAATCAGTTGCAATATTTGATTAAATGGCAGGGCTACCCAGTGGAGGACAACTCATGGGAACCAGTCAATAATGTAAATGCTCCTCGCCTGCTCCGCCAGTTTCATCAGAGGTACCCTGACAAGCCTGGTCTGAGGTCATCCGGAGGTTGTCCCTAAGGGGGGAGTAATGTAAGGTTCTTTGTCTCTGTTGACATGTTCCTTGAAACTCAGTTTTCCGTCGGCCATTTTGCTTTCTGTCTTTCTGCAGCTCTTGCCCTCAGTTAATATGGAGTTTCCAGTTTTCATGTTCCCGCCCTGATTCTTCCCTCTTGCTTCTTAAGCAGCCTCAGCTGAACAATCAGTGCTCCTGAATCAAGCCTCAGTCAGTCTGTGACCTGACTCCTGGAAGCCTTGGACTTGTACTCCAGCTATTCCCTACTGAGGAACCTTGGAACACTTTTGAACTCTGGAAACCTGCTGTTTGGTGAATCCATGTTTGCAGAGGAATTACGGTACAGAGAAGAGATCCTGAACCTGCTTTGGAGATTTATTGTAGTGCTTGAAGTTACTCTGGCCTGCTGTGTCTCCTGTCGCTGTTCCTACAAACTGTGTGAACTTTTCAGCATGCTTGTATGAAGTAATACAAGTCATTTCATTTCAACCTATGTCTCCTGTGTTTTCCTCGCACCCAAGCACAAGACGCTATAGGAACTGTACACTATACATGACAGTGACAGTCCACAGAAACAGTCTCCCGTCCGATTCCTGGACACTTCTAGACCTTGGTGGGGCACCATGCAGTCCTGTGCCCACTTCACTGCCTGCAGGTCCAGGGCAGCAATCTCTGTCCCCTCCAGGGGTCCGGCAAGTTCCTGGTCGCTGATGAGCACCTGCCCTCGGCAAGCATACCCAGGGCACTGACTGGAAGCAGGAGCTTCCTGCCGCCTTTTCTTGCTGCTAGTCCAGCCCACACCTTAAGTATTTGCTGTCCCTAAGTTAATGCAATACAAGTTAAGACAGTACAGAATAAAAGGGACATCACACATTGCATTAACACTAGAGTTGAGCGATACTTTCCGATATCCAAAAGTATCGGAATCGGAATGGTATCGCCGATACCATGAAAATATCGGCGATACCCGATACCGATACCGGAAATCCAATGTAAGTCTATGGGAACAAAATATCGTAACTAAAAAAACCTCTTTCTTTCCTTGTAAACACTAAATATACACACATAGAATATATATATATATATATATTATATATATATATACATGTCATTGTGACATATATAATATATATATATATATATATATATATACAATATTTATAGTTTATACACTTCTACATAGTAAAATAGCCTCTGATTCAATTGCCGGGTAAAGCCGGCTTTTGTGAAAAGACAGAAGCACCCGACATGAAATGACACTTGGTTTACATAGAGTTAACCATGTCTTTTCATGTAGTTTGATATCTGATTTGCACAAACAATTACATGAGTGTAAGTGTGCAAAATTTCACACCTGTAGGGGTTAATTAAAGGTGTAAATTCGTTGTAAAAAAAACAGACTTTTTTGCTACGAATTTACACCTTTAATTAACCCCTACAGGTGTGAAATTTTGCACACTTACACTCATGTAATTGTTTGTGCAAATCAGATATCAAACTACATGAAAAGACATGGTTAACTCTATGTAAACCAAGTGTCATTTCATGTCGGGTTCTGCATTTTCACAAAAGCCGGCAATTGAATTAGCGGCTATTATACTATGTAGAAGTGTATGAACTATAAATATAAAATATATATATATATATATATATATATATATATATGTGTCACAAATTCAATGACATGTATATATATATATGAGGTGTAAAATTGCTGAAAAAAAATGCGTGGGCTCCCGCCCTATTTTCGCAACCAGACAGACAAAGCCAGTGAGTGGGGGCAGATAATAATAGCCCAGAGAGGGACCATTATTTTTGCCCCCCCCCTGGCTACTAACATCTGCCCCCAGACACCCCAGAAAAGACAAATCTATAATTAGATTCGCCCTTTCTGGCACTTTGCCTGTCTATTCCCATTGCCCTGTAGCGGTGGCGAATGGGTTAATATGGGGTTAAAGCCACCTTGCTATTGAAAGGTGACCTTAAGCCAGGTTAATAATTGAGAGTTGTCAATTAGAAACTATAATTTATCTATTGCATGAAATAAAAATAAAACACACACACTTTAATTGAATGAAGACTGGAAAACATGTATTTGGAAGTCGCCTTGCTACACTCATCAGGAGAGCTTTAAACTAGAACAATGTGGGAAGGGAAGCAAAACGCCAGCAAAAGCCATACACTTGACAAATACTATTGAGATTTCTGCTATTAGAAGTGATGGGGAAGAACAAAGACAAAAAAATTTACATAATAAAAATATTGAAGGAAGAGAAACCAATCACAAACTAAAGTGTTTCTATACGAATGCACAAAGCATGGGCAACAAACAAGGAGAACTGGAGCTACTAACGCAGGAGAAGAAATATGATGTCATTGGAATCACTGAGACTTGGTGGGACGATACACATGATTGGAATACAAGGCTAGAAGGATACAACTTATTTGCAAGAAACAGACTTGATAAACGAGGAGGAGGTGTTGCATTGTATGTTAGAAAAGCGTATATCTGCACAGAGATTGACGCTTCAGAGACTGGGAGTTCTGTGGAAACTGTTTGGGTAAGAATACAAGGACAGAACAATGGAAAGGACACCATTGTAGGCATTTACTACAGGCCGCCTGTGCAAGCTGAAGATATGGATGAACTCTTTATGCATCAAATGGCCAAGTTCTCCAAAAAATATGACATAGTGGTCATGGGAGATTTCAACTATCCAGACATTTGTTGGGAATCTCTCTCAGGCAAAACTAACAGGTCCAGGAAATTCTTATCCTCTCTTGCTGACAACTTTATCTTCCAAAAGGTAATGGAGAAAACAAGGGGATCTGCTACCTTGGATCTAATCCTCATAAACAGGGAGGAAATGGTGGAGGAGGTAAGAGTGGCTGGGACTCTAGGAGGTAGTGTCACGACGTATAACAGATATATTCAAAGATAGCAACCTATATCTAATGTGACATCATTCTAAATTTCATATAATAGAGAAAATCAACATGTATACATAGTATCTGCCAGCAATGTCTTACCTGACATAATATCCTATGTATTGTGGGTCAATTCTGTGTACGTGTCACGCTGTCTCTGGATAGAGGTGGACCGGGGTCTATGCTGACCCTGAACTGGGGTCCTGACTAGTCCCTCTACCTGGAGGTACTGTTAATGGTACAAAGGTCCAGGCCGCCAGCGTAACCCTGTCTCCTGTAGATCCCTGACCACTGTAATCTAGTCCTGAGAAGGACCCTGATTACCACCACAGGGAATGGGCAGGTCACAGCTTACACACAGTCTAAGACAAACGAGACAGACAAGGGGTAAAGAAAACACAGCCTTGCATACAACACTTCCACTACAGAGGAACACAAAAGGTTAAGGAGATAAGCAATAAGCGAGGAGAGGAAAAACCACAACAGGCACTCTTAGCTTAAGTCTTCTCAGAAACGATCCGCTCTGCTGGTCTGAATGAATGCTTTCACCGGCAACTTCCCCAGCAGACCAGCAGGTATATGAAGGAAGCTAATTAACAAAACATCAATCGCAGCTGGGCGAGGCTGGTCAGCCCAGCACCGAGAGAGAAAGAATTAACTCCCTCAGTGCCGAAAAACACCCAGCACCAGAAACTCAGCTGTGCGAAGTCAGGGTGTGCAATCGCGACGATCTTCGCAGCGACACATCCGTGACAGTACCCCCCCTTCTAAGAGGGGCCTCTGGACCCTCAGGGCCTGGTCTATCTGGGTGAGTAGTGTGGAAGGCCCGAACCAAACGGTCTGCGTTAATATCCGACGCAGAAACCCACATCCTCTCCTCAGGACCATACCCCCTCCAATGAACAAGGTACTGAAGGGACCGGCGATTCAGACGTGAGTCAATGATCTTCGATACCTGAAACTCCAAATTACCATTGACCACCACTGGAGGAGGAGGTAGAGGTGACGGTATAACTGGTGCCACGTACCTCTTAAGCAACGATTTGTGGAACACATTGTGGATTTTAAATGTAGGAGGGGGTCAAGACGGAAAGCCACCGGATTAACTATTGAACTGATCCTGTATGGCCCGATGAATCTGGGACCGAGTTTCCAGGAGGGAACCTTAAGTTTTATATTCTTGGTAGACAACCATACCAGATCGTTCACACTTAGGTCCGGACCAGACACTCTCCTCCTATCAGCCATACGTTTGTATCGGTTCCCCATAGTGCTCAGATTATTAAGCACTCCTCTCCACACTGAAGCAAGTGACGACGAAAATCGTTCCTCCTCAGGAACCCCAGAAGAGCCCCCCCCATTGAAAGTACAAAACTGGGGGTGAAAACCATATGCCCCAAAAAACGGGGACTTACCAGTGGACTCGCTCCGCCTATTGTTAAGAGCGAACTCTGCCAGAGGCAAGAAAGAAGACCAGTCCTCTTGGTTCTCTGAGACAAAACACCGGAGATATGTCTCTAAGCTCTGATTCAGACGCTCTGTCTGACCATTGGTCTGCGGATGAAAAGCCGAAGAAAATGACAACTGCATCCCCCGACGAGAACAAAATGCCTTCCAGAATTTGGACACAAACTGAGACCCCCGATCCGACACCACATCGGAAGGCAACCCGTGAAGTCTCACAATCTCCCCAATGAACACCTGCGCCAGAGTTTTAGCATTAGGAAGAGCAGGAAGAGCAATAAAATGTGCCATTTTGCTGAACCGGTCAACTACAACTAGTATGACAGTTTTACCTGAAGACGGAGGAAGGTCCGTAATGAAGTCCATAGACAGATGGGTCCATGGACGCTCCGGGATTTTCAACGGTAAAAGGGCCCCAGATGGACGGGTATGTGGGGTCTTAGAGCGCGCACATACCCCACAGGACGCGACAAAATTTACCACCTCTTTATTTAAGTTAGGCCACCAAAACCGGCGAGAAACGAGATCTACAGTTGCTTTACTCCCTGGGTGTCCTGCCAAAGCAGAATTATGATGTGCCTCGATAACCTTTTGTCTTAACTGATCTGGAACAAACAGTTTCCCTGGAGGTCCTACAGGGGCGTCCCCCTGAGCCTCCAATTTAGAGAACCATTTGGCGCCCACAATCTGATTGAAGAGATCAGGAATAAGTGGGAGCGGATACGGATCTCGGACTGTAATCCGATTAAGCTCACGGAAATCCAGGCAAGAGCGTAGGCCTCCATCTTTTTTCTTCACAAAGAAGAACCCCGCGGCCACTGGGGAAGATGAAGGTCTAATATGCCCCTTGGCCAGACTTTCCGAAATGTAATCCTTCATAGCTTGCCTCTCAGGACCAGAAAGGTTATATAACCTAGATTTTGGTAATTTAGCATCAGGAAGCAATTTTATAGCACAGTCATATGCGCGATGAGGAGGTAATTCTTGACACCCTTCCTCTGAAAACACATCCTCAAAGTCCTCCAGAAAAGGAGGTAAGGTTCTAGGCACGACCGTACCGATGACCGTGTTCATGCAGTTACTATTGCAAAATTCACCCCACTGGCTTATCTCTCTGGATTGCCAATTAATAACTGGGTTATGTTTAGTTAACCAAGGAAGTCCCAACACAATAGGAGTGGGAAGGCCCTCCAACACATAACAAGACAATAGTTCTTTATGTATTGCCCCCACTCGAAGGTCTATGTTATGCACGGCTTGCACAAAGCTACCTTGACCTAGAGGCCTGGCGTCAATAGAGAATATAGGGATAGGTTTGGCCAATACACTCAGTTGCATACCTTGCACCTGGGCAAACCGAGCGTCCACCAGATTAGCCGCGGCCCCACTATCCAGAAGAACAGAAATCCTCTCAGTTCTCGTACCTACCACCACCTCCGCTGGTACGAGAAACTGAGACAGACTTTGGGGACGAAATACATACTCCCAGATTGTCGTCCACCACACAACCTGGGATTAATAGTTTTCTGGCGACTTCTTGCTCAGTACAGTACGGGATGGACACCCCTCAATAAAATGTCCCTCTCTCCCGCAGAAGAAACACCTTCTTGTTTTGCGGCGCACCGCCGATCCCCTCCCTCGGAATGATGTCCCTCCCAACTGCATAGGTTCCTCGGAATAAACCTGGGGAACCTCAATATTAGGGACTTTAGAAGGAGGTGGAGTCATCACAGGGGGCGGAGTTACCCCACACCTCTCCCGAAGCCGTCTATCAATGCGAATAGCAAGAGCCATAGCGGCCTCCAGTGACGGGGGAGAATCATACTGAGCCAACACATCTTTTAATTTGTCAGATAAACCTTGACAAAACTGGCTCTTAAGAGCCGGGTCATTCCACTGAGTATCCGTGGCCCACCTACGGAACTCTGAAGAAAATTCCTCCGCCGGACGATCTCCCTGCTGTATCCTACGTAACTTCATTTCAGCAAGGGAGACCGATCCGGGTCATCATATACCAGACCCAGGGCTGTAAAAAATCGGTCCACTGACTGGAGAGCCGGGGAGCCCGGGGGGAGAGAGAACGCCCAGGATTGAGGGTCCCCTTGTAAGAGCGAGATGACAATTCCCACCCTCTGATCCTCACTCCCCGACGACTGCGGCCGCAGCCGAAAATACAATTTACATGCTTCCCGGAAAGTAAAAAACTTGTCCTGCCCACCAGTGAACCTGTCCGGGAGAGCTACTTTAGGTTCAAATCTGGTTTGCTCCCGGGGGTACAAAACCTTGGATTTAACGTCCGTCAGCTCCATGGACAAACTCTGCAACTGCTGAGCTAAATGGGCTACTGGATCCATGGTGGCTGGGGAGAATCTTTAGAGTAGCCGGTGAAAATGTCACGACGTATAACAGATATATTCAAAGATAGCAACCTATATCTAATGTGACATCATTCTAAATTTCATATAATAGAGAAAATCAACATGTATACATAGTATCTGCCAGCAATGTCTTACCTGACATAATATCCTATGTATTGTGGGTCAATTCTGTGTACGTGTCACGCTGTCTCTGGATAGAGGTGGACCGGGGTCTATGCTGACCCTGAACTGGGGTCCTGACTAGTCCCTCTACCTGGAGGTACTGTTAATGGTACAGAGGTCCAGGCCGCCAGCGTAACCCTGTCTCCTGTAGATCCCTGACCACTGTAATCTAGTCCTGAGAAGGACCCTGATTACCACCACAGGGAATGGGCAGGTCACAGCTTACACACAGTCTAAGACAAACGAGACAGACAAGGGGTAAAGAAAACACAGCCTTGCATACAACACTTCCACTACAGAGGAACACAAAAGGTTAAGGAGATAAACAATAAGCGAGGAGAGGAAAAACCACAACAGGCACTCTTAGCTTAAGTCTTCTCAGAAACGATCCGCTCTGCTGGTCTGAATGAATGCTTTCACCGGCAACTTCCCCAGCAGACCAGCAGGTATATGAAGGAAGCTAATTAACAAAACATCAATCGCAGCTGGGCGAGGCTGGTCAGCCCAGCACCGAGAGAGAAAGAATTAACTCCCTCAGTGCCGAAAAACATCCAGCACCAGAAACTCAGCTGTGCGAAGTCAGGGTGTGCAATCGCGACGATCTTCGCAGCGACACACCCGTGACAGGTAGTGACCATGCTATTTTAGAATTTTGGATAACAAGAGGAGGAAGACCTGTGAAGACTCAGACGTCAAGGTTAGATTTCAGAAAGGCAGATTTTAAGGAACTCAGAAAGAGAATTGGAGGGATCCAATGGCTGGATATCCTTAAGGACAAAAATGTCCAGGAAGGATGGAAAATCTTGAAAAATGAGATTCTCAAAGCACAATCGTTAACAATTCCGAAAAGAGGGAAGAATGGGAAGCATTTAAGGAAACCAGGATGGATGAACATAGAACTTAAACACATGCTAAAAAGGAAGAAAGAAATGTTTATCAAATGGAAAGAGGGAGGCATATCTAAAGAAGAATATAATGCCGTCTGCAGAACCTGCAGGGCACAAATCAGATTATCTAAAGCTGACAATGAATTAAGGCTTGCAAGTGACGTCAAAAGCAACAAAAAAGGATTTTGGGGATACGTCAAAAGTAAAAGAAAAGTCAAAGATGCTATAGGATTTTTACAGGATGAAAATGATGAAATGGTAAGTCAGGATGTTGAGAAGGCTGAACTTTTAAATTCCCATTTTGCATCTGTTTTCTCTCAGAAAGGAAATGTAACATCAACTGATCTTCACTGTCCTATTAAAGGAATAGAAGAATCCAGGATATCTATAAACAGAAAGACAGTGAGGAAACACTTAGCTAACATAAATGAATTCAAGTCTCCAGGTCCAGATGAATTACACCCCAGGGTACTGAAGGAGATAGCAGAAGAAATTCTTGAACCACTGTCCATAATCTTTGAAAATTCTTGGAGAACAGGAGAAGTCCCAGAAGACTGGAAAAGAGCAAATGTTGTTCCTATCTTCAAAAAGGGGAAGAAGGTGGACCCAGGGAACTACAGGCCGGTGAGTCTGACTTCTATACCAGGAAAGATCTTTGAACAAATTATTAAAGAACATGTATGCAAGTACCTGGATAAGAATGAAGTGATTAAACAGAGTCAGCATGGGTTTGTAACTAATAAGTCATGTCAGACTAACTTAATTTCCTTCTATGACAGAATCACTGACTGGGTGGATCAGGGAAATGCTGTAGATATAGTATATCTTGACTTCAGCAAAGCATTTGACAAAGTATCTCACACAATCCTTATTGAAAAAATGACTAAGTATGGAATGGACAAGGCAACTGTTAGGTGGATTCATAACTGGCTTAGTGATCGGACCCAAAGAGTGGTTGTAAATGGCTGCACATCCAGTTGGAAGAATGTCTCAAGTGGGGTACCACAAGGCTCTGTTTTGGGCCCTGTATTGTTCAACATCTTTATCAATGATTTAGATGAAGGAATTGAGGGTAAACTGATCAAATTTGCTGATGACACAAAGCTAGAGGGGTAGCTAATACTAGAGAAGAGAGAGAGAGGATTCAAAAAGATATACATAAACTGGAGCAGTGGGCAGCAACTAACAGAATGGATTTTAACAGGGAAAAATGCAAAGTACTACATCTGGGCAATAAAAATGAAAAAAGCATATACAAAATGGGAGGAATAGGGCTAAGTAACAGCACATGTGAAAAAGACTTGGGTATACTAATTGATCACAGACTTAACATGAGTCAACAGTGTGATGCAGCAGCAAAAAAGGCAAATGCAATTCTAGGATGTATCAACAGAAGCATACAGTCTAGATCACGTGAGGTCATTATTGCCCTCTACTCCTCTTTGGTCAGACCTCATCTGGAATACTGTGTCCAGTTTTGGGCACCACATTTTAAAAAAGACATCAACAAACTGGAGCAAGTTCAGAGAAGAGCCACCAGAATGGTGACCGGTCTGCAAACCATGTCCTATGAGGAACGGTTGCAGGATTTGGGAATGTTTAGCTTGCAAAAAAGAAGACTGAGAGGAGATTTAATAGCTGTCTACAAATATCTCAAGGGCTGTCACATTGTAGAAGGATCATCTTTATTCTCATTTGCACAAGGAAAGACTAGAAGCAATGGGATGAAACTGAATGGGAGGAGACACAGATTAGATATTAGAAAAAACTTTTTGACAGTTAGGGTGATCAATGAGTGGAACAGGCTGCCACAAGAGGTGGTGAGTTCTCCTTCAATGGAAGTCTTCAAACAGAGGCTGGATAGACATCTGTCTGGGATGATTTAGAGAATCCTGCTTTGAGCAGGGGATTGGACCAGAAGGCCCAGGAGGTCCCTTCCAACTCTACCATTCTATGATTCTATAATTAAAAATCATTTTAATGAAATAAAGACACATGTTTTTGACCATCTTTTATTTTACTGCAAAAACCATTTCCTGTAATAAAAATAAAATAATAAAGCAAAATTATTCTTACCAATCCGATGCACAGTCAGGTCCCACGGTGTAATCCTTCAGAAAGGGTTAATGTTTACTGCAGGGACCGCAGCTAATGCTGCAGCCTCACAGTAAACCCCCAAATGAATGAGTTCCTCTCCTGGCTCACAGGAGAGGAAGTGGAAAGCTTAATTGATTGCTTTCCACTGTCACTTCAGGTTAGCCAGGGACACAATCAGTGACGTTAGAGGGAACTGATTAACAAAAATAGGGGTTCCCTTCGAAAAAAAAATGGCGTGGGGTCCCCCCTATTTTTGTTAACCAGCCTGATGAAGCAGACTGCTGAGGCATGGTATTTAAGGCTGTTAGGGAGCCAATATCCATGGACCTTGCCAGCAGAGTCGGACTGGAGTACCTTGGGCCCACCAGAGAAAAATTATTCTTGGGGCCCACCATCATACTTCCCAACCTTTGAAGAAGGGAAAGAGGGACAAAGGCTGTGGCACGCTGTGCCTGCTGCAGCAAATTTTAGGCCATGCCACGTTGCACCACAGACTGTCCAGGAGTTACGCCGCTGCAGATTTTAGGCCACGCCCCGACCACACCCATTTCACAGCTAATCACACCCATATCCTCGCCCCAAGCGTACCCATTTAGCACTGCTGATCACACTGACTGGTAATGAGGGCACAGTGGCTGGTACTGAGGAAAAGAAAGAAAGAGCAGCGAGAGAGAAAGAACAAGCAGAGAAAGAAAGAGAGGAAAGAAAGAAAAGAGAGAGAGAAAGAAAGAACAGAGAGAAAAAAGAACAGAGAGCGAGAAGGAAAGAACAGAGAGCAAGAAAGACTAGAGAGAGAAAGAAAGACTAGAGAGAGAGCCAGAGGCGTAGCTAGGGTTTTGGTTTAGTGAGGGCGAAACTTCTGAGTGGGCCCCTAATCAGAGAACCTCAACAAATGACCGCGCTGTTGCCAAAAATAATCTATATATAAAAAGACCAATATTGATATTACCGCCATATGGTCTGTGGTAAATAATACCAGTCCTACAGAACATATAATAGATTACAGCACAGGTACAGATAATGACTTACCGCTGATGTTCTTTCTAATGGAATTGTTCACTTTTCATGTCTTTTCCATCTGGCCCAGACCGACATGACGACTTCTCCAGCCAGGACTCGACTGCAGAGATTACAACAAAGACACATTTCACTTCTCATATTTTTAGCACTGTCACGGTCACCAATTGGACTATTCTCAACCTGCACAAACTCCTCATCCTGCTGATACCCCAATACTGAGCCGCTGCTGCCATATGTGTCCCTATTTCTGCACCTGATACCCCAATACTGAGCCGCTGCTGCCGTATGTGTCCCTATTACTGCACCTGATACCCCAATACTGAGCAGCTGCTGCCTTATGTGTCCCTATTACTGCACCTGCTGTGTGGTTCTGTGTGACCTCTAAATTTTAAAGCACCCCTCTAGAATATAGTAATGCCGGGTGCAAGTGCCCTAGAAAACAGTGCCCACATTTTGTCCCCTAGACTGTAATAATGCCCTGTGTGCCCCTTTGACAGTCACAGTAACCCAAGTTCCCCTATAACAATAAGTGTCCACTTTACATTTAATAATGTCCCAAGTCTCCCCTGTACATCTCCCCTATACACAGAATAATGCCCCTCACTGGATATATACTGACCCCTTAATGTCCCCAAACTATTTAATGGGTCCAACACTGTATGATGGCCCCTAGATAGCATCCAAACAGCATAATACACCAGATAGTCCTCAATATAGTATAATGCACCCCCATAGGCAGCCTCTATATTATAATAAACCCCCATAGGCAGAGTCTATAATATAATGCACCACCATAGGCAGCCGCTATATTATAATGCACCCCCATAGGCAGCCTCTGTAGTATAATGCATCCCCATAGGGAGTCTCTGTAGTATAATGCACCCCAATATGGAGCCTCTGTAGTATAATGCAGCCCCCATATACAGCCTCTGTAGTATAATGCACCCCATATACAGCCTCTGTAGTATAATGCACCCCCATTAAAAAAAAAAAAAAACAATACTCACCTCCCGGCTCCTGTGCTGCTCACTGTTCTCCCTCTCTGCGTCTGACAGCGGGCGCCGGCAGGTGATGTCATCGCGCCCGCTGTCAGACGCTGAGAGGGGGATTATGGGAGAGAAGGAGCGCTCGCTCCTTCTCTCTCTATGCGGTCAGCTGTATCGGCTGGATGCCGATACAGCTGACCCTCCGATGACGGGTGGGGGGCCCACTGCTGGCACCGGGCCCCCCCACCGCCTGTTCAGGCCCCATAGCTTCTGGGCGGCAGAGCAGGGAGAGCGATTCTCCCTGCTCTGCCGCAGAATGTAACTGTATCGGCGTGCTGTGAACGCCAATACAGTTACTGTAGCATAGCTCCGGGTGGGCCCCCTCAGAGCGCGGGGCCCGGGGCCACCGCCCCCTCTGCCCCGCGACCTATCCTTTCAAATCAGGGCCCACCACGCTGGAGCTGGGGCCCACCGGAGGTTTCTCCGGTGTCCCGGTGGCTCAGTCCGACCCTGCTTGCCAGCCTGATAATACCAGGCCACAGCAGTCTGCTTATCTTTGCTGGTTAACAAAAATAGGGGATCCCCTCGAAAAAAATTGGCGTGGGGTCCCTCCTATTTTTGTTAACCAGCCAGATGAAGCAGACCGCTGAGGCCTGGATTTTCAGGCTGTTAAGGAGCCAAGATCCATGGACCTTGCCAGCCTGATAATACCAGGCCACAGCAGTCTGCATATCTTGGCTGAGGGGATCCCCTCGAAAAAAATTGGCGTGGGGTCCCCCCTATTTTTGTTAACCAGCCAGATGAAGCAGACCGCTGAGGCCTGGATTTTCAGGCTGTTAAGGAGCCAAGATCCATGGACCTTGCCAGCCCGATAATACCAGGCCACAGCAGTCTGCATATCTTGGCTGATTAACAAAAATAGGGGATCCCCTCGAAAAAAATTGGCGTGGGGTCCCCCCTATTTTTGTTAACCAGCCAGATGAAGCAGACCTCTGAGGCCTGGTTTTTCAGGCTGGTAAGGATCCAATATCCATGGACCTTGCCAGCCTGATAATACCAGGCCACAGCAGTCTGCTTAGCTTGGCTGGTTAACAAAAATAGGGGATCCCCTCGAAAAAAAAACAGCGTAGAGGTCCCCCTATTTTTGTTAACCAGCCAAGTAAAATGCAGACTGCTGCGGCCTGGTATTAATAGACTGTCAAGGCCCATGGATTTTGGCCCTCAACAGCCTGATAATACCAGGCTACAGCAGCCCCACATTTGGCGCATCAAAAGATGTGCCAATTGTGGCACTTTACCCGGCTCTTCCCACTTGCCCTGTAGCGGTGGCAAGCGGGGTAATAAGGGGTTAATGTCACCGTTGATTGCACGGTGACAATAAGCCCGGTTAATAATGGAGAGGCGTCAATAAGACACCGATCCATTATTAATCCCAAAGTTTTTAAATGTTTAAAAAAAAGACACAGCAAGAAAAAAGTATTTTAATGAAATAAAAGAGACAACACAGTTTTCATTTCTTTTATTACTCTCTCATTCCTGCGACGCCATCGATCTCCTGTAAAAAAATAAAAAAAACAAACCAACAGTATACCACCTGTCCGACGCAGTCCATAGTAACGAGTGTCCCACGACGATCCAGCTCTGCTACATCGGAATGCCAGGCAGAGCCTGTCATCCCGACGCGCAGCACAGCTGATTACCTGCTTCCACGGCGGTGACGTCATCGGACTGCTTTACGGCCGCGATTACCCAGCAGTCACTGCAGTTATCGCGAGAAACTGCATGTGACCGCCGGGGAGAAGAGGATGGCGGCCATTAAGCAGTCCAGGCCGTGACCGCTGGAGATCTTCTGCCAGGTAAGTGCCGCTGACTCCTGACAGACCCGACCGACGGACACTGACAGTGACAGTGACATTCCGATTCCGGTATCCGATATGACGAAAATATCGGTACTCGGAATCGGAATTCCGATACAGCCAATATCGGCCGATACCCGATATTTGCAATATCGGAATGCTCAACCCTAATTAACACATATATGAAACATTTCAAACACAGCACATTACACACTACTGAACAACAGCAGAACAATAATATGTTAACATACAGGTACATCATTCGGGTGCTGCATAAGGTGCATAGGATCAGCACCTAGGAGAGAGGGGAAACAATGAGATCCTCCGCAACCTCCTTACACCCGAATAAAAAATATGATTCTTCCGTGATTTTTTTGAAGCTGATGAGACCGATACAGATTAATATTTAAAGTTCACAGTGAATGCAGCTGATGACTTCCTATAGGATTTATGGTCTGTATATGTAGACCACTTAGAATCTTACTGATTTCTTATGGATATCTTATGTGTCTGTAAATAAAAAATTGGATATCCTTGATTTTTTGAGAAGCTGTCCAGAAAAAAAAAATCATTTTTTAAAGTAATTAACAAACGACATTTTCAATCACCGGTTAATATTTCCTCCCCAATGATCTGTTAAATGTGCACAGTGATGTTTCCAATATCTTTGTAATAATACAAAAATTCCAATAAATTGAGGATAATCCTTTTTTGTGTCTATAGATCACGTTGCCTCAATTCTACTCCCTTCTCAATCAGACTTTGATTTTACCCATATTAACGAGAGTTCATTGAAATCAGGGTTGTCAATTTGATTTTTTTTTTTCTGGACAGCTTCTCAAAAAATCAAGGATATCAAACTTTTTATTTACAGACACATTAGATATCCATAAGAAATCAGTAAGATTCTAAGTGGTCTACATATACAGACCATAAATCCTATAGGAAGTCATCAGCTGCATTCACTGTGAACTTTAAATATTAATCTGTATCGGTCTCATCAGCTTCAAAAGACCAACATGGTACTCACTTCTGTATCAGAGCAGCAAGGGATGACAAGGAACATCTGCAAATCTGTATATAACACATGTTAACTCAATTGTCATGATGAAGACGACATCACATTCAACCTGCCCTTTTCAAATCTGATCTAGAAGACAGTAACATGTTAAAATAAATTGACCGGATTTGTATTTAAAGTGGAAATCAGTCTTCTTGGCCCCGGAGTGACAATCAGACAAGTCCTTGGATCTAGGCACTGCATTACTAACGCTGGTAGTACTTTTACTTGCCCACAGCCTTCCTGATCCAATTCTTGTGAGAACGCATTCCATAGGTTAAGCAGTAAAATAAAACCCTTTGCTGTTGCTGACGATTACACTTTCATGTTAAGGTGACCTTGTGACAACCGGGCGCGCGTCAGAGTCTGCAAATTGTGCTAAACTAATAATTCTATACTACAATTATATTCCCTTTTGTAAACACACAAGATCTGCGATACCCCCTAGTAATGCAATAATTAGAATGAATGGATAATTAGACAAATTATGACAATATCAGCAAGCAAAGTTGCATACAAAAACTAAAAAAAAAAAATTGTTTTTTTTTTAAAAAAGGACTTACTAGACCTTTTTACAGTTTTGCTTTAGGAAAGGATGATTTTCTCCTTCAGGCAAGAAGATATATAGAGAAACGCAAAAGATATTTAAAGCCTAGACTATTAGCACCGCGGCCATAGCTGACGGGAGGATGCTGCCACCTAATGGTGCAAACGTGGAACACAGCAAGTGACCGTCCATTTTCTCAGCATATACTGTACAAGAAAGAATGGCAAGGTAGTGAAATGATATTTTCTAGCACATTTAATCTCCTGTTTAATGTCTTTTTAACAGCCTGATGAAAAAAATATTTTGCTGAGGATGTTCTAGCTCTGTCTGATGAGGTTTTAGGACCTGAAGCTCCTCTCTGGAAGTGGCTGGTGTACCAAGTTAAGCCTTCACATTGAAATTAAAGATTTACAAGGTCTATTATATGTGAAGTACATCATGTTAATTGATTAATTGATTATCCCATGAAATTAGACAATGAAATACTTCTGTGTAGTTACTGATACAATAAGCAATAATTTATATGTGTCATGCTGCTGGCTAGTAATAATTATATATTATATCAGAATGGTCAAGGACTGATACCGGGCACCCAGAGCAATCAGTTACTATCTGCTCCTACAGTAGTATACAATGTACAGAGCCAGAACAACACAACTGCATACAATACAGAGTATTGAAGCTCAGCTTCTATTGAGGTGAATGCCAATTGAGCTGCACATTATCTGAGAACAACCACATGACATTGAGTGGCGCTATCATTGTACAGCTCTTTTACACTGTGCTCATCTGGCTGCTACTGGGACTGTAAACAGCTAATAGGTGGGGCATCAAGTGTCAGACCTCCACCAGTCTGATATTCGGAACCTGTCCTAAAGAAAGATATTTAATAAAGATGAGCCGATCGATTGAAAATTGAATTATCCAAAACTGTAAAGCGTTTAATTGCTCATTAAATAAACATGGAGAAGAGGAGAGAGCGAGAGAGTGATACCCGCTGACCATAAGAGCTTACACCGTGCAGAAGAGAGATTACCCCATTGATCATGAGAGATTACACCCTGCAGAAGAGAGATGACCCACTGATTATAAGAGCTTACATCGTGCAGAAGAGAGATGATCCCATTGATTATGAGCTTACACCCTGCAGAAGAGAGATCACCCCATTGATGATAACCTACACCCTTCAGAAGAGAGATGACGCATTGATTATAAGATCTTACACCCTACAGAAGAGAGATGACCCCATTGATCATAAAAGCTTACTCCCTGCAGAAGTGAGATGGCCCCATTGATCATAAGAGCTTACACCCTGCAGAAGAGAGATGACCCCATTGATCATAAGAGCTTATACCCTGCAGAAGAGGGATGACCCCATTGACCATAAGCGCTTACACCCTGCAGAAGAGAGATGACCCCATTGATGATACCTACATCCTGCAGAAGAGAGATGACGCATTGATTATAAGATCTTACACCCTACAGAAGAGAGATGACCCCATTGATCATGTGAGCTTACACCCTGCAGAAGTGAGATGACCCCATTGATCATAAAAGCTTACTCCCTGCAGAAGTGAGATGACCCCATTGATCATAAGAGCTTACACCCTGCAGAAGAGAGATTACCCCATTGATCATAAGAGCTTATACCCTGCAGAAGAGGGATGACCCCATTGACCATAAGCGCTTACACCCTGCAGAAGAGAGATGACACCATTGATCATAATAGCTTGCACCCTGCAGAAGAGAGATGACCCCATTGATCATAAGAGCTTATACCCTGCAGAAAAGGGATGACCCCATTGACCATAAAAGCTTACACCCGGCAGAAGAGAGATGACCCCATTGAACATAAGAGCTTACAACGTGCAGAAGAGAGATGACCCCATTGACCATAAGACCTTACACCCTGCAGAAGAGAGATAACCCCGTTGACCATAAGAACTTACACTCTACAGTAGAGAGACTTACCCAGTGACTGGAGAAAGAAAACCACTCTGCCTACATGCTATGTTCCACTGGGAACCGCTGATCTGTGATGGCCCAGGTACTGACCACCACTGTATAAGGTATAATAGATCCTCTCATCTCTAGTAATCAGCATCTAAGTCCAGGAAAACCCATTTAAGATATAATTTTTTTAAAATCACTAATAACAGATGTTTGTTTTGATGCCATGCATTTCTTTAATCACCCATCCATGTGCATATATGCTCATGAAGCATTTGGATTTGGGTTACGAGACCCACAGCTGGCCTATGCATCATGGAACACAACACATGGATGTTTGACTAGTCTTAGCCACATCTAGGGGTGGATAAACAAAGAAATATACTATTTCCTCTATTACCTCACTTCCATTTTCATCCACTTCTGACTTTTCCTTCAAAAACTGCATCAAGAAGCTGCATAAAATCGGCACAGCGAAGACACTCATACAGATTATAACTGGAGTTGTGTGCCACATTTTCATTAACTGAGTGGAGCACACATTCAGGCTTTCATGACAGCTTAGGTCTCTTCTTCAGGCATAATGCAGTTCTAAACTGGCATGTTCCATTATATGTATGGACAGAGTAGCAAAAGGATTTAATCACTTTGACAGATACAAATAAACTGAAAAATCACAAACGGAGTAGAAGGCATCCATACATGTGAAATGTAACATACAGATAGTGGAGTGGTTAGATAACAATAACTGAATAATACCTGGCTTGTATCAAGCTGTAGATGACATACATTACAATCAGGTGGATAGATAATGCTGAATATAGTTTACATTGTTAATTGATCAACTGAAGACAATAGAAAAAAAATCATTAAAGGGATTGTCCAGGAATTTGTTCCTTTTTTTGCTGCATGCTGCTGTGCACTTATGGGTAGATAATGACTACCACCTGCCTCTTCTGCTTTGTATGGATCCCTTCCTGCACAGAGCGGTCATGTAACCTCTACTGGCGGTAATTCTCCAGTATACTGGGATGTCATATCAATAGAGCAGATCATTCCATTCCGCTCTGCTCTGTCGACGGGGCGTCACCACCAACATCATGTTGATTGACAGCCAGATCCCCACTATCTAACTTTATTCATAAGAAAGAGGGAGAATGGAATAATATTTTATTGATTGGCATTTATTCACTGATATTACATCAGGTTATATAAAAATGAAAGATTGATTAATAGATAAATGGATAAGACAATAGATTAAAATTACAGAACTTATATGATTAAATATAGGGGCGGACTTATCATTGGTGCGACCTGTGCGGCTGTGCTGGGGCCCAAGCACTAAGGCGGCTTATGTCTACCTCCAAAGCAGATGCAATTTTACATTTT
>JARQOD010000001.1:150291172-150370050 GCA_033576555.1 Oophaga sylvatica
AAGAAAAACGAGACAGACAAGGGTAAAGAAAACACAGCCTTGCTACACACTTCCACTACAGAGGAACACAAAAGGTTAAGGAGATAAACAATAAGCGAGGAGAGGAAAAACCACAACGGGCACTCTTAGTTTAAATCTTCTCAGAAACGATCCGCTCTGCTGGTCTGAATGAATGCTTTCACCGGGCAACTTCCCCAGCAGACAGCGGGTATATGAAGGAAGCAAATAACAAAACATCAATCGCAGCTGGCGAGGCTGGTCACCCCAGCACCGAGAGAGAAAGAATTAACTCCCTCAGTGCCGAAAAACATCCAGCACCAGAACTCAGCTGTGCGAAGTCAGGGGGGTGCAATCGCGACGATCTTCGCAGCGACACCCCGTGACAGGTAGTGACCATGCTTTTTTAGAATTTTGGAAAACAAGAGGAGAAGACCTGTGAAGACTCAGACGTCAAGGTTAGATTTCAAAAAGGCAGATTTTAAGGAACTCAGAAGAGAATTGGAGGGATCCAATGGCTGGATACCCTTAAGGACAAAAATGTCCAGGAAGGATGGAAAATCTTGAAAAATGAGATTCTCAAAGCACAATCGTAACAATTCCGAAAAGAGGAAGAATGGGAAGCTTTTAAAGGGAAAACCCAGGATGGATGAACAAAGAACTTAAACACATGCTAAAAGGAAGAAAGAAATGTTTATCAAATGGAAAGAGGGAGGCATATCTAAAGAAGAATATAATGCCGTCTGCAGAACCTGCAGGGCACAAATCAGATTATCTAAAGCTGACAATGAATTAAGGCTTGCAAGTGACGTCAAAAGCAACAAAAAAGGATTTTGGGGATACGTCAAAAGTAAAAGAAAAGTCAAAGATGCTATAGGATTTTTTACAGGATGAAAATGATGAAATGGTAAGTCAGGATTTTGAGAAGGCTAATTTTAAATTCCCATTTTGCATCTGTTTTCTCTCAGAAAGGAAATGTAACATCAACTGATCTCAAATGTCCTATTAAAGGAAAAGAAGAATCCAGGATATCTATAAACAGAAAGACAGTGAGGAAACACTTAGCTAACATAAATAATTCAAGTCTCCAGGTCCAGATGAATTACACCCAGGGTACTGAAGGAGATAGCAGAAGAAATTCTTGAACCACTGTCCATAATTTTGAAATTCTTGAGAACAGGAGAAGTCCAGAAGACTGGAAAAGAGCAAATGTTGTTCCTATCTTCAAAAAGGGGAAGAAGGTGGACCCAGGGAACTACAGGCCGGTGAGTCTGACTTCTATACCAGGAAAGATCTTTGAACAAATTATTAAAGAACATGTAGCAAGTACCTGGATAAGAATGAAGTGATTAAAAGGTCAGCATGGGTTTGTAACTAATAAGTCATGTTTAGACTAAATTAATTTCCTTCTATGACAGAATCACTGACTGGGTGGATCAGGGAAATGCTGTAGATATAGTATATCTTGACTTCAGCAAAGCATTTGACAAAGTATCTCACACAATCCTTATTGAAAAAATGACTAAGTATGGAATGGAAAGGCAACTGTTAGGTGGATTCATAACGGCTTAGTGATCGGACCCAAAGAGTGGTGTAAATGGCTGCACATCCAGTTGGAGAATGTCTCAAGTGGGGTACCACAAGGCTCTGTTTTGGGCCCTGTATTGTTCAACATCTTTATCAATGATTTAGATGAAGGAATTGAGGGTAAACTGATCAAATTTGCTGATGACACAAAGCTAGGAGGGGTAGCTAATACTAGAGAAGAGAGAGAGAGGATTCAAAAAGATATACATAAACTGGAGCAGTGGGCAGCAACTAACAGAATGGATTTTAACAGGGAAAAATGCAAAGTACTACATCTGGGCAATAAAAATGAAAAAAGCATATACAAAATGGGAGGAATAGGGCTAAGTAACAGCACATGTGAAAAAGACTTGGGTATACTAATTGATCACAGACTTAACATGAGTCAACAGTGTGATGCAGCAGCAAAAAAGGCAAATGCAATTCTAGGATGTATCAACAGAAGCATACAGTCTAGATCACGTGAGGTCATTATTGCCCTCTACTCCTCTTTGGTCAGACCTCATCTGGAATACTGTGTCCAGTTTTGGGCACCACATTTTAAAAAAGACATCAACAAACTGGAGCAAGTTCAGAGAAGAGCCACCAGAATGGTGACCGGTCTGCAAACCATGTCCTATGAGGAACGGTTGCAGGATTTGGGAATGTTTAGCTTGCAAAAAAGAAGACTGAGAGGAGATTTAATAGCTGTCTACAAATATCTCAAGGGCTGTCACATTGTAGAAGGATCATCTTTATTCTCATTTGCACAAGGAAAGACTAGAAGCAATGGGATGAAACTGAATGGGAGGAGACACAGATTAGATATTAGAAAAAACTTTTTGACAGTTAGGGTGATCAATGAGTGGAACAGGCTGCCACAAGAGGTGGTGAGTTCTCCTTCAATGGAAGTCTTCAAACAGAGGCTGGATAGACATCTGTCTGGGATGATTTAGAGAATCCTGCTTTGAGCAGGGGATTGGACCAGAAGGCCCAGGAGGTCCCTTCCAACTCTACCATTCTATGATTCTATAATTAAAAATCATTTTAATGAAATAAAGACACATGTTTTTGACCATCTTTTATTTTACTGCAAAAACCATTTCCTGTAATAAAAATAAAATATAAAGCAAAATTATTCTTACCAATCCGATGCACAGTCAGGTCCCACGGTGTAATCCTTCAGAAAGGGTTAATGTTTACTGCAGGGACCGCAGCTAATGCTGCAGCCTCACAGTAAACCCCCAAATGAATGAGTTCCTCTCCTGGCTCACAGGAGAGGAAGTGGAAAGCTTAATTGATTGCTTTCCACTGTCACTTCAGGTTAGCCAGGGACACAATCAGTGACGTTAGAGGGAACTGATTAACAAAAATAGGGGTTCCCTTCGAAAAAAAAATGGCGTGGGGTCCCCCCTATTTTTGTTAACCAGCCTGATGAAGCAGACTGCTGAGGCATGGTATTTAAGGCTGTTAGGGAGCCAATATCCATGGACCTTGCCAGCAGAGTCGGACTGGAGTACCTTGGGCCCACCAGAGAAAAATTATTCTTGGGGCCCACCATCATACTTCCCAACCTTTGAAGAAGGGAAAGAGGGACAAAGGCTGTGGCACGCTGTGCCTGCTGCAGCAAATTTTAGGCCATGCCACGTTGCACCACAGACTGTCCAGGAGTTACGCCGCTGCAGATTTTAGGCCACGCCCCGACCACACCCATTTCACAGCTAATCACACCCATATCCTCGCCCCAAGCGTACCCATTTAGCACTGCTGATCACACTGACTGGTAATGAGGGCACAGTGGCTGGTACTGAGGAAAAGAAAGAAAGAGCAGCGAGAGAGAAAGAACAAGCAGAGAAAGAAAGAGAGGAAAGAAAGAAAAGAGAGAGAGAAAGAAAGAACAGAGAGAAAAAAGAACAGAGAGCGAGAAGGAAAGAACAGAGAGCAAGAAAGACTAGAGAGAGAAAGAAAGACTAGAGAGAGAGCCAGAGGCGTAGCTAGGGTTTTGGTTTAGTGAGGGCGAAACTTCTGAGTGGGCCCCTAATCAGAGAACCTCAACAAATGACCGCGCTGTTGCCAAAAATAATCTATATATAAAAAGACCAATATTGATATTACCGCCATATGGTCTGTGGTAAATAATACCAGTCCTACAGAACATATAATAGATTACAGCACAGGTACAGATAATGACTTACCGCTGATGTTCTTTCTAATGGAATTGTTCACTTTTCATGTCTTTTCCATCTGGCCCAGACCGACATGACGACTTCTCCAGCCAGGACTCGACTGCAGAGATTACAACAAAGACACATTTCACTTCTCATATTTTTAGCACTGTCACGGTCACCAATTGGACTATTCTCAACCTGCACAAACTCCTCATCCTGCTGATACCCCAATACTGAGCCGCTGCTGCCATATGTGTCCCTATTTCTGCACCTGATACCCCAATACTGAGCCGCTGCTGCCGTATGTGTCCCTATTACTGCACCTGATACCCCAATACTGAGCAGCTGCTGCCTTATGTGTCCCTATTACTGCACCTGCTGTGTGGTTCTGTGTGACCTCTAAATTTTAAAGCACCCCTCTAGAATATAGTAATGCCGGGTGCAAGTGCCCTAGAAAACAGTGCCCACATTTTGTCCCCTAGACTGTAATAATGCCCTGTGTGCCCCTTTGACAGTCACAGTAACCCAAGTTCCCCTATAACAATAAGTGTCCACTTTACATTTAATAATGTCCCAAGTCTCCCCCTGTACATCTCCCCTATACACAGAATAATGCCCCTCACTGGATATATACTGACCCCTTAATGTCCCCAAACTATTTAATGGGTCCAACACTGTATGATGGCCCCTAGATAGCATCCAAACAGCATAATACACCAGATAGTCCTCAATATAGTATAATGCACCCCCATAGGCAGCCTCTATATTATAATAAACCCCCATAGGCAGAGTCTATAATATAATGCACCACCATAGGCAGCCGCTATATTATAATGCACCCCCATAGGCAGCCTCTGTAGTATAATGCATCCCCATAGGGAGTCTCTGTAGTATAATGCACCCAATATGGAGCCTCTGTAGTATAATGCAGCCCCCATATACAGCCTCTGTAGTATAATGCACCCCCATATACAGCCTCTGTAGTATAATGCACCCCCATTAAAAAAAAAAAAAAACAATACTCACCTCCCGGCTCCTGTGCTGCTCACTGTTCTCCCTCTCTGCGTCTGACAGCGGGCGCCGGCAGGTGATGTCATCGCGCCCGCTGTCAGACGCTGAGAGGGGGATTATGGGAGAGAAGGAGCGCTCGCTCCTTCTCTCTCTATGCGGTCAGCTGTATCGGCTGGATGCCGATACAGCTGACCCTCCGATGACGGGTGGGGGGCCCACTGCTGGCACCGGGCCCCCCCACCGCCTGTTCAGGCCCCATAGCTTCTGGGCGGCAGAGCAGGGAGAGCGATTCTCCCTGCTCTGCCGCAGAATGTAACTGTATCGGCGTGCTGTGAACGCCAATACAGTTACTGTAGCATAGCTCCGGGTGGGCCCCCTCAGAGCGCGGGGCCCGGGGCCACCGCCCCCTCTGCCCCGCGACCTATCCTTTCAAATCAGGGCCCACCACGCTGGAGCTGGGGCCCACCGGAGGTTTCTCCGGTGTCCCGGTGGCTCAGTCCGACCCTGCTTGCCAGCCTGATAATACCAGGCCACAGCAGTCTGCTTATCTTTGCTGGTTAACAAAAATAGGGGATCCCCTCGAAAAAAATTGGCGTGGGGTCCCTCCTATTTTTGTTAACCAGCCAGATGAAGCAGACCGCTGAGGCCTGGATTTTTCAGGCTGTTAAGGAGCCAAGATCCATGGACCTTGCCAGCCTGATAATACCAGGCCACAGCAGTCTGCATATCTTGGCTGAGGGGATCCCCTCGAAAAAAATTGGCGTGGGGTCCCCCCTATTTTTGTTAACCAGCCAGATGAAGCAGACCGCTGAGGCCTGGATTTTCAGGCTGTTAAGGAGCCAAGATCCATGGACCTTGCCAGCCCGATAATACCAGGCCACAGCAGTCTGCATATCTTGGCTGATTAACAAAAATAGGGGATCCCCTCGAAAAAAATTGGCGTGGGGTCCCCCCTATTTTTGTTAACCAGCCAGATGAAGCAGACCTCTGAGGCCTGGTTTTTCAGGCTGGTAAGGATCCAATATCCATGGACCTTGCCAGCCTGATAATACCAGGCCACAGCAGTCTGCTTAGCTTGGCTGGTTAACAAAAATAGGGGATCCCCTCGAAAAAAAAACAGCGTAGAGGTCCCCCTATTTTTGTTAACCAGCCAAGTAAAATGCAGACTGCTGCGGCCTGGTATTAATAGACTGTCAAGGCCCATGGATTTTGGCCCTCAACAGCCTGATAATACCAGGCTACAGCAGCCCCACATTTGGCGCATCAAAAGATGTGCCAATTGTGGCACTTTACCCGGCTCTTCCCACTTGCCCTGTAGCGGTGGCAAGCGGGGTAATAAGGGGTTAATGTCACCGTTGATTGCACGGTGACAATAAGCCCGGTTAATAATGGAGAGGCGTCAATAAGACACCGATCCATTATTAATCCCAAAGTTTTTAAATGTTTAAAAAAAAGACACAGCAAGAAAAAAGTATTTTAATGAAATAAAAGAGACAACACAGTTTTCATTTCTTTTATTACTCTCTCATTCCTGCGACGCCATCGATCTCCTGTAAAAAAATAAAAAAAACAAACCAACAGTATACCACCTGTCCGACGCAGTCCATAGTAACGAGTGTCCCACGACGATCCAGCTCTGCTACATCGGAATGCCAGGCAGAGCCTGTCATCCCGACGCGCAGCACAGCTGATTACCTGCTTCCACGGCGGTGACGTCATCGGACTGCTTTACGGCCGCGATTACCCAGCAGTCACTGCAGTTATCGCGAGAAACTGCATGTGACCGCCGGGGAGAAGAGGATGGCGGCCATTAAGCAGTCCAGGCCGTGACCGCTGGAGATCTTCTGCCAGGTAAGTGCCGCTGACTCCTGACAGACCCGACCGACGGACACTGACAGTGACAGTGACATTCCGATTCCGGTATCCGATATGACGAAAATATCGGTACTCGGAATCGGAATTCCGATACAGCCAATATCGGCCGATACCCGATATTTGCAATATCGGAATGCTCAACCCTAATTAACACATATATGAAACATTTCAAACACAGCACATTACACACTACTGAACAACAGCAGAACAATAATATGTTAACATACAGGTACATCATTCGGGTGCTGCATAAGGTGCATAGGATCAGCACCTAGGAGAGAGGGGAAACAATGAGATCCTCCGCAACCTCCTTACACCCGAATAAAAAATATGATTCTTCCGTGATTTTTTTGAAGCTGATGAGACCGATACAGATTAATATTTAAAGTTCACAGTGAATGCAGCTGATGACTTCCTATAGGATTTATGGTCTGTATATGTAGACCACTTAGAATCTTACTGATTTCTTATGGATATCTTATGTGTCTGTAAATAAAAAATTGGATATCCTTGATTTTTTGAGAAGCTGTCCAGAAAAAAAAATCATTTTTTAAAGTAATTAACAAACGACATTTTCAATCACCGGTTAATATTTCCTCCCCAATGATCTGTTAAATGTGCACAGTGATGTTTCCAATATCTTTGTAATAATACAAAAATTCCAATAAATTGAGGATAATCCTTTTTTGTGTCTATAGATCACGTTGCCTCAATTCTACTCCCTTCTCAATCAGACTTTGATTTTACCCATATTAACGAGAGTTCATTGAAATCAGGGTTGTCAATTTGATTTTTTTTTTTCTGGACAGCTTCTCAAAAAATCAAGGATATCAAACTTTTTATTTACAGACACATTAGATATCCATAAGAAATCAGTAAGATTCTAAGTGGTCTACATATACAGACCATAAATCCTATAGGAAGTCATCAGCTGCATTCACTGTGAACTTTAAATATTAATCTGTATCGGTCTCATCAGCTTCAAAAGACCAACATGGTACTCACTTCTGTATCAGAGCAGCAAGGGATGACAAGGAACATCTGCAAATCTGTATATAACACATGTTAACTCAATTGTCATGATGAAGACGACATCACATTCAACCTGCCCTTTTCAAATCTGATCTAGAAGACAGTAACATGTTAAAATAAATTGACCGGATTTGTATTTAAAGTGGAAATCAGTCTTCTTGGCCCCGGAGTGACAATCAGACAAGTCCTTGGATCTAGGCACTGCATTACTAACGCTGGTAGTACTTTTACTTGCCCACAGCCTTCCTGATCCAATTCTTGTGAGAACGCATTCCATAGGTTAAGCAGTAAAATAAAACCCTTTGCTGTTGCTGACGATTACACTTTCATGTTAAGGTGACCTTGTGACAACCGGGCGCGCGTCAGAGTCTGCAAATTGTGCTAAACTAATAATTCTATACTACAATTATATTCCCTTTTGTAAACACACAAGATCTGCGATACCCCCTAGTAATGCAATAATTAGAATGAATGGATAATTAGACAAATTATGACAATATCAGCAAGCAAAGTTGCATACAAAAACTAAAAAAAAAATTGTTTTTTTTTAAAAAAGGACTTACTAGACCTTTTTACAGTTTTGCTTTAGGAAAGGATGATTTTCTCCTTCAGGCAAGAAGATATATAGAGAAACGCAAAAGATATTTAAAGCCTAGACTATTAGCACCGCGGCCATAGCTGACGGGAGGATGCTGCCACCTAATGGTGCAAACGTGGAACACAGCAAGTGACCGTCCATTTTCTCAGCATATACTGTACAAGAAAGAATGGCAAGGTAGTGAAATGATATTTTCTAGCACATTTAATCTCCTGTTTAATGTCTTTTTAACAGCCTGATGAAAAAAATATTTTGCTGAGGATGTTCTAGCTCTGTCTGATGAGGTTTTAGGACCTGAAGCTCCTCTCTGGAAGTGGCTGGTGTACCAAGTTAAGCCTTCACATTGAAATTAAAGATTTACAAGGTCTATTATATGTGAAGTACATCATGTTAATTGATTAATTGATTATCCCATGAAATTAGACAATGAAATACTTCTGTGTAGTTACTGATACAATAAGCAATAATTTATATGTGTCATGCTGCTGGCTAGTAATAATTATATATTATATCAGAATGGTCAAGGACTGATACCGGGCACCCAGAGCAATCAGTTACTATCTGCTCCTACAGTAGTATACAATGTACAGAGCCAGAACAACACAACTGCATACAATACAGAGTATTGAAGCTCAGCTTCTATTGAGGTGAATGCCAATTGAGCTGCACATTATCTGAGAACAACCACATGACATTGAGTGGCGCTATCATTGTACAGCTCTTTTACACTGTGCTCATCTGGCTGCTACTGGGACTGTAAACAGCTAATAGGTGGGGCATCAAGTGTCAGACCTCCACCAGTCTGATATTCGGAACCTGTCCTAAAGAAAGATATTTAATAAAGATGAGCCGATCGATTGAAAATTGAATTATCCAAAACTGTAAAGCGTTTAATTGCTCATTAAATAAACATGGAGAAGAGGAGAGAGCGAGAGAGTGATACCCGCTGACCATAAGAGCTTACACCGTGCAGAAGAGAGATTACCCCATTGATCATGAGAGATTACACCCTGCAGAAGAGAGATGACCCACTGATTATAAGAGCTTACATCGTGCAGAAGAGAGATGATCCCATTGATTATGAGCTTACACCCTGCAGAAGAGAGATCACCCCATTGATGATAACCTACACCCTTCAGAAGAGAGATGACGCATTGATTATAAGATCTTACACCCTACAGAAGAGAGATGACCCCATTGATCATAAAAGCTTACTCCCTGCAGAAGTGAGATGGCCCCATTGATCATAAGAGCTTACACCCTGCAGAAGAGAGATGACCCCATTGATCATAAGAGCTTATACCCTGCAGAAGAGGGATGACCCCATTGACCATAAGCGCTTACACCCTGCAGAAGAGAGATGACCCCATTGATGATACCTACATCCTGCAGAAGAGAGATGACGCATTGATTATAAGATCTTACACCCTACAGAAGAGAGATGACCCCATTGATCATGTGAGCTTACACCCTGCAGAAGTGAGATGACCCCATTGATCATAAAAGCTTACTCCCTGCAGAAGTGAGATGACCCCATTGATCATAAGAGCTTACACCCTGCAGAAGAGAGATTACCCCATTGATCATAAGAGCTTATACCCTGCAGAAGAGGGATGACCCCATTGACCATAAGCGCTTACACCCTGCAGAAGAGAGATGACACCATTGATCATAATAGCTTGCACCCTGCAGAAGAGAGATGACCCCATTGATCATAAGAGCTTATACCCTGCAGAAAAGGGATGACCCCATTGACCATAAAAGCTTACACCCGGCAGAAGAGAGATGACCCCATTGAACATAAGAGCTTACAACGTGCAGAAGAGAGATGACCCCATTGACCATAAGACCTTACACCCTGCAGAAGAGAGATAACCCCGTTGACCATAAGAACTTACACTCTACAGTAGAGAGACTTACCCAGTGACTGGAGAAAGAAAACCACTCTGCCTACATGCTATGTTCCACTGGGAACCGCTGATCTGTGATGGCCCAGGTACTGACCACCACTGTATAAGGTATAATAGATCCTCTCATCTCTAGTAATCAGCATCTAAGTCCAGGAAAACCCATTTAAGATATAATTTTTTTAAAATCACTAATAACAGATGTTTGTTTTGATGCCATGCATTTCTTTAATCACCCATCCATGTGCATATATGCTCATGAAGCATTTGGATTTGGGTTACGAGACCCACAGCTGGCCTATGCATCATGGAACACAACACATGGATGTTTGACTAGTCTTAGCCACATCTAGGGGTGGATAAACAAAGAAATATACTATTTCCTCTATTACCTCACTTCCATTTTCATCCACTTCTGACTTTTCCTTCAAAAACTGCATCAAGAAGCTGCATAAAATCGGCACACGCGAAGACACTCATACAGATTATAACTGGAGTTGTGTGCCACATTTTCATTAACTGAGTGGAGCACACATTCAGGCTTTCATGACAGCTTAGGTCTCTTCTTCAGGCATAATGCAGTTCTAAACTGGCATGTTCCATTATATGTATGGACAGAGTAGCAAAAGGATTTAATCACTTTGACAGATACAAATAAACTGAAAAATCACAAACGGAGTAGAAGGCATCCATACATGTGAAATGTAACATACAGATAGTGGAGTGGTTAGATAACAATAACTGAATAATACCTGGCTTGTATCAAGCTGTAGATGACATACATTACAATCAGGTGGATAGATAATGCTGAATATAGTTTACATTGTTAATTGATCAACTGAAGACAATAGAAAAAAAATCATTAAAGGGATTGTCCAGGAATTTGTTCCTTTTTTTGCTGCATGCTGCTGTGCACTTATGGGTAGATAATGACTACCACCTGCCTCTTCTGCTTTGTATGGATCCCTTCCTGCACAGAGCGGTCATGTAACCTCTACTGGCGGTAATTCTCCAGTATACTGGGATGTCATATCAATAGAGCAGATCATTCCATTCCGCTCTGCTCTGTCGACGGGGCGTCACCACCAACATCATGTTGATTGACAGCCAGATCCCCACTATCTAACTTTATTCATAAGAAAGAGGGAGAATGGAATAATATTTTATTGATTGGCATTTATTCACTGATATTACATCAGGTTATATAAAAATGAAAGATTGATTAATAGATAAATGGATAAGACAATAGATTAAAATTACAGAACTTATATGATTAAATATAGGGGCGGACTTATCATTGGTGCGACCTGTGCGGCTGTGCTGGGGCCCAAGCACTAAGGCGGCTTATGTCTACCTCCAAAGCAGATGCAATTTTACATTTTTGGGAGCTCTAGGGCTGCAAAGGGCCCATTTATTGTTCCTGTACAGGGCCCTTCTCTGTCCATCTCTGCCCTTCATATATATGTAAAGTTAAAAACGGATCTCTCATTACTGTCATGGCTCGGTTATAAATGGAATCCACCACACGGGAATGGACAGAACCTTTCATGACAAATTCTGCAATAACTCTATGTGTCATGATTGCACAGTATCTCCCCAGAAGGCTCGGTACAATCATTCATCAATCATCACTAGACATGAGCAACTTTCCCTTGATTTGGTCTTTGTCCCGTCCTGGCCAGACTGGGGTTAATGGTTTCAGCCTCTCTCTGGCAGAAGGCGGCTATTTAGTTGCCAATTGACCTAGGTCTGGTGTCAGTTATACTCCTGCCCTCGGCTGAGTTAGTTGACCTCCTGTGTGCCTGTGCCTTGTGCCTGATCTTGTTGCTTGTTTGGTTTTGACTTGGTCCGTCTCTTCGTTGTGAGTTTGTCTACTGTCTTGGTACTGTGTATTTGCCCGTTCTGGTTTTCTGATCCCTTGGCTACGTTTTGGTTATTCTCTGCCTGCTCCTCTTGTACTGCGTTGCTCCCTCTGTGTATGACCTGGCTATCCTGACGATCCGTTTTGTCTATGCCCTTTGGTAACTCTGTCCCGTAGTTACCCTTCTAGGAGTTTTCCTTCTGCTCATAGCTCTCTGGAGCTTAGGCCACGCCCATCAGCAGTCACGTGCTTAAGGTCCTCTGTCCTGAAGCATTCTCTGTCTGTTACTGCTTTCTCTGAGAGACCTGTGGCCGGCGCCGCCCCTTGGCAGTCACGTGCTTAGGGTCCTGTTAGTCTGAAGCACCCATCTTCACCGCGACTGCCTCGCTCCACAGGTATCTTTGAGTGCAGTCTGTCTTATTCAGGACACGCGCACTGGCTCAGTGAGCAAGTGCAGTGCGGTGTTCGTGATATCCCTTTTTTCGGGTCGAGTCGGGTCTCATGAAACCCAACTTTCTCAAAAGTCGGGTCGAACGAAATCGGCCGACTATCAGGAAAAGTAGGGGGTCCGACTGAAACACGAAACCCAATGCAAGTCAATGGGGAAGCAAAGTCGGCAGTGAGTGGAAGACAGTAAACACACCTACAGTGCCCATTTCAATGCCAGCAATATAAATTGTTATTACTTAAGCTTGGCAACCTTAATTAACTTTATAATAATAGTTATGCATTGAAAACTGGGGGTTATTTGGCTAAACTTGGCGGGAAGGGCTGGCTCACGGTTTTCGTGTGCCCAGGGCCAAAGAGTGTCAGTGGGCCCTTTAACACATACCACAATTCATCATGCTACGATACGGCACAGAAATATCGGTATAGTACAATGAAAAATACTTCACTTCTTACATTACCTGACTGATATCTATGTTAAAATCTACAATAGCTCAAAAAACACACAGTATATTCCTTCATACAGTATTATGACCACCACATAGTGCATCATACAGAATAATGAGCCCCATATATTGCTCCATACAGAATGGGCTCCATATAATGTTCCATACAGAATAGGCCCCATATGATGCTCCATACCCTAAATGATGCCCCATAAACAATTAACCCCATATGATTCTCCAGCATATGATGGGCCCCATGGATGATGCTCCAGTGTCTAATGGGCCAAAATAATGCTCCATATATAATGGGCCCCATTATTAATGATCCAGTGTATAATGGGACCCATAAATGCTGCTCCAGTGTCTGCTGTCCCCCATTTACAATGCTCCAGTATATGATGGGCCCCATGGATGTTGCTCCAGTCTCTGATCTGCCCCATTGAGAATGCTCCTGTATATGATGGGCCCCATGGATGATGCTCCAGTGTGTTATGGGCCAAAATCATGGTCCATATTATTAATGATCCAGTGTATAATGGGTCCCGTAAATGCTGCTCCAGTGTCTGCTGTCCCCCATTTACAATGCTCCAGTATATGATGGCCCACGGATGCTGCTCCAGTCTCTGATCTGCCACATTGAGAATGCTCCTGTATATGATGGGCCCCATGGATGATGCTCCAGTGTGTTATGGGCCAAAATCATGGTCCATATTATTAATGACCCAGTGTATAATGGGCCCCGTAAATGCTGCTCCAGTGTCTGCTGTCCCCCATTTACAATGCTCCAGTGTTATGGTAGCTGAGGAGGCAGGAGCAAAAAACCGCATAGGCAGCCTAACACCAGAGAGGTTGGAAACTAATAGGTTGCAGACCCCTAAACTAGCCGCACAACTAGAAGCAGCCATGGAGCGTACCTACGGTGGTCGTAGACACCTTGGCACAGCCGGAGAGATAGCTATCCCTGAAGATGGAAAGAGGAAAGCTAACTGCCCCGGAGTAGACCCCAAAAGAGTAGGAAGCCCCCAAACATATAATGGCAGTGAGACAAGATGAAAATACGAACACAGAAATTGATTGAGCAAATGCTGAGGCCCAAAACTGTCTAGATAGGACAGCACAGGAGAGAATACTTTCTGCAACCCAGAAAAACCCTAGGAAAAACTCAAACACTTCTGAATCCAAAAACACTGAGACCACACGGTCTCGACCACCTATATCAGATCTCTGGTGTGGACACGTAGCTACCCAGAAGAAAAATATCACAAGAACTGAGCAAATGAACAAATACAAAAAACTAACGTAGACCAGCCAAAGTCCCCCATAGGGGACCCGGCTGAAGACAAAGAGCAATGCAGCAAAAAGCAAGGAATTCAAACCACAGTAAAAAAAACTGAAAGAGACTTATCTGAACGCAAGCAGGAGACAGCAGGAGAGCAAGCTGATTTCCAAACGAAACCAGAAAGCACAATTGATCACCGGCAAGGATCATGGGAGATCAGCTCACTTATCAGGCCAGTCTGTACCAACTGACACCCACTCGTTATCTGTGGGTGTAGGACTCTTGGTATTCAAGATAGGTTCAATACCCTCAGCAACCACCAGAGGGAGATTCAGCTCCGAAGTCGTCTCCAAAATGTACACAACAGTACCCCCCTTGAGGAGGGGTCACCGAACCCTCACTTGTGCCACCAGGATGATCAAGATGAGCTCGGTGATAGGCACGGACCAGTCTTTCAGAATGAATGTCAGCAAACACCCACGAATTGTCCTCCTGACCATAGCCTTTCCACTTCACCAAGTACTGGAGTCTCTGCCTGGCCAAACGATAATCCAACATCTTCTCAACCACATACTCCAAATTGCCCTCAATCAAAACAGGATCAGGAGGCGCAGCCATAGGAACCACTGGCTCGACAAATCTCTTCAATAAAGATTTGTGAAATACGTTGTGAATCTTGAATGTTCCTGGAAGAAGCAAACGGAAGGAAACGGGATTAATAATCTCCACAATCTTATAACTAATGAACCTTGGCTTAAATTTTGGAGACGCGATCCTCATAGGGATATTTTTTGAGGATAACCAAACCAAGTCACCCACTTTAAATCGAGGACCAACAGTCCTATGTCGGTTGGCAAACCGCTGGGCCTTCTCCTGAGAGAGAGAGACAGCTTATCCACTACTTGATCCCAAATCAGCTGCATTCTCTCCACAATAGAGTCAACACCAGGACAGACAGAAGCCTCCACCTGCCCTGAAGAAAATCGAGGATGAAACCAGAAATTGCAGAAAAATGGAGACATCAAGGTAGCAGAACTAGCCCTATTATTCAAAGCAAACTCAGCCAAAGGCAAAAAGGAGACCCAGTCATCTTGATCAGCAGACCCAAAACATCTCAAATAAGTCTCCAAGGTCTGGTTTGTTCTCTCAGTTTGTCCATTGGTCTGAGGGTGGAATGCAGAGGAAAAAGACAGCTGAACTCCCAGTTTGGAACAAAATGTCCTCCAAAATCAGGAAACAAACTGGACTCCTCTGTCAGACACAATGTTCTCTGGAACACCGTGCAACCGTACCACCTGTTGAAAAAACAAGGGCACCAACTCGGAGGAGGATGGCAACTTAGGTAGTGGCACAAGATGTATCATCTTGGAAAACCTATCACAGATTACCTAAATAACGGTCATTCTCTGAGAGACAGGGAGGTCGGAAATAAAATCTATAGAGATATGGGTCCATGGCCTCTTGGGCACAGGCAATGACATTAACAAACCACTAGAGCGAGAGCAAGGTTTGGACCGAGAACAGGTTCCACAGGACTGCACAAAGTCCCTGACGTCACGAGACAAAGTGGTCCACCAAAAGGACCGACTCACCAAATCTCTGGTACCAAAAATATTAGGATGGCCGACCAATGTGGAGCAATGAATCTCGGACAGCACATTCTTCCTCCACTGGTCTGGGACAAACAATCTCCCAGCAGGGCAACGTTCAGGTTTATCCTCCTGAAATTTCTCCAAAGCCAGTCTCAAATTGGGCGAGATAGCGGAAAGAACCACACCCTCCTTCAGAATAACAGCAGGCTCAGTTACCTCAGGAAAATCCAGAAAGAAACTCCTCGAGAGGGCATCCGCCTTAACATTCTTAGTGCCCGGGAGAAAAGAGACCACAAAATTAAAACATGTGAAAAACAAGGCCCACCTGGCCTGTCTAGGATTAAGTCGCTTGGCTGATTCTTATGATCCGTGAGGACCACCAACTGATGCTTGGCTCCTTCCAGTCAATGTCTCCACTCCTCAAAAGCCCACTTCATGGCCAATAACTCCCGATTACCCACATCATAATAACGTTCCGCTGGGGATAATTTTCGAGAGAAAAAGGCACAAGGGTTAATCTTAGAGGTCTCCGGATCCCTTTGGGACAAAACGGCTCCTGCACCAATCTCAGATGCATCAACCGCCACCTGAAATGGTAGAGAAACATCAGGTTGGCGCAGAACAGGAGCAGAAGTGAATCTCCGCTTAAGCTCCTGAAACACAGAAACTGCCTCAGGAGACCAATTCACTACATTAGAACATTTCTTGGTCAAATCAGTCAGTGGCTTCACAATACCAGAGAAATAAGCTATAAATTTACGATAAAAATTAGCAAAACCCAAAAATCTCTGAAAATCCTTCAATGTAGTGGGTTGAACAAATGGCCTGAACTTTGACCGGGTCCATTTCAATAACAGACAGAGACAAAATGAATCCCAGAAATGAAACCTTCTGTACGCCTAAAAGACATTTTGATCCCTTCACATACAATGCGTTTTCTCTCAATATCCAGAATACAGTCCGAACATGTTCCACATGAGAATCCCAGTCATTGGAAAAAATCAAGATGTCGTCCAAATAAACAATCAGAAATTTATCCATGAAATCCCGGAAAATATCGTTCATAAAGGATTGGAAGACGGAAGGGGCATTAGTGAGCCCAAAAGGCATCACTAGGTACTCAAAATGCCCCTCTGGGGTATTAAACGCCATCTTCCATTCATCTCCGTGCTTGATGCGAATAAGATTATACGCCACCTGAGGTCAAGCTTGGTAAACCAACAAGCACCCTTCACTCTGGAAAAGAAGTCAGAAATCAAGGGTAACGGATATTGATATTTAACAGTGATCTTATTCAGGAGACGATAATCAATACACGGCCTCAATGAGCCATCCTTCTTGACCACAAAGAAAAAGCTGGTGCCCAAGGGTGAAGAGGATGGTCTGTTATGACCCTTCTCTAAAGACTCTTTGATATAAGATCGCATGGCCTCATGCTCAGGTACAGATAAATTAAAGAGCCGACCCTTGGGAAATTTACAACCGGGTACTAAGTCAATAGCGCAATCATAACTCCTATGAGGAGGTAAGGATGCAGACATACTGTCACTAAACACATCAGAAAAATCAGTCAAATAGTCAGAAACATCCTGAGACTGGGGGAGGCAGAAAAAACATCTTGAGACTGGGGGGGGGCAGAAAAAACAGGAGTGTCAGTACGAACACATTGACAACCCCAACTGGTCACAGACACAGACTTCCAATCCAAAACAGGATTGTGAGTCTGTAACCAAGGAAACCCCAGTACAACAATGTCATGTAAATTATGTAACACCAAAAATTTGCAATTCTCTTGGTGGTCCGGGTGAACCCGCATTATCACCTGAGTAGAAAACTGGGGTTTATTCTCCGCCAAGGGGGTAGAATCTATGCCCAGCAAAGGAATAGACTTCCGCAGGGTATCATAGGAAAACCACAACGTTTGGCAAAATCAAAATCCATCAGGTTTATAGCTGCCCCTGAATCAACAAAAGCCTGAGCTGAAAATGTGGACATGGAGCAAATCAAGGTAACAGTCAACAGAAATTTAGTCTGAACAGTACCCAAAACAACTGAGCGCGCAAAACGTCTTCCCCGCTTGGGGAAGATGGAAATATCATGAGAAGCGTCACCACAATAGTAGCACAACTTATTACGCTTACGAAATTCATGACGTTGTGCCCCAGAAGTCACTCCATCACACTGCATGGGCTTAGGGGCTGGCCCGCAAGGCATCACAATCTCACGCATATTTCTACGCTCGCGCAGACGTCTGTCAACTTGAATAGCTAATGACATAGAGTCATTGAGACCAGAGGGGACAGGGAATCCCACCATAACATCCTTTACAGTCTCTGCCAGACCCTTCCGAAAAAGAGCTGCCAGAGCATCATCATTCCATTTAGTAAGGACTGCCCACTTTCTGAATTTCTGACAATACAGCTCAGCGGCTTCATGACCCTGATTCAATGCCAACAAGGTTTTTCAGCTTGATCAGTAATATTAGGTTCATCGTACAATAACCCCAGAGCCTGAAAAAACACATCAACATCATTCAAAACAGGATCTCCAGGTGTCATGGAAAAGGCCCAATCCTGGGGGTCACAGCGCAACAGGGAGAAGACAATTTGAACCTGCTGCGTTGTGTTCCCTGAGGATTTAGGCTTCAAAGCAAAAAACAACTTACAGTTATTTTTAAAATTCAAAAACTTAGACCGATCCCTCAAAAATAAATCTGGCAGAGGGATGTTGTAGTGTGTTATGGGTCAAAATCATGGTCCATATATAATGGGCCCCATTATTAATGATCCAGTGCATAATGGGCCCCGTAAATGCTGCTCCAGTGTCTGCTGTCCCCCATTTACAATGCTCCAGTACATAATGGGCCCCATGGATGCTGCTCCAGTCTCTAATCTGCCACATTAAGAATGCTCCTGCATATGATGGGCCCTATGGATTATGCTCCAGTGTGTTATGGGCCAAAATCATGTTCAATATATAATGGACCCCATTATTAATGATCCAGTGTACAATAGGCCCCGTAAAATGCTGCTCCAGTGTCTGTTTTTCCCCTTTTACAATGCTCCAGTATATGATGGGCCCCATGGATGATGCTCCAGTGTCTTTTGGCCCAAAAGAATGCTCCATATATAATGGGCCCCATTATTAATGATCCAGTGTATAATGGGCCCCGTAAATGCTGCTCCAGTGTCTGCTGTCCCCCATTTACAATGCTCCAGTATATGATGGACCCAATGGATGATGCTCCAGTGTCTTTTGGGCCAAAAGAATGCTCCATATATAATGGGCCCCATTATTAATGATCCAGTGTCTAATGCTCCCCATATATTCCTCCAAACATTACAAAAAATCAAATACCTCTCCTCGCTGTGCACTGCTCTACTCTGGACTCCTCAGCATCGCCATGTTACAACTCTCTGCACTTGGACTGTTTAGGCAGAGGGCGTATAGACGTGACGTCATCGCGCTCTCTAAGCTGAATGTCACTGTCAAGAAACGCGCAAGATGTCACAGTGGTGGAGCATGGAGAGGTAAGTATTGCAAGTGCTGGGGCCCTGAGCAAGCAGGGGGGACGACTCGTTGCCGATGGCACTGGCACAGGGCCCCTCATAGTACGCCGGTGTGTCTGAAGGCGAGTGGGCCCTCCCACCGTCAGAGATACATATTTTTGTACTATGAGGGGCCCTGTGCTAGTGCCGTCGCCCAAGAGTCGGCCCCCCCACCTGCTCAGGGAACCGGCATTTGCCCGGGTGCCCCAGGTGCTGACGCCGGCCTTGGGGGGGATTTGTAGTTTTTGCAGTCCGTCCACGCTTGCAAGTGCATGTTTATTAAATGTCTAAGCATGCAACTGGTATTTAAATTTCAGAGATTTTTCCCTCGGCTAAAGCTCCTTCCGCACTGCTTCCAGATAACCTTTGCCTCATCAACAGAATTTAGGTAAAAAAAAGTGCCACACTGGACTCTTCCTTTTATGGTATAAATTTTCAGGGCTTGCACGCTGTGCTAATTTGACCATCTGGCCAAGCTGTCCTGCAACTCTTTTTGTTTTTTTAACACGTTTTTGGACTGCTACAGGCCTGCCAGATAACCGCTGCTGCGATGTCGATGTCTGCTGCGGATCCTTCTCCTCTTCTGAGCTATTGGCAGCGGCACCCTCTTACCCCAATGGATGCCAATCCGGGTCAACAACTGGGTCATCCATCACCTCCTCTTCAATAACAGGGGTTGGACAAAATAATGGAAAAATCTAAAGTTTTGGCATCATTTTCTTCGAACATGTTATAAACATGCAAACCATGACATATGGTAATGTTTTGTAATTGATTATTTGTGTTATGTGATATGTGTATGTAAATTAACTGTTTGTTTGGCAGTATTGTAAGAACATTGATAAGAACCTGATACCAATGGCAGACCTCTCGGATTTTCAAAGAGGCAAAATTGTTGGTGCTCGTATGGCAGGCGCTAGTGTAGCCGAAAGTGCCCGAATGCTTGGCGTGTGAAGAGGTACTGTCTCAAAAGTAATGACTGCGTTTGAAAGAGAAGGAAAAACGTCCACAGCAAAGCACAGGTTCGGCTGAAAGTCGAAGTTGACTGAGAGAGACCGTCGGACTCTAAATCGAATTGTGAGAGAGGATCGCAAGACCACCATTTAGAAAATCACTGCAGAGCTCAATGAACTCCTTCAGATCCCAGTTTCAACGAAAACTCTTTGTCAACAGCTGAACAAATCTGGAATCCACGGAAGAGCTGCAATTCAAAAAACGCTGCTCTCAATGACAAATGTGTCCAAGCGTTTACAGTGGTGTAGAAACCTCCCGAATTGGTCTGTCGAGCAGTGGAAACATGTGATATTCTCAGATGAATCATCGTTTACCCTATATCAGACCTCCGGACAAGTGTACGTTTGGAGAGAGTCGAAAGAAGCATTCCATCCAGACTGCTTTCTACCAACCGTAAAACAAGGCGGAGGTTCTGTGATCTGGGGTGCTATTTCGTGGAGATCCGCAGGGCCAATGATATCCCTTCATGGAAGAATTAACAGCTGCGATTATTTAGGCATTTTGGGCGACCAAGTGCATCCTATGGTTCAAGCACTGTTCTTGTTCAGGTGTTGTTCCAGACCAGGAGCATGCACTGACGACTCAGTCCTTGCATTTTTTGAAACTTCAGAAGAGGAGGCTGTTTCGGCAATGTAAGCCAAAATCTGTTCCTGATGCTGCGGCTTTAAAAGAAGTTTACCTACTCCCAGTAAAGGGAGCCTTCCAGGCCTTCTTGAGCCAGAAGACTCTTTATGATAGCACACTATTTTCAGGGCAAGCGAGCTCCTGTTTAGTGAAAATATTCTAAATCACCATATATATTTCAGGAGGCAGACACTGACGCTCTTAGGCTCAGTATGAATTACACAATAATATAAAAAGTAGAAAAAGGGGTAGTGTATCACCAGATACAAGGTATATATAGTATAGTGAAAATATAATAAATCTTCGTATATATTTCAGAAGGCAGACTCTGACGCTCTTAGGCTCAGTATGGATTACACAATAATATAAAAAGATGAAAAAGGGTACTGTTATGAGCTCGGTTGCAACAATGTTATAATGTAATGGATTGCAACCGAACCCGGGGTCCACGACGCAGTTTATGTTCACTACTGCCGAACACCCTTGGATTAGGAGGGTAATAACTGACAACTAAATATAAGGATCTTGCCTGTGAACTTCACATTGCGCAAGATATAGCATTTGCACTATTTCTGTTAACTTCACGGGAGAAGTGCTGACGACTGGAGTAGACGTAGCCCTGTTAACAGCACAGAAGCCAATTGCCAAGTATTAGGTAGTGCATGGGACTCAAGCCAGACATACGTGCTTCCAGCCGGTGTGCGACTGGACCGAGCAACTTCAGTATTCAGCTGATGGCTATGCCCGCGTGCTGCCACCAGGGTACGACCGGACTGCGCAGCTTCAATATTCAGCTGATGGCGATGCCCGCGTGCTGCCAGCAGGTGTGAGACCAGACTGAGCAAGCTTCACTCTACAGTTGGCAGGTGATGCCCAGGTTACGCGCCTTGCAGTCTGCTCACGGTGTATAGCTGTAGCAGGACTGCACCACGTTAGCTACAGGTTACGCGCCCCACAGTCTGCTCAGGGTGAATAGCTACCCTATATTCATAGCAAGACTGCGACATTGGCTACCTGCCTGGCATAAGCTGAACCTGCCTGAAGGACCTGAGCTAATAAGCCGAGCGAACTCTGGCAAGGTCCCGGAGAGCAAAGCTAGAGAGATCACGTGGAGTCCGTGCCGAGGACAGAAAAGCTATTTAAGGGCTAAGCTCCGCCCCCAGCAATCTCATCAATCACATCACTGATGACGTCATCCGTGACCAATCAGGCGATGCCAGGTCAGAGGATCATCTAGCCTTAAACACCAGTCATGGCTCGCCACGTCACGGACATGCTCAGTGCAGGCATTTCTGGACTTTCTTGTTCCGTAACTTAGGTTTAAGGCTACTATTAACAAAGACCTGAGTAGCTATTTGTGCCTCTCGGGTATTGGCTAGGCGTTGGGATCAACGGCAAAGCTGAGTAGCATCTGGGTCTGGATGGGAGACCACAGACTCCTCAGATCTAGGTTCAGATCCTGCTGTCTCCCGATGCCTAACATTATCCCACCCTCTCACATCCCCCCCCCACTTGACGTTCATATTCCTCAATGAGCATGGGAGCATGAATATGGTCCACGGGCTCCCAAGTGCGATCCTCAGAACCGTGATCCCTCCAGTGTACCAAATAAAGTTTTTTGCCGCGCACCACCTTAGACCCCACAATCGCCTCTACCTCGAAATCCTCACCCCCGGTGTCAGAGACTTGCTAAGCTTCTGAGAATTTCATCAGGTGAATGGGTTTCAGAAGTGACACATGGAATGTATCATGGGAAGAAAAAAAAAAACAAGCGTGAAGGTTGCAGTCTAAAAGATAACCTTTAATCCATTAGGTTAAAACATGAGTGGCACAGGATTGCCGGGCATGGGAAAGAAAACACTTCAAAAACAGATGATGTTTGAGTTAGATCTTGATGAAGACTGCTAAGTCGAAACGCGTCATATGTTTTTGAAGTGTTTTTTCCCATGCCCGGCAATCCTGTGTCACTCATGTTTTAACCTAATGGATTAAAGGTTATCTTTTAGGCTGCGACCGTCTCGCTGTTTTTTTTTCTTCCTAAGTACGTTTGCTCCATGGAACCGTGCTGAGCACCAGCTGTCTAATGAAGATTTCACAGAAGGGTGAGGTGACTATATCTTGTTGTTTCCCATGGAATGTATCATGTATCCTCAAGTGCCGTGGCAATTGCAGACGGTAAACCACGAAATTTACCTGGGCCAGAATTTTAAAAGGACCAATAAATCGAGGGGTGAATTTAGACGATTCTCCGTGATGTCTAATATTACGAGCTAAGAGCCAGACCCTGTCACCCGGAGAGAAAACGGGAGCTGGATGACGATGAGTGTCAGCCGACTGTCTCATCTGATTTTTGGGGGCCAATAACGCTTCCTGTGTCTGATCCCAGACGTCCCGCACCTCCATAGTCCAATCTCTGACCCCAGGCTCCCCAGAGTTAACTGGCATAGGGACTGGCACACGTGGGTGCTGACCATTGTTCAACAGGAAAGGAGTCTGACCTGTGGAATCTGCCACTGCATTATTTAGAGCAAACTCTGCCTAAGGAAGCAAAGTTGCCCAATTGTTATGTTTGGCAGAAACGAAATGATGCAAGTATGTCACTAGCGTCTGATTAGTACATTCCACCAGGCCGTTGGTCTCCGGGTGATAGGCAGTAGAGAGGTTCAGTTCAATGCTACACAAATTACACAATTCTCTCCAAAACCGAGAGGTGAGCTGAGGACCTCGGTCACAAACAATCCTATCAGGCATCCCATGCAGACGGAAAACGTGACGGATAAATAATGATGCCAGAACCCGGGAAGAAGGAACCCTAGAAAGAGGTACCAGGTGAACCATCTTTGAAAAATGGTCAGACACCACCCATATGGTCATATTACCCTGGGATTTAGGTAACTCAACCACGAAATCCATCCCAACCAGCTCCCAAGGTCTATCCGCCATGGGTAACGGATGTAGAAAACCCGCCGGACTCTGATGAGATGATTTATTTCTCGCGCAGGAGATACATGTTTGGACGTATTCTTTAACGTCCTGGGACAACCAATGTCACCAATAGGAGCATTGGAGGAACTCAGTGGTGCGTTTAATTCCAAAATGACCTCCAATCTTAGAGGCATGTGCCCATGAGAGCACCTCATTTTGTAGATTTGGAGGAACAAACGTCTTCCCGGATGGAACCTGGTCTAGAGTCACCGGTGTCACCGTTCGCATGCTCTCAGGATGAACGATAAGCCTGGGCTCGTCATAGTCCTCCGTCGTATCCATAGACCAAGACAGAGCATCCGCCCGAGGATTCTTCTCCCCTTTTAGAAAATTAATGGTGAAATTGAATCGGGCAAAAAAGAGGGACCACCGAGCCTGCCTTGGGTTGAGACACTGCGCCGTCTGCAGGTATGAGAGGTTTTTATTGTCGGAATTCACCACAAACGGATGTTTAGCTCCCTCCAAAAGATGCCTCCATTCAACAAAAGCCAATTTTATTGCAAGTAACTCTTTATCCCCAATAGTATAATTCCTCTCCACTGGAGAAAAGGTCTTGGAGAAGAAGAAGCACGGTCTCCTCCGACCCTGTCCATTCTTTTGGGACAGAAGAGCACCTGCTCCTACAGAAGAGGCGTCGACCTCCAGACAGAACGGCTTATTGACATCTGGCCGATGTAGGACGGGAGCTTTTGAAAAATAAGTCTTAATCTCCCGGAAAGCCTCAGATGTCTCTTTAGACCAGTTCTTTGGGTTGGCACCTTTCTTGGTTAGCGCGGCCAAAGGAGCCACCAGAGTAGAAAAATGTGGTATAAATTGCCGATAATAATTGATGAAGCCCATGAAGCGCTGTACCGCCTTCAGAGAATGGACTCTTGCCAATTCTGTACGGCTATCAATTTTTGGGGATCCATGGCCAAGCCCTTACTGGACACAATGTACCCCAAGAAAGGTAATGACTCTTGTTCGAACTGGCATTTCTCCAGCTTGCAATATAGAGAATTTGCACGCAGACGTTCAAAAACTCTGCGAACATCGTCTCTGTGTGTGGAGAGGTCCGGGAAGAAGATCAGGATATTGTCAAGATATACTACTACGGAGGACAGTAGCAAATCTCGAAAGATATTGTTGACGAAATCCTGAAAGACGGCTATGACATTGCATAACGCGAAGGGCATGACGAGGTACTCGTAGTGGCCATCATGAGTATTAAAGGCTGTCTTCCACTTGTCGCCCTCGCGGATTTGTATGAGGTTATAGGCCCCACGCAGGTCTAACTTTGTGAAAATTTTAGCCACTCGAAGCCTGTCGAACAATTCAGAAATCTGGGGCAGGAGATATTTGTTTTTATGGTGATTGCATTTAATCCCCTGTAATCAATACACGGACGCAGGTCACCTCCTTCTGGATGAAGAAGAACCCTGCTCCAGCAGGAGAGACCAATTTCCTGATAAACCCCCAAGCCAGGTTCTCCTTGATGTAATCGGACATAGCCTGGGTCTCGGGGACAGACAGGTGATAGACCCTACCGCGAGGGGGCTCTGATCCGGGGATCAGATCTATGGCGCAATCATACGGTCGGTGGGCAGGCAAGGTCTCGGCAGCCTTTTTAGAGAACACATCGGCATAACTCCAGTATTGCTCTGGAAGCGCATCCATACCGACCGGAGGATCTAAGGCCACCTTCTGGGTTAATGCCACCATACACTGGACAGAACACCTCTCACCCCAGGAATAAACTAACCCCATGTTCCAATTTATATGAGGATTGTGACACCGCAGCCAAGGAAGTCCCAATAACACCTCATCCAATCCACCGGGGAGAATAAGGAATGAGATATCCTTCCGGTGACCATGAGGGAATGACATGGTGAGTGATCTGTGTGTCTAACATGGCACCGTTGACCACCCTGATGTTTATGGGTCTGGACAGTAACTCCACAGGAACAGCGTGCCTCTAGGCAAAGGTCGACAACAAAAAATTGGCATCTGCCCCAGAGTCCACCACCGACTTGGCAGAAACCGTGGTTGTGCCGAATAGTAACGTCACATTATATGCTAGTCTGGAGGAAGAAGAAGCCTCCGAGTCTAACACCCCTCCTCCAATAATGGTTAGACACTTTCGTTCTCCCGCCCGCTTGGAACCCTTAGTATTGGGGTACTCCAAGAGATGTGAAGGACAGGGACGAGGGGACCATTTCTTAGTCAGGGATATATCCATAGGCTCCGGTTCCGTGTCTGGAACTGTGGATTCAGGTATAGATTTAAAAAATGATGGTGCCAACAGAAACTGAGGTTTAGAGACATTCAGCTCCAACTTGCTTTCCGCATGTCGTAAATTAATTCTGTTGACGAGGATCATTAATTCTTCCAGAGAGGTTGGAATCTCCCTGGTGGCTAGAGCATCTTTTATGTGCCCAGCCAAACCCTTCCAGAATACCGGGATTAGTGACGGTTCAGACCAATCCAGTTCTGCCGCTAATGTTCTGAACTGTACGGCATAATGACTGGCGGTGGTCGAACCTTACACTAAAGTAAGCAACTTAAGAGCTGTATCATGTGTGACCTGAGGACCGAGGAACACACTTTTTAGGGTTCAAAGAAAGAGACCCACATTGGTCATTGCCGGATCGTTCCGTTCCCACAGAGGAGTAGCCAATCCAAGGCCTTGCAGGTAAGTAATAGGATAACAAAACCCACTTTAGCCCTTTCGGAGGGGAACCATGCCTCCATCATCTCTAGCTGAATGGAGCATTGATTAATGAATCCTCTGCAGGATTTACTCGCTCCAGAAAATTCTTCCGGCAGAGCAAAATGCGGTAATGACACTTTAGTAGCTACTGCAGCAGAGCTTACGAGATTTGCTGCTTGTGTGGCCGCCTGAGTAGCTACTGTAGTGAGATCAGCAACTGGAGCGGCCTGCTCCAGAGACTTAATTCTGGCCCCTAGTTCCTGAACGTAGCGCTGCAGCTGCTGGTCGTCAGCCATGATCGGCTAGACCCTGGCGGTCAGATACTGTTATGAGCTTGGTTGCAACAACATTATAATGTAATGGATTGCAACCGAACCCGGGGTCCGCGATGCAGTTTATGTTCACTGCTGCTGAACACCCTTGGATTAGGAGGGTAATAACTGACAACTAAATATAAGGATCTTGCCTGTGAACTTCACATTGAGCAAGATATAGCATTTGCATTATCTCCGTTAACTTCACGGGAGAAGTGCTGACGACTGGCGTAGACGTAGCCCTGTTAACAGCACAGAAGCCACTTGCCAGGTATTAGGTAGTGCATGGGACTCATGCCAGGTGTATGTGCTGCCAGCCGGTGTGCGATCGGACTGAGCAACTTCAGTATTCAGCTGATGGCGATGCCCACATGCTGCCAGCCAGTGTGAGACCGGACTGAGCAAGCTTCACTCTACAGTTGGCAGGTGATGCCCAGGTTATGTGCCCCGCAGTCTGCTCAGGGTGTATAGCTACCCTATATTCGTAGCAGGACTGCACCACATTAGCTACAGGTTACGCACCCCACAGTCTGCTCAGGGTGTATAGCTACCCTATATTTGTAGCAAGACTGCGACATTGGCTACCTGCCTGGCATAAGCTGAACCTACCTGAAGGACCTGAGCTAATAAGCCGAGCAAACTCTGGCAAGGTCCCGGAGAACAAAGCTAGAGAGAGCACATGGAGCCCAGATTCTGGTACGTCCACACATGAGCACTGCCTAATTTAGTATGATCTGACCGTGCCGTGCCACGGACAGAAAAGCTATTTAAGGGCTAAGCTCCGCCCTCAGCCATCTCATCAATCACATCACCAATGACGTCATCCGTGACCAATCAGGCGATGCCAGGTCAGAGGATCATCTGACCTTAAACACCAATCATGGCTCGCCACATCAAGGACATGCTCAGCGCAGGCATTTCTGGACTTAGGCTTAAAACAGCCTTTTCTTGTTCCGTAACCTAGGTTTAAGGCTACTATGAACAAAGACCCGAGTAGCTATTTGTGCCTCTCGGGTATTGGCTAGGTGTTGGGATCAACGGCGAAGCTGAGCAGCATCTGCCTCGGCTGGGTGTGGATGTGAGACCACAGACTCCTCAGATCCAGGTTCAGATCCTGCCGTTGCCCGATGCCTAACAGGTACTGTTTCACCAGATACAAGGTATATATAGTATATTGAAAATATAATAAATCTCCGTATATATTTCATGAGGCAGACTCTGATGCTCAGTCTGGATTACACAAGAATATAATAAGAAGTAAGGGGTACTTTATTAGCAGATACCAGGTACATATAGTATAGTCCAAATATTCTAAATCTCAGTATATATTTCAGGAGGCACACACTGATGCTCACAAGCTCAGTATGTATTACACAATAATATAAAATGATGAAAAAGTGTACTATTTCACCAGATACCAGGTATATTTAGTATATTGAAAGTACAATAAATCTCTGTATATATTTCAGGAGGCAGACAATGGCACTCAAAGGCTCAGTATGGATTACACAAGAATATAAAAAGTTTGTGGGTGGAGGAAAGGGGGTGGCAAAAATGCCATATGTTAAGGTGTATAATGGACGTAAAGCAGCTGCAAATGGATTAATTGGAGAAGTCCAAGGAAGAATAGGCAAAAAAAAAGGGGTACTGTATCACCAGATAAAAGGTATATTTAGTATAGTGAAAATATTATAAATCTTCGTATATATTTCAGGAGACAGACTTTGACGCTCACAGGCTCAGTCTGGATTACACAAGAATATAATAATAAGAAAAAAGGTTACTGTATTAGCAGGTACAATGTATATATAGTATGAGGAAAATATTCTCAATCTCTGTATATATTTCAGAAGGCAGACACTGACGCTCTCAGGCTCAGTATGTACTACACAATAATCTAAAAGATGAAAAAGGGCTACTGTATCACCAGATACAAGGTAGTATAGTGTAAATATTGTAAATCTCCGTATATATTTCAGGAGGAAGACAATGACGCTGAAAGGCTCAGTATGGATTACACCACAATATAATAAGAAAATGTGGTACTGTATCAGCAGATACCAGGGATATATAGTATAGTGAAAATATTCCAAATCTCCGTATATATTTCAGGAGACAGACAATGATGCTCACAGGCTCAGCATGTATTACACAATAATATAAAAAGGGTACTGTTTCACCAGATACAAGGTATATATAGTATAGTGAAAATACTATAAATCTCTGTATATAATTCATTAGGTAGACTCGGATGGTCACAGGCTCAGTCTGGTTTACTCAAGAATATAATAAGAAAAATGGGGACTATATCAGCAAATACCATGCATATATAGTATAGTCAAAACATTCTAAATCTATGGATATATTTAAAGAGTCAGACTCTGACGGTCACAGGCTCAGTGTGGATTACACAAGAATATAATAAGAAGAAATAGGGGTACTGTATCAGCAGATACCAGGTATATATAGGATAGTGAAAATATTCTAAATCTCAGTATATATTTCAGGAGGCAGCCACTGACGCTCTCAGGCTCAGTATGTTTTACACAATAATCTAAAAAGCTGAAAAAGGGTACTGTTTCACCAGATAAAAGGTATATATAGAATAGTAACATTTTTATAAATCTCTGTATATAATTCAGGAGGCAGACAATGAAGCTCAAAGGCTCAGTATGGATTACACAAAAATATGCAAAGTTTGTGGGTGGAGGAGGGGGTGGGGCAGCCCTGATAGGTAGGTGGCAAAAATGGCATATGTTGAGGTGTATAATGGAGGTAAAGCAGCTGCAAATTGATTAATTGGAGAAGTACGATTAAGAGGAGGCCAAAAAAAGGGGTACTGTATCACCAGATACAAGGTAGAATAGTGAAAATATAATAAATCTCCGTATATATTTCAGGAGGAAGCCACTGACGATCTCAGGCTCAGTCTGGATTAAACAGGAATATAATAAGAAGAAAAAGGGGTACTGTATCACTAGATACAAGGTAGTATAGTGAAAATATTCAAAATCTCCATATATATTTCAAGAGGTAGTATGGATTACACAATAATATAAAAAGATGAAAAAGGGGTATTGTATCACCAGACACAAGTTATAAATAGTATAGTGAAAATATTCGAAATCTCCGTATATATTTCAGAAGTCAGATAATGACGCTCACAGGCTCAAGATGGATTACACCCGAATATAAAAAGCTGAAAAAGGGTACTGTTTCACCAGATGCAAGGTATATATAGTATAGTGAAAATATTTGAAATCTCCGTATATATTTCAGGAGTCAGACAATGACGTTTACAGGCTCAGCATGGATTACACAAGAATATAAAAAGATCCGCAAGAAATAAGTACACATGTGGGCCAATGTTCCAGGTGTCAATGATGCACTTAGAGTGGGGGGTGGAGGACAACTTTCTGCAAAAAAGGGTACTGTATCCCTAGGGTACAGCTGTATACAGTCTAGGGGTAATTATAAATCTATACAGGCTCTGTATGGATTATACAAGAATATAAAAGTTGAAAAAGGGTAATGTATTACAAGCGTAGAGCTGTATACAGTGTTGTGTTAATTTTTAAATGACCGGATATATTTCCGGAGTAACAGACAGACGTTCACCGGCTCAGTATGGATTACACAATAATATAAAAAGATGAAGAAGGGGTACTGTTTCACCAGATACCACTTATATATAGTATAGTTAAATTATTGGAAATCTCCGTATATATTTCAAGAGGCTGACACTGACGCTCTCAGGCTCAGTATGGATTACACAAGAATATAAAAAAGTCAAAAAAGTGAAATGTATCACAAGCGTATAGCTGTATACAGCGTTGGGGTAATTTGAAATATCCGTATATATTTCCAGAGTCAGACAAAGACTCTCACAGGCTCAGTATGGATTACACCAGAATATAAAAAGCAGATCCGCTAGAAATAATCACACGTGTGCCAATGTTCAAGGTGTCAATGATGCACTTAGAGTGGTGGGTGGAGGAGGACTTTGTGGCAAAAAGGGTACTGTATCACCAGATACCAGTTATATATAGTATAGTTATATTATTGGAAATTTCCGTATATATTTCAGGAGGAAGACACTGACGCTGTCAGGCTCAGTATGCATTACACGAGAATATAAAAAGTAGAAAAAGGGAAATGTATCAGAAGCGTACAGCTGTATACAGTGTAGGGGGAATTTGAAATATCCATATAGATTTGCAGAGTCAGACAAAGACTCTCACAGGCTCAGTATGGATTACACGAGAATATACAAAGTAGAAAAAGGGAAATGTATCAGAAGCGTACAGCTGTATACAGCGTTGGGGTAATTTTAAATATCCGTATATATTTCCATAGTCAGACAAAGACTCTCACAGCCTAAGTATGGATTACACCAGAATATAAAAAGTTGACAAAGAGTACTGTATCAGAAGCGTACAGCTGTATACAGTGTTGGGGTAATTTTAAATGTTCGTATATATTTCAGTCTCATTAAGCCAGTCCAGACTCTCCGCTACTGGAAACAAGATGGATACAAGTCCACACTGAAAGTAGGGTGATTGCAGAAAATTAGGAATTACTAAACACGGTAAAACCTCCCGGTAGAGTTCTCAGAGGCGATGCTGACACTCAATTACTTTATCTGTGGAGACAGCGAAAACGGTTCTTTGTGAAGAAAGGGTTGCTGTATCGCAGTAGCGTCGATCCCATCACCGTTATTTGTCTCCATCAAATTATGATGCCAAGGAGAGATGTAGACATGGTCCTCACTGCCTATCATGATCAGACTGGTCACTTTGGAGTGCAAAAGACAGAGGCCACAGGCCGTAGGCGATTCTATTGAATTGGCATGAGAGGAGACATTGAAAAATGTTGCCAGGAATGTTACACGTCTGTGACTAATAGAGCTGTGAAAGCTGATCAGAAAGCAACACTGCATCCGATTGTGAGTCGACGTCCATTAGAAATGGTAGCCATTGATCATCTGAAGGTAAAGTCCAGCAGGACAGGCCATAGCTACGTCTTAACCATCATCGATCAGTTAACCAAATTTGTAGTGACTGTCCCTGTGAAGGATGTAACTGCCCAGACTCCACAGCAGTGGAGCAGGGAGAGGTAAGTATTGCAAGTTCTGGGGCCCTGAGCAAGCAGGGCGGCTCACTCATAAGCGATGGCACTGGCACAGGGCCCCTCATAGTACGCCGGTGTGTCTGACTGCGAATGGGCCCTCCCACCGTCAGAGACAGTTTTTTGTACTATGAGGGACCCTGTGCCAGTGCCGGTGCCCCAGAGTGGGACCCGCCACCTGCTCAGGGCACCGGCACATGGGCGGGGGGCGCCAGATGCTGACTCCGGCCCGGGGGGGGCAGCCCAGAGAGGGAGGTGGCAAAAATGGCATATGATCAGGTGTAGGCAGGACGTTCAGCAGCTGCAAATGGAGGAATTGGAGAAGTCAGAGGAAGAGGAGGACAAAGTGAGCCATTTTGCTAGCAACCTATGTGTCATCAGGGGAAGGTGGGACAAAATCTTTTGAAACCCATGCATGGTTCATTTTAATGAAGGTTAGATCATCAACATTTTGTGTCGATAGACGGGTCCTTCTTTCTGTCAGGATTGATCCAGCAGCACTGAAGACTCTTTCTGATAGCACACCACCAGCAGGGCAAGCGAGCTCCTGTAAGGCATATTGTGCCAATTCAGGCCAGGTGTCCAGTTTACAGGCCCAGTAGTCAAAGGGGAATGACCGGTGAGGGAGAACATTGATAGGGGAGAAGAAGTAATTTGTAACCATAGTTGACAACTGTTGTCTCCTGTCTGTTGCTATAGATTCCTGATTACCTGGCGTGTGAGCTGTCCTGGAGAAATCAGTCCACAAGATGGTCATGAAACCCCTGTCTCCAACGTCACTTCGGCTGTGTGCACCACGAACACCTCTTCCAAGTTGCCCAGGACGGCTTGTGGTAGAACCTGCACCGCTGCTGTTTGCTGGGAATTTACCAGACGGTTTACCAGAGTTGCTTGTTTGTTGGCCAATATTAGGTCTAGGTTCTCCTGTGGCATTATGTTTTGTAATTTGCCTTTATAGCGTGGATCGAGGATGCTGGCTAACCAGTAGTCATCATCCTTCATCATTTTGGCAAGGCGGGGTGTTGTGAATGTGCTAAAAATGGTTTCTGAGAAGAGGCTCCCTCTGGTGGTTACTGACAGTACTGAACCTTTCAGCGAGGAGTGGCAATATGGGATCACGGATTGGTCTGATATAAGGGAGGTTCTCTCCCATGATGGTTGCCGGTGATCAATTGTTCTTGTCTCAATTGTGGTTCCTGGTTCATTTGGAAGCTTGCTGAGTCTTGCCTGCATCTTCTGCTATCAGATAAGATATTTTCTGCTTTTATTTTTGTGCTTGCTTTTTGCATTGTTCTCTGCATTTCTGTGGAGGTCAGCCAGGTCCCCTCCGGGGGGCTTGTGCTCCTCTCAGTTTATCTGGAGACACTGTTGTTTGTTCATTTGCTTTTTCCTGTTTTTTCAGTGGCTGCGGCTTAGTTTTGTTACACCAGAGAACTGATTTAGGTGGTAGAGGTCGTATGATCTCAGGTGTTTTTGCAATCAGTAGTGTTGTTTTTTTTAGGGTTTTTTTTGGATTGCAGTGAGTATCTTTTCCTGTAATTTTTTGTCTAGACAGATTGGGCCCCAGCGTTTGCTCATTCTATTTTCTGTCTGTGTCCGTGCTTCCTCTTGTCTAACCGGCATTACTTGTTTGGGGGCTTCCTATTTTCTTTGGGGATCTGCTCCGGGGCAGATAGCTTTCATCTTTCTGCCTTTAGGTGTAGTTATCTCTCAGGCTGTTTCTAGGATCAACGTAGGAATGCTCCACGGCTACCTCTAGTTGTGTGGTTAGTTCAGGTTACTGCAATCCAATAGGTTCCAGCCTCTCTGGTGTATTGCCGTTTTTGCTTACTCTCCTCAGCTACCAAAACAACAGCGGGGGTCACTTTTTAGGATCCGCAAGGCATAATCACACATGTGGGCCAATGTTCCAGGTGTCAGAGATGAACTTCCAGTGGTGTGGTGGAGGAGCACTTTCTGCCAAATCCACATCCCTCCAGTCACGAACAAACCCTGGAACTGAACTTGGCAAGCCAACATTTTCTCTTGCCCCCTGAGAAACATCCTCCTCCCAAAATAATCATCCCCCCTCCTCCTCCTACTCTTCCTCTTCTTCCTCCACCTAGTCCAGGACAGTTCCCTGAGCAGACAGTGGCTGACAGTCATCAAGGCTTCCCTCTTCCTCCTCCGCTACAGATGCCTGATCCTTAATGTGCGTCAAAGTTTGCATGAGCAGACGCATAAGTGGGATGCTCATGCTTATGATGGCGTCGTCTGTGCTTACCAGCAGTGTGCATTCCTCAAAACACTGAAGTACTTTACAGAGGTCTTTCAGCTTTGACCACTGCACACCTGACAACTCCATTTCTGCCCTCAAACTGCCTGCCCGTGTATCCTCCCACAAATGCATTACAGCCTGCCTCTGTTCGCACAGCCTCTCAACCATGTGCATGGTGGTGTTCCACCTTGTTGGAACGTCTATGATTAGGCGGTGGTTAGGGAGATGTAACAATCGCTGCAGCCTCTGCATGCAACTGGAGTCTATGGGCGAGCGACGGATGTGCGAGCACAGTCTTCGCACTTTATGGAGCAGGGCTGTTAACTCAGGATAATTAATTAAGAAGCACTGCACCACCAGGTTCAAGGTGTGAGCCAGGTAAGGTATGTGTCTGAGTTTTGCCAGGGCTATGACCGCCACAAATTACATCCGTTATCACTGACTGCCTTGCCTTGCTCAAGATGTATACTGCCCAGCCATGACTCAGTTTATTGCTGCAAGTAGTCGGCCAGTACCTCTGTGGTGTGTCTGTTGTCGCCCAAAGACATAATTTTTAAAACAGCCTGCTGACGCTTACCACTAGCTGTTCGATAGTGAGACACCTCATGTGCAACACTGGCAGTTGCGGATGGAGTGCTCGTGCGACTGCGCTCTGTTGATGAGCTTTCGCTTCTGGAGGAGGAGGAGTGTCGAACGCCTACAGCCAACTGTTGCCTATACCGTGGGCTAGGCAGCACTTTCTCTCTTTCCCCTGTGGACCCTGCATCCACCACATTAACCCAGTGCGCAGTGATGGACACGTAATGGCCCTGGCCATGCCTACTGGCCCATACATCTGTTGTGAGGTGCACCTTTCCACTCACTGATTGTTTGAGTGCATGGACAATGCGGTCTTTCACATGCAGGTGGAGGGCAGGGATGGCTTTTCTAGAAAAGAAGTGGAGACTGGGTAGGTCATAGCATGGGACAGCATAGGCCATGAGCTCTCGGAACACTACGCTTTCAACCAAACGAAAGAGCATCATCTCTAATGAGATCAGTTTGGCAACGCAGGCGTTCAAACCCAGTGTACGCGGATGAGAGGATGAGTACTTTCTTGTCCTACTCAGAGTGTCTGCTAGGGTGAGCTGGACTTGAGAGCTGCATATGGGGGAACTATCGGTGGACATGACGGACTGAGAGGGGGTTAGTGATGGTGATGGTGGTGGTGGTGGTGGTGATGGCCTAGATGCAGTATTTTGTTGCAAAAACATTGTGATTCCCTGACTGCTTTGGTCTTGCGACGACACCTCAACATTTCTTGCTGATGGTGTGCCAACAAGTGGGCTTACAGTGGGGGAAGCGATGGAGCTTTGCTGGCTAACTTCAGTTGGAGCCGGTGCACATGTGCTACCTGAGGTTTTGTAGTCCGTTCACGCTTGCAAGTGCATGTTCAGTAAATGTTTAAGCATGCAACTGGTATTCTAATTTCTGAGATTTTTCCCTCGGCTAAAGGTCCTTCGGCCCTTTTTACAGATAACCTTTGCCTCATCAATAGGATTTTGGTCAAAAAAGTGCCACACTGGACTCTTCCTACTATAGGATAAATTTTCAGAGCTTGCACGCTGTGCTAATTTGACCGTCTGGCCAAGCTATCCTGCAACTCTTTTTGTTTATTTAACACCTTTTTGGAGTGATACGGGCCTGCCAGATAACCGCAGCTGCGATGTCGATACCTGCTGCGGATCCTTCTGCTCTTCTGAGCTATTGCCAGTGGCACCCTCTTCTCCCAATGGATGCAAATCCGGGTCAACAACTGGGTCATTCATCATCTCTAGTGTTGAGCGATACTGCTCGATATCTAAAAATATCGTATCGAAATGGTATCGCCGATATCACTAAATATCGTCGATATCCGATTCCGATACCGGAAGTCCAATGTAAGTCTATGGGAACAAAATATCGCAACTAAAAAAAACCTTTATTTCCTTGTAAACACTAAATATACACACATAGAATACATATATATATATATATATATATATATATATATATATATATATACATGTCATTGTGACATATATATATACATATATGTATAGTTTATACACTTCTACATAGTAAAATATCCTCTGATTCAATTGCCGGGTAAAGCCGGCTTCTGTGAAAAGACAGAAGCACCCGACATGAAATGACACTTGGTGTACATAGGGTTAACCATGTCTTTTCATGTCGTTTACAATCTGATTTGCACAAACAATTACATCAGTCTATGTGTGCAAAATTTCACACCTGTAGGGGTTAATTAAAGGTGTAAATTCGTTGTAAAAAAAACGGACTTTTTTGCTACGAATTTACACCTTTAATTAACCCCTACAGGTGTGAAATTTTGCACACTTACACTCATGTAATTGTTTGTGCAAATCAGATATCAAACTACATGAAAAGACATGGTTAACTCTATGTAAACCAAGTGTCATTTCATGTCGGGTTCTGCATTTTCACAAAAGCCGGCAATTGAATTAGCGGCTATTATACTATGTAGAAGTGTATGAACTATAAATATAAATATATATATATATGTGTCACAAATTTAATGACATGTATATATATATATATGAGGTGTAAAATTGCTGAAAAAAAATGCGTGGGCTCCCGCCCTATTTTCGCAACCAGACAGACAAAGCCAGTGAGTGGGGGCAGATAATAATAGCCCAGAGAGGGACCATTATTTTTGCCCCCCCCCGGCTACTAACATCTGCCCCAGACACCCCAGAAAGGGCAAATCTCTAATTAGATTTGCCCTTTCTGGCACTTTGCCCGTCTATTCCCATTGCCCTGTAGCGGTGGCGAATGGGTTAATAAGGGGTTAAAATGACCTTGCAATTGAAAGGTCACTTTAAGCCAGGTTAATAATTGAGAGCTGTCAATTAGACAACTATCAATTATTAATCCTATTGTATGAAAGAAAAATCAAACACACACACTTTAATAAAAAAGAAGTTTAATGAAATAATCACACAGTTTTTGACCATATTTTATTTTCCTGCTAAAACCATTTCCTGTAATAAAAATAAAATAATAAAGCAAAATTATTCTTACCAATCCGATGTACAGTCAGGTCCCACGGTGTAATCCTTCAGAAAGGGTTAATGTTTACTGCAGGGACCGCAGCTAATGCTGCAGCCTCACAGTAAACCCCCAAATGAATGAGTTCCTCTCCTGGCTGACAGGAGAGGAAGTGGAAAGCTTAATTGATTGCTTTCCACTTTCACTTCAGGTCAGCCAGGGACACAATCAGTGACGTCAGAGGGAACTGGTTAACAAAAATAGGGGATCCCCTCGAAAAAAATTGGCGTGGGGTCCCCCCTATTTTTGTTAACCAGCCAGATGAAGCAGACCGCTGAGGCCTGGATTTTCAGGCTGTTAAGGAGCCAAGATCCATGGACCTTGCCAGCCTGATAATACCAGGCCACAGCAGTCTGCATATCTTGGCTGATTAACAAAAATAGGGGATCCCCTCGAAAAAAATTGGCGTGGGGTCCCCCCTATTTTTGTTAACCAGCCAGATGAAGCAGACCGCTGAGGCCTGGTTTTTCAGGCTGTTAAGGATCCAATATCCATGGACCTTGCAAGCCTGATAATACCAGGCCACAGCAGTCTGCTTAGCTTGGCTGGTTAACAAAAATAGGGGATCCCCTCGAAAAAAAAACGGCGTAGGGGTCCCCCTATTTTTGTTAACCAGCCAAGTAAAATGCAGACTGCTGCAGCCTGGTATTAAAAGACTGTCAAGGCCCATGGATTTCGGCCCTCAACAGCCTGATAAAACCAGGCTACAGCAGCCCCACATTTGGCGCATCAAAAGATGTGCCAATTGTGGCACTTTACCCGGCTCTTCCCACTTGCCCTGTAGCGGTGGCAAGCGGGGTAATAAGGGGTTAATGTCACCGTTGATTGCACGGTGACAATAAGCCCGGTTAATAATGGAGAGGCGTCAATAAGACACCGATCCATTATTAATCCCAAAGTTATTAAATGCATAAAAAAAAGACAAAGCAAGAAAAAAGTATTTTAATGAAATAAAAGAGACAACACAGTTTTCATTTCTTTTATTGTACTCTCATTCCTGCGACGCCATCGATCTCCTGTAAAAAAATAAAAAAAAAAAAACCAACAGTATACCACCTGTCCGACGCAGTCCATAGAAACGACTGTCCCACGACGATCCAGCTCTGCTACATCGCAATGATAGGCAGAGCCTGTCATCGCGACGCAGCACAGCTGATTACCTGCTTCCCCGGCGGAGACGTCATCGGACTGACTGCTTTACGGCCGGGATTACCCAGCAGTCACTGCAGTTATCGCGAGAAACTGCATGTGACCGCCGGGGAAAGATGATGGCGGCCATGAAGCAGTCCAGGCCGTGACCGCCGGAGAACTTCTGCCAGGTAAGTGCCGCTGACTCCTGACAGACCCGACCGATGGACACTGACAGTGACAGACCCGACCGACGGACACAGACAGTGACAGTGACAAATCCGATTCCGGTATTCGATATGACGAAAATATCGGTATTCGGAATCGAAAGGCCGATACCGCTAATATCGGCCGATACCCGATATTTGCAGTATCGTATCGCTCAACACTAATCATCTCCTCTTCAATTTCATCTCCACCTTCCTCTGTGTCACCGTGTAAGGTGGTAGAGTATGCGGGAAGGGGCACCTGAGTTTCATCAGGGTCACATTCTGGCTCAGTACACTGCGAGGGCAATGTAGTGTTGTGGTTGAATGTACCAGCACAATCATCTAGCAGTGGCTGTGCATCAGTGCACTCCATGTCAGATTCATCTTGGACTGGGGAATTCAGGATTTGACTTGATAACTCAGGCATGGTATGTGAAAACAGCTCCATGGAGTATTCGGAAGTGTGGGCTGCTGCATCCTTCACTTTTCGTGGGGGTGAAGGACACAAGGAAAGGGTTTTTTTCCTGACTGGAAGCCTGCACTGACGACTCAGTGCTTTGAGCTTTTGAAACTCCAGAAGAGGAGGAGATAGAGCTGGAGGCTGTTACGGCAATGTAAGACAAAACCTGTTCATGATGCTCCGGCTTTCAAAGCGGTTTACCTACTCCCAGAAAAGGGAGCCTTCCAGGCCTTCTGGAGCCAGATGATGAGGCAGGCTCAACACCTCCTGCCTTAGGTGCTATTGTGCTTTTGGCATTACCAGCAGATGCACCACCACCACCACCATCAGTAGCAGGTGGCCCCCCATGACCACGTCCGCGACCTCTTCCACCATACTTCCTCATGTTTGTGTAAATGTACCCAAAACAACAGCAGATATATGGTACAGTATCAGAAGCGTACAGCTGTAAACGATAAAGGTGAAAAATTTTAATCTCCGTATATAATTGCGGAGTAACAGACACAGACTCTCACAGGCCCAGTCTGGATAACACCAGACTATGAAAATCAGAAAAGTGTACTCTATCAGTAGCGTACAACTGTATACAGTGTTGGGGGAATTGTAAATCTTCGTATATATTTCAGGAGTAACTCACACAGTCAGAGGCCCAGTTTGGATAACACCAGAATATGAAAATCAGAAAAAGTGTACTCTATCAGTAGCGTACAACTGTATACAGTGTTGGGGGAATTTTAAATCGCCGCATATATTTCAGCAGTAAGACACACGGTCACAGGCCCAGTCTGGATAACACCAGAATATAAAAATGAGAAAAAGGGTACTCCATCAGTAGAGTACAGCTGTATACAGTGTTGGTGGAATTTTAAATCTCCGTATATATTTCAGCAGTAAGACACACGGTCAGAGTCCCAGTATGGATAACATCAGAATATGAAAATCAGAAAAGTGTACTCTATCAGTAGCTTACAGCTGTATACAGTGTTGGTGGAATTTTAAATCTCCGTATATATTTCAGGAGCAACACACACACAGTCAGAGGCCCAGTCTGGATAACACCAGAATATGAAAATCAGAAAAGTGTACTCTATCTGTAGCGTACAGCTGTATACAGTTTGGGGGAATTGTAAATCTCCGTATATATTTCAGGAGCAACACACACAGTCAGAGGCCCAGTCTGGATAACACCAGAATCTGAAAATCAGAAAAGTGTACTCTATCAGTAGCGTACAGCCGTATACAGTGTTGGGGGAATTGTAAATCTCCGTATATATTTCAGTAGTAAGACACACGGTCACAGGCCCAGTCTGGATAACACGAGAATCCGAAAATCAGAAAAGTGTACTCTATCAGTAGCGTACAGCCGTATGCAGTGTTGGGGGAACTGTAAATCTCCGTATATATTTCAGGAGCAACACACACAGTCAGATGCCCAGTCTGGATAACACCAGAATATGAAAATCAGAAAAGTGTACTGTATCAGTAGCGTACAGCCGTATACAGTGTTGGTGGAATTGTAAATCTCCGTATATATTTAAGCAGTAAGACACACGGTCACAGGCCCAGTCTGGATAACACCAGAATATGAAAATTAAAAAAAGTGTACTCTATCAGTAGCGTACAGCTGTATACAATGTTGGGGGAATTTTAAATCTCCGTATATATTTAAGCAGTAAGACACACGGTCACAGGCCCAGTCTGGATAACACCAGAATATGAAAATCAGAAAAAGTGTACTCTATCAGTAGCGTACAGCTGTATACAGTGTTGGAGGGATTTAAAATCTCCGTATATATTTCAGGAGTAACACACACAGTCAGAGGCCCAGTATGGATAACACCAGACTATGAAAATCAGAAAAGTGTACTCTATCAGTAGCGTACAGCTGTATACAGTGTTGGGGGAATTGTAAATCTCCGTATTTATTTCAGGAGCAACACACAGAGTCAGATGCCCAGTCTGGATAGCACCAGAATATGAAAATCAGAAAAGTGTACTCTATCAGTAGCGTACAGCTGTATACAGTGTTGGTGGAATTGTAAATCTCCGTATACATTTCAGGAGCAACGCACACAGAGGCCCAGTCTGGATAACAGCAGAAATTCCTCCCCTCTCACTGGCAGGCAGCCTAATAATCAGCTCTGCTGCTGCACACTAGAAATTCCTCTAATGTCACTGGCAAGTTGCCCAATAATCAGCTCTGCTGCTCTACACAAGCAATTTCTACCCTGTCACTGGCAGGCAGCCTAAGAACCAGCGTTGCTGCACACACCAAAATCCTCCCCTGTCACTGCACAGTAACTGTACAGCTAATCGCAATCAGAATAAGCACAGATTTTTTTGGGGGGCCTGCCTAACGCTCTCCCTGCTGAAAACCAGCATCAGCAACCTCTGCCTACACTAAGATCGGCAGAAGTAAAATGGCGGTCGACTGTGAGGGATTTTTTATGCACTGTGACCCCACACAAAGCCAGCCAATCACTGCAATGCCCTTCTCTAAGATGGTGCTGGCTGCTGCCCATGTCATCTCGTTGCCCACAGTCTGCGTCCTTACTCATTGGCCATCACTATTTCTCCCGGTGTGCCATCCTCGCATTACACAAGCACGTTTCCCACAACATTAGCCATGCCCTCAACAATGCTTTTACTGGGAAAGTCCACCTATCCATGGACACGTGGACAAGTGCTTGTGGGCAGGGACGGTACATCTCGCTGACGGCACACTGGGTTAACATAGTGGAAGCCAGGACCCAGTCAGATTTGTGGATGGAACACATCCTCCCGACGCCGAGGATTGTGGGCCATACGTCAGTCAGGGTTGCCTCCACAGTCTACAGCTCTTGCACCTCCTCCTCTACAGCCTCCATCTCCGAAATGACCACATCAGTCACAAGCTGGAAGCACTGCAGCACTGGCTCAGTCAAGTGGCAATAGACTTTGCTGAAGCTAATATGCTTAGGTAACAAACCGCACAATGCTGAATAGTTTTGGATAGCTCTGATAGTGTCATGGGTGTATCGCCACGAAGATCGTCGCGATTGCACATTCTGACTTCTCGCAGCTGAGTTGCTGTTTCTTTGTGTTTGGTAGTGAGGGAGTTAATTTTACCTAGCTCTTGGCTAAGACTAGGTCCAGTCTCGCCCGGCTGCTTTTGATTATGCACTAATTAGCTTCCTTTATATACCTGCCAGTCTGCTTGTTAGATGCCGGTGAAAGCTTACATGCAGACCAGTAGTTTGGATCAGGTCATGAGAAGACTTAAGTTAAGAGTTCCTTTGTGGTTTCTCCTCTCCTCGATTATAGTTTATCTCCTAGACCTTTTGTGTTCCCTCTGTGTTTAAGTGTTGTATGCAAGACAGTGTTTACTTTGTCCCCTGTCTGTCTCGTTTGTCTGTACTGTTTGTTAAGCAGTAACCTGCCTATTCCCTGTGTGGTAATCAGGGTCCTTCTGAGGACTAGATTACAGTTGTCAGGGACTTATAGGAGACAGGGTTACGTTGGCGGCCTGGACCTCTGTACCATTAACAGTACCTCCAGGTTGAGGGACGAGTCAGGTCCCCAGTTTAGGGTCAGCATAGACCCCGGTCCACCTGCAGCCTGAGTACAGTATTATACGTCTTCAGGATTCACCCACAGTACAACGGATATTATGTCAGGTAATACTATACTTTATATACATGTTGAGATTTACTATTTATATGTTATATTGCATGTTGTCCCTCTTAGTATTGATTACTGACATCATATGTGTATCTGTGATACAGCGTGACATTTTCACCAGCCCAAAAAGATTCTCCCCAGCTACCATGGATCCAGTTGCCCAGCTAGCCCTGCAGTTGCAGAGTTTATCCATGAAGCTGACGGACATTAAGTCCAGGGTTTTGTCTCCCCCGGAGCAAACCAGGTCTGAACCTAAAGTTGCTCTCCCGGACAGGTTCACTGGTGGGCGGGACAAATTTTTTACCTTCCGGGAGGCATGTAAATTATATTTTCGGCTTCGGCCTCAGTCATCGGGGAGTGAAGAGCAGAGGGTGGGAATTGTCATCTCGCTCTTACAAGGGGACCCTCAATCCTGGGCGTTCTCTCTTCCTCCGGGCTCCCCGGCCCTCCAGTCAGTAGATCGATTTTTTTCTGCCCTGGGTCTGGTATATGACGACCCGGATCGGGTCTCCCTTGCTGAAATGAAGTTAGGTAAGATACAGCAGGGAGATCGTCCAGCGGAGGAATTTTCTTCTGAGTTCCATAGATGGGCCACAGATACTCAGTGGAATGACCCAGCTCTTAGGAGCCTGTTTTGTCAAGGGTTATCGGACAAATTAAAAGATGTTTTGGCTCAGTATGATTCTCCTCCGTCACTGGAGGCTGCTATGGCCCTTGCTATTCGTATTGATAGACGGCTTCGGGAGAGGTGCGAGGTAACTCCGCCCCCTGTTGTGACTCCACCTACTACTAAGGTCCCTTATATTGAGGTTCCCCTGTTCTGTTCTGAGGAGCCTATGCAGTTGGGAGGGACATCATTTCGTAGGGGGAGATCGGCGGTGCGCCGCAAGACAAGAAGGTGTTTCTTCTGTGGGAAAGAGGGACATTTTGTTGAGGGGTGTCCGTCCCATGCCTCATTGAGCAAAAAAGTCGCCGGAAAACTGTTGATCCCAGGTTGTGTGGTGGACGACGGCCTGGGAGTGTGTGTTTCGTCCCTAGGTCCGTCTCAGTTTCTCGTACCTGCGGAGGTGGTGGTTGGTACGAGAGTTGAGAGGATTTCTGTTCTTCTTGATAGTGGGTCTGGGGCTAATCTGGTGGACGCTCGGTTTGCCCAGGTGCAAGGTATGCAACTGAGTGTATTGGCCAAACCGATCCCTATATTCTCTATTGACGCCAGACCTCTCGGTCAAGGTAGCTTTGTACAAGCTGTTCATAACATAGACCTTCGAGTAGGGGCAAGACATAAAGAACAATTGTCTTGTTATGTGTTGGAGGGTCTTCCTACTCCTATTGTGTTGGGACTTCCTTGGTTGGCTAAACATAACCCAGTGATTAATTGGCAATCCAGAGAGATAAGCCAGTGGGGTGAATTCTGCAAGAATAACTGCATGAAAACGGTCATCAGTGCGGTCGTGCCTAGAGCCTTGCCTCCTTTTCTGGAGGACTTTGAGGATGTGTTCTCGGAGGAGGGGTGTCAAGAGTTACCTCCTCATCGTGCGTATGACTGCTCAATTAAATTGCTTCCTGATGCTAAATTACCTAAATCTAGGTTATATAACCTTTCTGGTCCTGAGAGGCAGGCTATGAAGGATTATATTTCGGAAAGTCTGGCCGAGGGGCATATTAGACCTTCATCTTCCCCAGTGGCCGCGGGGTTCTTCTTTGTGAAGAAAAAAGATGGAGGCCTACGCCCTTGCTTGGATTTCCGTGAGCTTAATCGGATTACGGTCCGAGATCCGTATCCGCTCCCACTTATTCCTGATCTCTTCAATCAGATTGTGGGCGCCAAATGGTTCTCTAAGTTGGATCTCAGGGGGGCGTATAATCTGATTAGGATAAAGGAGGGGGATGAGTGGAAGACGGCGTTTAACACTCCGGAAGGACATTATGAGAACCTTGTCATGCCTTTTGGTCTGACTACTGCCCCGGCGGTGTTTCAACATTTTGTTAATGACATCTTTCGCCACCTTGTGGGGCAGTTTGTGGTCGTTTATTTAGATGACATCTTAATTTACTCGCCAGATCTTGTGTCTCATCAGGAGCATGTGAGACAGGTGTTGCAGATCTTGCGAGATAATAAGTTGTTCGCCAAATGGGAAAAGTGTGTATTCGCCGTACAGGAACTTCAATTTTTGGGTTTCCTGGTGTCAGCTTCCGGTTTCCGTATGGACCCTGAGAAAGTGAGAGCAGTGCTTGAATGGGATCGGCCAGAGGATCTTAAGGCACTGCAGCGTTTCCTGGGGTTTGCTAACTACTATCGGAAATTTATTCGTAATTTCTCATCTGTTGTCAAACCTCTCACTGACATGACTAAAAAAGGGACGGATTTTTCTAGGTGGTCTGACAAAGCTTGTCAAGCATTTTCCTCCTTGAAAAAATGTTTTGCTTCGGCCCCCATACTCATCCAACCTGATGCATCACAACCGTTCATTGTGGAGGTAGACGCGTCTGACGTAGGGGTGGGTGCAGTATTATCCCAAGGTCCGTCCCCTGGTAAATGGCGTCCGTGCGCTTCCTTCTCCAAGAAATTGTCGCAAGCCGAGAGGAATTATGATGTTGGCAATAGGGAACTCTTGGCCATTAAGTTGGCTTTTGAGGAGTGGCGTCACTTTTTGGAGGGGGCAGTCCACCCGGTCACCGTTATTACTGATCACAAGAACCTGCTGTATTTAGAATCTGCAAAGTGTCTGAATTCTAGACAAGCTAGATGGTCGTTGTTTCTTACCAGGTTTAATTTTGTCGTCACTTATCGTCCTGGGTCAAAAAATGTAAAGGCTGATGCCTTATCTCGTAGTTTCCCGGGGGCCGGGAAGACGGTGACCCGGTTCCTATCCTTCAGGAGGGAGTTGTGGTGTCGGCTGTATGCTCTGAGCTTGAGGAGGAGATATTGGAGGCTCAGGGGGACGCCCCTGTAGGACCTCCAGGGAAACTGTTTGTTCCTAATCAGTTGAGACAAAGGGTTATCGAGGCACATCATAATTCTGCTTTAGCAGGACACCCAGGGAGTAAAGCAACTGTGGATCTCCTTTCTCGCCGGTTTTGGTGGCCTAACTTAAATAAAGAGGTAATAACTTTTGTCGCGTCCTGTGGAGTTTGTGCTCGCTCTAAGACCCCACATACCCTTCCGTCTGGGACCCTCTTGCCTTTGAAAATTCCGGAGCGTCCATGGACTCATCTGTCTATGGACTTCATTACGGACCTCCCTCCGTCGTCAGGGAAGACTGTCATTCTAGTTGTAGTTGACAGGTTCAGTAAGATGGCACATTTCATTGCTCTTCCTGCTCTTCCTAATGCTAAAACTCTGGCGCAGGTGTTCATTGGGGAGATTGTGAGACTTCACGGGTTGCCTTCTGATGTGGTGTCAGATAGGGGGTCTCAGTTTGTGTCCAAATTCTGGAGGGCATTTTGTTCACGTCGGGGATGCAGTTGTCATTTTCTTCGGCTTTTCATCCGCAGACCAATGGTCAGACAGAGCGTCTGAATCAGAGCCTAGAGACATATCTTCGGTGTTTTGTCTCAGAGAACCAGGAGGACTCGGCTTCTTTCTTGCCTCTGGCAGAGTTCGCTCTTAACAATAGGCGGAGCGAGTCCACTGGTAAGTCCCCGTTTTTTGGGGCATATGGTTTTCACCCCCAGTTTTGTACTTTCAATGGGGGGGCCCTTCTGGGGTTCCTGAGGAGGAACGATTTTCGTCGTCACTTGCTTCAGTTTGGAGAGGAGTACTGAATAATCTGAGTGCTATGGGGAACCGTTACAAACGGAGGGCTGATAGGAGGAGAGTGTCTGGTCCGGACCTTTGTGTGAACGATCTGGTATGGTTGTCTACCAAGAATATAAAACTCAAGGTTCCCTCCTGGAAACTGGGTCCCAGGTTCATCGGTCCATACAGGATCAGTTCTATAATTAATCCTGTGGCATTTCGTCTGGACCTTCCTCCTACGTTTAAAATCCACAATGTGTTCCACAAATCGTTGCTTAAGAGGTACGTGGCGCCAGTTATACCGTCACCTCTACCTCCTCCTCCAGTGGTGGTCAATGGTAACTTAGAATTTCAAGTGTCGAAGATCATTGACTCACGTCTGAATCGCCGGTCCCTTCAGTACTTGGTTCATTGGAAGGGGTATGGTCCTGAGGAGAGGACGTGGGTTCCTGCGTCTGATGTTAACGCAGATCGATTGGTTTGGACCTTCCACACAACTTACCCGGGCAGACCTGGCCCTGAGGGTCCGGAGGCCCCTCGTAGAAGGGGGGGTACTGTCATGGGTGTATCGCCACGAAGATCGTCGCGATTGCACATTCTGACTTCTCGCAGCTGAGTTGCTGTTTCTTTGTGTTTGGTAGTGAGGGAGTTAATTTTACCTAGCTCTTGGCTAAGACTAGGTCCAGCCTCGCCCGGCTGCTTTTGATTATGCACTAATTAGCTTCCTTTATATACCTGCCAGTCTGCTTGTTAGATGCCGGTGAAAGCTTACATGCAGACCAGTAGTTTGGATCAGGTCATGAGAAGACTTAAGTTAAGAGTTCCTTTGTGGTTTCTCCTCTCCTCGATTATAGTTTATCTCCTAGACCTTTTGTGTTCCCTCTGTGTTTAAGTGTTGTATGCAAGACAGTGTTTACTTTGTCCCCTGTCTGTCTCGTTTGTCTGTACTGTTTGTTAAGCAGTAACCTGCCTATTCCCTGTGTGGTAATCAGGGTCCTTCTGAGGACTAGATTACAGTTGTCAGGGACTTATAGGAGACAGGGTTACGTTGGCGGCCTGGACCTCTGTACCATTAACAGTACCTCCAGGTTGAGGGACGAGTCAGGTCCCCAGTTTAGGGTCAGCATAGACCCTGGTCCACCTGCAGCCTGAGTACAGTATTATACGTCTTCAGGATTCACCCACAGTACAACGGATATTATGTCAGGTAATACTATACTTTATATACATGTTGAGATTTCCTATTTATATGTTATATTGCATGTTGTCCCTGTTAGTATTGATTACTGACATCATATGTGTATCTGTGATACAGCGTGACAGATAGAGCAGGCAGATCTGTGGCTAACATAGCTGAACCTACAGCCAGGCATGGTTGTGTGTGAGAATGGGCAAAACCTGGTGGCGGTTCTGAGGCGAGGTGAGCTCACACACGTACCTTGACTGGCCCATGTACTTAACCTCGTGGTACAGAGGTTTCTCAAAACCTACCCGGAGCTGCCTGATCTGCTTGTCAAAGTACGCCTGTGTGCCCATTTTAGAAAGTCAGCTACAGCTTCCACTGCCCTTGCCGTGTCAGCAGCGTTTGCAGCTTCCATCTCACCGACTGTTGTGTGATGTCCCCTTGTGTTGGAACTCTAAACTGCATATGTTGGAAAGGATTTGTGAGCAGAAGAGGGCAGTTGTTGACTACCAGCATCAACAAGGTCGTCGGTATTCAGTTCAAACTCCAAACATAAGACTTCAGGAGTGGACATGGATTTCAGACTTATGTACCAACCTCCAAAACTCTGAGGAGTCCACCAAGATGGTGAGCGGCGATGACAAAATAATTAGCGTCATCATCCCTGTTCTCTGTGTTTTGAAACGCTCTCCGCTCACAATCAAAGAGGATGCATTGCAGGCGGAGCATGATGAGATGTAGCAAGGAACCATACAGGGTGATTACACACAGCCCAGCCTCATGTCATCCCAACGTGGATTGGTTGACAATGAGGAAGAGGAGGAGGAGGAAGAAAAGGAGACTCTTTCATGTGCGATAGACGGTACTACAAGCACAACTTTCATACTATCTATTCAGGGTGGATGGTGTGAGGACAGGAAGGAGGAGAGCATGGTCAGTTGTCCACTTGGTGAGGACACAGAATTCTTGACTGTTAGCAGTCTGGCATGAATGGCTGACTTTATGTTGCGTTGCCTTTCCTATGACCCTCGTATTCTCCAAATTTTGGGAGACACTTATTACTGGTTGGTTACACTTCTAGACGCACGCTACAATGATAACTTTAAATCTCTTCTTCCAGAGGCAGACAGGTGTACTAAAATGGTGCAGTACCAGAAGGCCCTTGTTGCGGAATTATTAAAAAAATTCCCATCTGAAAAACGCTGGCGGCAGAGGTCACAGTTCATTGGACAACTAAGGAGAACAGGGAGAGAGACACAACACCAATCCAGCAGAGGACGGGGAACCCTGGCAAAGTTATGGAAGAGTTTTCTCAGTGTCATGTGTGCATTGCCACGAAGATCGTCGCGGTTGCACATTTTGACTTCTCACAGCTGAGTTGCTGTTTCTTTGTGTTTGGCAGCTAGGGAGTTAATTCTGTCTGTGCTCGGTGCTGGGACTGGGTGCAGTTTCTCCCGGCTGCAATTGATTATTTGTTGATTGGTTTCCTTTAAGTTTCTGGTTGTCTGCTTTGGGAGTTGCCAGTGAAACACTTCATGCAGACCACAGATAGGAATGAATCTGTATAGACTCTAGTTGAGAGCTCCTTAGTTTGTTTTAAGCTTAACTTGCTTAGAGTTTATTTCCCAGACCATTTATGTTCCTTCGGTGTTTGAGTGTGTGTGCAAGAGAGTGCTATCCTGTCTGTCTTATATGTCTAATCTGTGTATTTAGCTGAGATCAGCCCATATCCCTTTGGTGGTAATCAGGATCCTTCTTAGGACTGATTACAGGGTTCAGGGTCTGATAGGAGACAGGGTTAGGCTGGAGACTTGGACCTCTGAACCATTATCAGTACCTCCAAGGTAAGGGATTAGTTAGGACTCCAGTGTAGGGTCAGGTTAGACCCCGGTCCTCCTCTTTCCTGTTACAGCTCATCAAGTCCTCAAGATTAACCCTGAGTTCAACTGATATCATCTCTGCACATCTAGTCCTCAAGATTAACCCTAAGTTCTGCGGATATTGTGTCAGGTAAATCTATTTTATACTTACATTCTTATGTTGCTAAACTATATGTTGTATAGAGTGTGGTTCCTGTATAAATAGTTTACTGACATTGTAGTCATATCATTAGACAGCGTGACATTTTCACTGGCCATAAAAAATTATCTCTAGTTACCATGGATCCAGTAGCCCAGCTGGCTCTGCAGTTGCAGGGATTATCCATGGAGCTGACGGACATTAAGTCCAAAGTTTTGTCTCCCCTGGAGCAAACCAGAGTTGAACCTAAGGTGGCTCTTCCAGATAGGTTCACTGGTGGGCGAGACAAATTTTTTACCTTCCGGGAGGCATGTAAATTATATTTTCGGCTTCGGCCGCGATCATCAGGGAGTGATGAGCAGAGAGTGGGAATTGTTATCTCACTTCTTCAAGGGGACCCTCAATCCTGGGCATTTTCCCTTCCTCCGGGATCCCCGGCTCTACAGTCTGTAGATCAATTTTTTACTGCTCTGGGATTGGTATATGATGACCCAGATCGGGTCTCTCTTGCTGAGACTAAATTACGTAAGATACAGCAGGGAGATCGTCCGGCGGAGGAATTTGCTTCTGAGTTTCGTAGATGGGCCACGGATACTCAGTGGAATGACCCAGCTCTTAGGAGCCAGTTTTGTCATGGGCTTTCTGACAAATTAAAAGACGTTTTGGCTCAGTATGAGTCTCCTCCTTCTCTGGAGGCTGCTATGGCCCTAGCTATCCGTACTGATAGACGGCTTCGGGAGAGGGGTGAGGTAACTCCACTCCCTGTTGTTACTCCACCTACTACTAAAGTCCCTTATGTTGAGGTTCCCCTTGTCTGTTCGGATGAGCCTATGCAGTTGGGAGGGACATCTTTTCGTAGTAGGCGATTGGCGGCACGCCGCAGGACTAGAAGGTGTTTTTTCTGCGGGAAAGAGGGACATTTTGTTGGAGAATGTCCATCCCGTGTCTTGTTAAGTAAAAAGTCGCCGGAAAACTGCTAATCCCAGGTTGTGTGGTGGATGACAACCTGGGAGTATGTATTTCATCCGCCGGTTCTTCTCAGTTCCTTGTACCAGTGGAGGTGGTGTTTGGTACTAGAGTGAAGAGATTGTCTGTTCTTCTGGATAGTGGTTCCGGTGCCAATCTGGTTGACGCTCAGTTTGCTCAGGCTCAAGGTATGCATCTGAGTGTATTGGTCAAACCGATCCCTATTTTTTCCATTGACGCCAGGCCTCTCGGCCAAGGTAGCTTTGTTCATGAGGTTCATAACATTGACCTTCGGGTAGGGGCAATACATAGGGAACAATTATCTTGTTATGTGTTGGAGGGTCTACCTACTCCCATTGTGTTGGGACTTCCTTGGCTGGTTAAACATAACCCTGTAATTAATTGGCAGTCCAGAGAGATAAGCCAATGGGGTGAGTTTTGCAAAAGCAACTGCATGAACACAGTCATCAGTGCGGTCGTACCTAGTACATTGCCTCCTTTTTTGGAGGATTTTGGGGATGTTTTTTCTGAGGAGGGGTGTCGGGAGTTGCCTCCTCATCGTGTGTATGACTGCTCTATTAATCTTCTTCCTGATGCTAAGTTACCTAAAGCTAGGTTGTATAATCTTTCTGGTCCTGAAAGACAGGCTATGAAAGATTATATTTCCGAAAGTCTGGCCAAAGGGCATATTAGACCTTCATCTTCCCTGTAGCCGCGGGGTTCTTCTTTGTGAAGAAAAAAGATGGAGACCTACGCCCTTGCTTGGATTTCCGCGAACTTAATCGGATTACTGTTCGAGATCCGTATCCACTCCCTCTTATTCCTGATCTCTTCAATCAAATTGTTGGCGCCAAATGGTTCTCTAAATTGGATCTCAGGGGGGCGTATAATCTGATTAGAATAAAAGAGGGGGATGAGTGGAAAACGGCGTTTAACACGCCGGAGGGACATTATGAAAACCTGGTCATGCCTTTTGGTCTGACTACTGCTCCAGCAGTATTCCAACATTTTGTTAATGACATTTTTCGTCACCTTGTGGGGGTGTTTGTGGTCGTATATTTGGATGACATTTTAATTTACTCGCCAGATCTTGTGTCTCACCAGGAGCATGTGAGACAGGTGTTGCATATCTTGCGAGACAATAAACTATACGCCAAACTGGAGAAGTGTGTTTTTGCCGTACAGGAACTTCAGTTTTTGGGTTTTTTGGTGTCAGCCTCCGGTTTCCGTATGGACCCTGAAAAGGTGAGAGCAGTGCTTGAATGGGATCAGCCAGGGGATCTTAAGGCTCTGCAGCGTTTTTTGGGGTTTGCTAATTACTACCGGAAATTTATTTGTAATTTCTCGTCTGTCGTCAAACCCCTCACGGACATGACGAGAAAAGGGACGGATTTTTCTAGGTGGTCGGACAAAGCTTGCCAAGCCTTTTCCTCTTTAAAGAGATGTTTTGCTTCGGCACCCGTTCTCATCCAACCAGATGTATCTCAGCCGTTCATTGTGGAGGTGGACGCGTCTGACGTAGGGGTGGGTGCTATATTGTCCCAGGGTCCGTCCCCTGGTAAATGGCATCCGTGTGCTTTCTTTTCTAAGAAATTGTCGTCCGCCAAAAGGAATTATGATATCGTCAATAGGGAACTTTTGGCCATTAAATTGGCTTTTGAAGAATTGCGTCACTTTTTGGAGGGGGCAGTCCACCCGGTCACCGTTATTACTGATCACAAGAACCTGCTGTATTTAGAATCCGCTAAGCATCTGAATTCCAGACAAGCTCGATGGTCGTTGTTTTTTACCAGGTTTAATTTTGTCGTCACTTATCGTCCGGGGTCTAAGAATGTAAAGGCTGATGCTTTGTCTCGCAGTTTCCCAGGGGCCGGGAAAACGGATGACCCGATTCCTATCCTTCAGGAGGGGGTTGTAGTGTCGGCTGTATGTTCTGAGCTTGAGGAGGAGGTGTTAGAGGCTCAGGGGGACGCCCCTGCAGGACCTCCAGGGAGACTGTTTGTCCCGAATCAGTTGAGACAAAAGGTTATTGAGGCACATCATAATTCTGCTTTAGCAGGACATCCAGGGAGTAAGGCTACTTTAGATCTCCTTTCTCGCCGATTTTGGTGGCCTAACGCTAATAAAGATGTTATAACTTTTGTCGCGTCCTGTGGGGTTTGTGCTCGCTCTAAAACTCCTCATACCCGTCCATCTAGGACCCTTTTACCCTTGAAACTTCCGGAGCGTCCATGGACTCATTTATCTATGGACTTCATTACGGATCTTCCTCCGTCGTCAGGGAATACTGTCATACTGGTGGTTGTTGACAGGTTCAGTAAGATGTCACATTTCGTTGCTCTTCCTGCACTCCCTAATGCTAAAACTCTGGCGCAGGTGTTCATTAGGGAGATCGTGAGACTTCATGGGTTGCCTTCTGATGTGGTGTCAGATAGGGGGTCTCAGTTTGTGTCCAAATTTTGGAGGGCATTTTGTTTACGTCGGAGGATGCAATTGTCGTTTTCCTCGGCTTTTCATCCACAGACCAATGGTCAGACAGAGCGTCTGAATCAGAGTTTACAGACATATCTCCGGTGTTTTGTCTCGGAGAACCAGGAGGACTGGTCATCTTTCATGCCTCTGGCAGAGTTCGCTCTTAACAACAGGCGGAGCGAGTCCACTGGTAAGTCCCGTTTTTTGGGGCATATGGTTTTCATCCCCAGTTTTGTACTTTCAATGGGGGGGGTCCTTCTGGGGTTCCTGAGGAGGAGCGTTTCTCGTCGTCACTTGCTTCTGTGTGGCGAGGTGTATTGAATAATTTGAGTACGATGGGGAACCGTTACAAACGTATGGCTGATAGGAGGAGAGTTTCTGGTCCAGATCTGAATGTGAACGATCTGGTATGGTTGTCTACCAGGAATATAAAACTTAAAGTGCCCTCCTGGAAACTGGGTCCCAGATTCATCGGGCCGTACAGGATTAGTTCCATAATTAATCCTGTGGCATTTCGTCTGGAACGCCCTTCTACTTTTAAAATTCATAATGTGTTCCACAAGTCATTACTTAAAAGGTATGTGGCACCAGTCATACCGTCACCTCTACCTCCTCCTCCAGTGTTGGTCAATGGTAACTTGGAATTTCAAGTATCAAAAATCATTGACTCTCGCCTGAATCGCCGGTACCTTCAGTACTTGGTGCATTGGAAGGGGTATGGTCCGGAGGAGAGGACGTGGGTCCCTGCGTCTGATGTTAACGCAGATCGTTTGGTTCGGACCTTCCACAGAACTCACCCGGGCAGGCCTGGCCCTGAGGGTCCGGAGGCCCCTCGTAGAAGGGGGGGTACTGTCATGTGTGCATTGCCACGAAGATCGTCGCGGTTGCACATTTTGACTTCTCACAGCTGAGTTGCTGTTTCTTTGTGTTTGGCACCTAGGGAGTTAATTCTGTCTGTGCTCGGTGCTGGGACTGGGTGCAGTTTCTCCCGGCTGCAATTGATTATTGTTGATTGGTTTCCTTTAAGTTTCTGGTTGTCTGCTTTGGGAGTTGCCAGTGAAACACTTCATGCAGACCACAGATAGGAATGAATCTGTATAGACTCTAGTTGAGAGCTCCTTAGTTGTTTTAAGCTTAACTTGCTTAGAGTTTATTTCCCAGACCATTTATGTTCCTTCGGTGTTTGAGTGTGTATGCAAGAGAGTGCTATCCTGTCTGTCTTATATGTCTAATCTGTGTATTTAGCTGAGATCACCCCATATCCCTTTGGTGGTAATCAGGATCCTTCTTAGGACTGATTACAGGGTTCAGGGTCTGATAGGAGACAGGGTTAGGCTGGAGACTTGGACCTCTGAACCATTATCAGTACCTCCAAGGTAAGGGATTAGTTAGGACCCCAGTGTAGGGTCAGGTTAGACCCCGGTCCTCCTCTTTCCTGTTACAGCTCATCAAGTCCTCAAGATTAACCCTGAGTTCAACTGATATCGTCTCTGCACATCTAGTCCTCAAGATTAACCCTAAGTTCTGCTGATATTGTGTCAGGTAAATCTATTTTATACTTACATTCTTATGTTGCTAAACTATATGTTGTATAGAGTGTGGTTCCTGTATAAATAGTTTACTGACATTGTAGTCATATCATTAGACAGCGTGACACTCAGACCCTCCCTTCGCAGTGGCCCTGTGATGCGTGGTACTCTCACAAGGAGTGCAAAGTTTTGGAAGCTGCTGAGGGAGTACCTTACCATACCAACTTCCTACGTGAATCCTCAGTGCCTTATAATTTTTGGGTATCCAAGCTGGACACGTGGCATGAACTGGCTCTTTACGTCTTGGATTTCCTGGCCTGCCCTGCTGCTAACGTTTTGTCAGAGCGGATTTGTAGTGCCGCTGGTGGAATTATAACTGATAAGCGCATCCGCCTGTCAACTAAAAATGCTGACAGGCTGACTCTTATAAAATTGAACAAGGGCTGGTTTGGGCCAGACTTCTCTTCACAACCAAAAGATAACAGCGAAACATGACCTCAAATCCAGTGTCATTTTTTGGGAGGTATATATCCATGCAGCTCTTCACACCCACACATGGGTATAAGCTTCCTGATTTTGGCTGTTTGCTGTTATCCTCCTCCTTCTCCTCATCCTCATCATCCACCACCACTAGATCACCATAGTAGCCGTGGTCCGTGATGCAACAGCCAAGTTTTTTTTTTTTCAAGGGTGCTAATGATGCCTGTAAAAAAAAAAAGGTTACACAGTATGTTGATGTTTACCCCGCAGGGGGAAATTTTTGTCAGCCCATACACTTAGTGTGTGGGCATTACAACCATAGAAGACCCGATCCTTTAAATTGGGAAAAGATTTTTAGTAGGCCATCCTCCACGTCTCTTCCTACACCACCACTAGATTACCAGGGTGAATGTGTTCCATGATGCTGCAGCCACATAATTGTTTTCACAGGGGTGTTTTTAGTGTCAGCAGGGTTCACCTATCATTTTTTGTGGCCACCCCAATGAGGAGTCCAAATAAATATAAATTTGAAAAAAAATTAAAGGGTTGCACAAGAAGAGCAAATAGATAGTCGTGGTATGGCACTGCGCCCTGCCTACACTCGACAATTTTTTTTTATTATAAGCATTAAATACAAATTTGTAAATGCAGGTGAAGTTGATAGAAAACCACAATCTGTGTCCTCCCAGCTTTCCTCTGTACATGTCTCAGTATTTATACAAAAAGAACTCTCCAAATGAGCATGATTAGTCGTCGTGCAATTGTATGCAAATAAGACCTAAAACAAGTAAGCTGTAGAACAGACTCAAATTTCCCCCCCATAAAAATATCCACCAAGGTATAAGTAAAAGTAGTAAGGTAACGTGGATGTCAGTGAGGAGAAGCGATGCCACAAATGCACATCAGATAACCAAAGTGCCCAGGTTCAAGAGAATGGATATAGTCAAAGAAAAAGTTTCAAAGCATACCCATTGCTGCGATCAAAAAAGTGCACCGGACAGCAGTCCCCGATGTACGTTTCACAAACAAGTTGCTTTCTCAGGGGCGTGGCCAAAATCATGAAGTGTGCTTCAAAATATACAGCCCCTCCGATCACATGGTTGGGTGGGGCAAATCACAGTAAGTATCCCGCCCCAGCCACCCGACTCATATCCGGCCACACACCAGCTAGATGCGGTCACGTGGGACAGCCGGCGCCTGGCCATCACCAAGCAACCGCAACACAGCCTGGATGAGGAGATGAGCAGAACAAGAAGCAAAAGGGAGGGAGAACACGCGCACAGGGAAACAAAGGATGTGCACAAGCTGAAAGGTAAACATGATCCAAAAGAGGATCAATACAAATGTATGTGATATATAAACACAGCGTATGTACAACACAACGGAATAATACAAAGACAGTGGATGTATGTGCATAATAAAAATACATGATATATATTTTCTTTTTACTGAGAGGGAACATGGCATGAACAATTAAATAGATAAAGAAAGCAATAAATATGTACAAATAGTGCAAGAAGTAAAAAGGAAAAACAAAATAAAGCATGTGAAATTGATTGTCAATCAGTGTTGCTTCCTAAGTGGACAGTTTGATTTCGCAGAAGTATGATTTACTTGGAGTTATATTCTGTTGTTTTAGAGTTCCCTTTATATTTTTGAGCAGTGTATTTTTTACTGAGAGGGAGCATGGCATGAACAATTAAATAGATAAAGACAGCAACAAATATGCACAAATAGTGCAAGAAGTAAAAAGAAAAACAAAGCAAAGTCCATTGAATACATAACGATGTCAGTGATCAACGATAAAGTTGACCACGGAGAGGGTCAAACTGCGCTGTCTTTAGGTAAGAAGTTGAAAGACATAGGACCGTAATGGCATTGAAATGGTGATGGACAAAAAACTAGAGGTAAAAAAATGGAAATGTTAGAGAATAACCAGAATAAAACAACAAACAATAAAAAACAATAAAAGGAGGCAGTAGAGCAAGGACAGCTATATGAATTGATGAGCAACACTATTAGAGAGAGGATGCAAATCCCTGAGATTCATTGAGGCCATGAGGGGTCATGGTTCCTAAAATCGTGATCCATTTGCACTTAGTCTGCGCTAAGAGATGCTTGATATCACCCCCCCCTGACCTCACATTGTATATGCTGGATTCCCCTAACCATGAAGTAAGGCTGATATAAATTCTTGGGCAGCTGCAAGTGGAATAACATATTATCTGTGTTGTATTACAGGGAATATGTTGTTTTATTAGAAAAGTTTTACTGCCATCTGCTGACGTAAAAGATGAAGTCCGCAAAATATTTTTACATGACATGCAGTTACAACAAGGAAAACATCCTGATGGTGGGCCATGAGAATTGAAGGGATTCCTTTTTGTGGGGATGTAATGGCTATGCGCCAGCATATCACCCAGATTGGGACTTCATTGATAAGTCATGAGAGGATAGGTGTGTCTCCCAGGTGGCTTGTTGCAAACTTTAAACCACACTTTTCATGGATATCTTTGAGAAATGGCTTTCTTCTTGCCACTCTTCCATACAGCAGCCCTACCCCCCATAGGCTTTACTTAATTATGTACCTGTGTCTGTGCCTGTTTCACCCTTCATCCATGGTTGCTGGTTTGGCAGCGTGGAGGTCAGATCTGAAATGTCATGTCGAGGACCTGGTCGGCCTTTATCTGCGCTTGCCCTTCTGGCGCCATGGGAGTGATTCAGATATGCTTCAGGTACGTTTGCATTTAATATAATCTTGCTTTTAATACATTTAGGTGGCCGTAATGGCACAGCATATATAAAAAACATAGAGTAGGACTGCCCCATATGAGAATGCTGTGACGTGGCAGGGTGGCTCAAAGAATTGATCAATTGTTTGCTAAATGTCTCATTTTAAAGTACAGTTAGAAAACTATATGTGCATATGCACTTCACGTATTGCGTGCTGACTGTAGACAGCGCTGGCTTCTTGGCTTTTAATAATTCAACATTTAGCCTCCCTTGACATAACAGTTGAACCAAATTGTGCTGTATTAGAATACTAGAGCAAGGGGAACACGGAAATTCTAGATGCAATAACGCAACTGCCCCACAAGGAAGGTGAAATGTACTACAATGCTAGGAATAGGATTGAATGTATAATGTCTGATGCCAGATTCCTTTGAACCTCAACTACCTGGTTGTGACCAGAGCTAAACAAAACCCAAGAAGCAAAATTAAGGAATTTTTTTAAGGAGTCTCTGGGCCCATATGTTAATTGGGAATCTCTCTTATTACAGTCTCTAATTTGCAATGGTCTCATCAGAGCTTAATCTTAAATGCAGTTGGTTGGATGAGTGCTGATGACCCTGAGAATTTAAAGAGTGCTTTTAAGATAGTATCAGTATCAATTTCAGTGGGACGATTTGAAGCAACATTGGAGGAGGTTTGTTTCTTGTAGTTTCACCTTCCTTCTTTGATTGGGTGTCACTTAATCTTAGAAGGATGGGCTGGTCTCACACTACCATTCAAATAAAGATTGCATTTCATTGGTTGTCAATCTAGGTATCTGTTGTTGTATTTTTTGTAGGCACCAACTACATCTTTCTTACAAACACAACCTCTGCAACTCTGGAACTCTACAAGCGGGTGCGCTTCAAGGCACCACATACACAGAAAAGCTACATGATATCTTCCTCTGTGGCTTTTGGATGCAAATGATTCACGGTCATTTTTGTGCCTTCTAAAGGGGTAAAGACAGGCTCTTTTGGAGTCGGCCCTACTGAAGAACTGTTCTCCTTTGTGACAAGCGTCTGTGACACGTTGATTAGAGTCTTTGTGTGCAATAAAGGTGGCTAAGTCTCGTGCTGAGTAGACATGTGTATGCATCATTCTGTACCAGTTTAGTAAGAGGTAAAGTTTGCCCAAGAGAACATGAATTTCCAGACATTTCCGGCCTTTTTTGCAGTGTTGGCAGATGTGATCTTCATGTTCTTGGTGGGGATGTGGGAAAATTCCAAGTCGTCTTCAATACCATCATTGTCGATATCTTGTAAAGAGGAAATCTGTGGCTTTCCAGATTTGTGGTTAACTACCTTTATTCGCATTCATTTAACAGTGTTCGTTACACCTGAAGAAATAGTTTTTGGCTGTGAAATTTTCATAGTTTTGGTAATATTTATGGGTGAAGATGAACAACCTTGTGCCACGAGTGAGTTGATTAGTTACGGCAGTTGCACTCCTCTTTAAACTTTGTTTTTCACGAGCATCCATCAGTTTGGTTGGTTTTCCTCCATCACTGATCTGCTGCTTTCTAGAATTCAGCATCTCATGGAAACGGGCATCTTTGCAAAACAATTTCTCATGGGCATGTTTTATGCCTAGCCTCAGACGCACATCTGTTACACCTATCTTCTGACGGGCATCAAACGCATTCTGGTAATTGGTGGTGGGTAAATGACTAATCATTGTAGGCTGTATCCTGGATCTCATACCTCCCCCTGTTATTAATCCTGTACACTCCCATTTCCACCGTCACCATGCCCCTTTTCCTGATCACTGCATAATACAACACATCCTCCATATTTCTGCTACAAAACTGCACCTTCCCAGCAGTAACTGTGTAGGAAACCACATTATTGTTTTCAAGGGTGTTTATGATGCCCGTAAAAAATGTTTACACAGTATGTTGATGTGTACCCCCCCTGGGAAATGTTTGTCAGCACATACACTTACTTCATAGGCATTACAAGTATAGGATACCTGCTCCTTTAAATTAGGAAAAGATTTATTGGAGGCCTTCCTCCATGTCTCTTCCAAGGGGTATTGGGGTGAATCCAAATTTGGAGCAGGCCTTGCATTCACTTCATGGGCAAACATTATGGGAGTACTAAATTAAGAAAAAGGTGAACTTTGGTTTCATGTGACCATCCAGTAAGTTGGTTCAAAGGGTTATTGGGTGCGTGTAACTTTGGGGCAGGGCAGGCCTTGCATTCAGTGCATAGGCAATAACAGTATAGGAGACCCACTGTTTTTTAATGGGAACAACAAAGCATAGCCGGCTGATGGCTCTCTAAGAATAGTGAGGGCCGACTGCTGGCCCTATAAAAATAGGCTTTGTGACTTTCAGAGTCCCTCGTTCATAAATTAAACAGGATGTGTCTGATGATGTGTCACACACCACATGGCCAGATAAGGTTGTAAAATGTTAAAATTGCATGTCCCAGTGAATGCATTTGTCTTGGTTGAAAGCAATGCTAAAGTTGAAAAACGCATCAAAAACGCTACATGTGAATGTAGCCCAAGTGGTGGAGAAACATTTTTGTTTTGGGTTATTTACTTTGCCTTAAATACAAATCATTACCCTGGAAAGGATGCTCCTTAACATATTTCCCAGGAAAATCAATTTTGTTTCGTTTGTGTATGTTTTATTGTGCGCCTGGAAAAGTGGTGTAAGACTCGGACAACATTGTTCACAGCAGTGATCTGGGAGTCAGAAATGCTTCCAGGGGTCTTCCCCATGATGTTCCCATGTCATTTCAGCACTTTTCCCATTGATTTCAGACGTTTTTAGACCCTTAAAAGACCCCCGAGGGTTGCGCCAAAAATGCTAGGGTTTCCCATAGACTTACATTGGGCTTGTTGCTCGGGTCGAGCATCCGAGCATTCCAATGTGCTCGACCCGAGCAACGAGCATTCGAGCATTTTAGTTCTCTCACATCACTACTCTTCACAGAGGCAATATTTTACATTACTTTACATTCTGACATTGAGCTGTCCATGGTGCTGAAAATCTTTAAGCAAATGTCACCTAATTCATTCCTTCTAAGGTAAAATAGACTGTTACAGGCAACAATGACTATAAGGAAGTCTTAGGCCTGTTTCACACATCAGTTTTTTGCAATCAGGCACAATCCGTCCAATTGCTAAAAAGACGGATCCGGCTTAGATTGTAAAAAACTGATGTGCCGGATCTGGTTTTTAGCCGGATCTGTCGTGAACTTTTGAACCCGGAAAATGTATAGTACGCATGTCTGGCACGGAAGAGAGAGAGAGAGAGAGAGAGAGAGAGTGAGTGTAATGTATGTAGTACAGTTCATATAGCGTCTTGTGCTTGGGTGCGATGAAAATACATGAGACACAGGTTTGATATAGAAGGTCTTGTATTACTTCATACAAGTGGCAAAAATAGTCACACAGTTTGCAGATACAGAAGCAGGAGACACAGCAGGCCAGAGTAACTTAAGCTCAGCAATCACTCTCCACAACAGGTTCAGGATCTTCTTCTCTGTTACCGTAAGTCCATGCAAACGTCGATCTTTCAAAGAGCAGGGTTCCAGAGTCCACAAGTGTTCAGAGTTCCTCAGTAGGAATAGCTGGAGTACATAGTCCAAGGCTTCCAGGAGTCAGGTCACAGGTTCACTGCAGGCTAGATTCTGAAGCACTGATTGCTCAGCTGTGGCTGCTTAAGAAGCAAGAGGAAGAGAATCAGGGCGGGCACATGAAAGCTGAAAACTCCATATTGACTGAGGGCAAGATAGCTGCAGCAAGACAGAAAGCAAAATGGCTGACGGAAAACTGAGTTTCAAGAACATGTACAAAGAACCTTACAGTGAGAGAGAGAGAGAGAGAGAGAGAGAGACCATGATTTCCAGAATCCGGATCAGTCTTTTGGCAGATTGCACAAAAGACTGATCCGGTACCATAGACTTCTATTGTTTCCGGACGCCTGATGCACCGCTTCAGGCGCTGTCAGGCGTTTCCAGCAGAAAAAAAAACGTTACATGATGCGTCCTGTCCGGCCGCCGGAATTAAAATCTATGGTGGATCAAAACGGAATAAACGCAATAACACGTGGCGCAATCCAGCGCTAATGCATGTAAATGAGAAAAAAATGGATCCGGCGGTAAAAAAAAACGGATCTGTTTTTACAAAAACTGCCGGATCGCGCCTGACGGAAAAAAACTGATGTGTGAAACTAGCCTTAGTCGCATTTGTAGAGCACTGCTGCCATCTGCCTGGCCTCACTTCCATTGCAGGTCCAAATTTTATTAAATTGAAATATTCCCAGACGAGTATAAACTAAAAGATGCCTGTCTATATGTTCATATAATCAGCTATTTTGCAATGTTATAGGTTATTTGTATTCATCATCTATTTTGCAGAGTTCATTATTTTTACATTATTTTTCATTCATTGGGAGAGTACAGCCTTAGATGAGGCAGTCTTAAAGGGAACTTGTCAGTCAATTCATGCTGACTAAACCAGGGGCAGTATGACTCCATGACTGCAGCCAGGTATGTATTTCTTTAAATTGCTCATGCGTTTCAGAGAAAATACAGTATAGCTTAAGGACCCAGCTGGGAACAAAAGGGAGAGCTGACTATAGTCCACTAGTTTCTCCCCATATCACTCTAGTTCCTGACATGCAAATTGATTATTTTTAATAATATTCTCATTTTATTTACCTCGAGTTTGCTGGAATCTGCAATCAGATATTTTAGGTCCATTACATGTTTTTTTGTTTTTTTTAGGAAAGATTAGAAAAAGTGAAGTTTATGTTCTGCCGCTAAATATAAGCAGAGGAGTAAGCATCATTCAGTAAGGGAATATTTGCAATATACTGCATCTTTTATTGGGAATTTGTGGGGTGATACAATTTACATTTTTAGCGAAATAGTCATTTATAAAAGAAAAAAAAAGGGGGGTTGGTACCGTGTTAGCCAATTGAAACATTAATGCTCTCAGTGTGAAAAACAAGATAATCTTGTAGTTATGATGCCTTTTAATGGCTAACAAAAATAAAATAAATGATGTTACAAGGCAAGCTTTCGGGACTTCTTAGGTCTCATCCTCAGGTATGGTATAACAAAGTTTGTAACATCATTTATTTTATTTTTGTCAGCCATTAAAAGGTATCATAACTACAAGATTATCTTGTTTTTCACACAGAGTATAGTTATTTATAAGGAACATATACAGTATAGTGTATTTGCATTGTTCCGTACATAACCAACATACATTTTTGGAATGGGAATTGATTAGATAGTAAACATCTCTGCTGTTTCCCTCTAACTGCTACCAAGCATTGCTTATTTCCTTATGACATGATCAGCTGTCATTGAATTGACCTTCGCCTTCACGCCTTGGCTGTGTTTACACGTTGCAGTCACGCTGCGTCTCTTAACCTCCTCAGCCCTGTGCAGTTGCGATCTTTCCACTGTTTCCCTGCACAAATCACCTATCTTTGGAAGAAAATAGCTGCTTAAACCATGTGGCTGATCGCAATTAATAACCATTAGAGTTGAGCGATACTTTCCGATATCCAAAAGTATCGGATCGGAATGGTATCGCCGATACACAAGAAATATCGGCGATACCCGATACCGATACCGGAAATCCAATGTAAGTCTATGGGAAAAAAATATCGGAATTAAAAAAAGCCCATTCTTGCCTTGTTGGTTAATTGTACATGAAGGAAAACAACAAAGAGTAATGTAGAATGTATTGGGGGAGGTTGAGGAGACATTAAAGGCATAGATATTTAACCCAATCAAATGGAATAGCATTAATATTTTTTTTGTAAAGATGTTCGGATTGACGAACAAATTGACAATGTTGTTAACCTTTTTTCTATTTTGGCAAATATGTATGTTTCACAACTTCCATACTCTTCACCTTTTTAACTTTTGACACACTTTCTCCTTCATAATCTTCAGCAGCATCATCTTTTTCATCAAATTATTCTTCATCTTCACCTTCTTTATCTTCTTCTTAAACTTCTTGCTATTCATCTTTTTGTTAACATTACTCATATTGTTCTTATTCAACTATTATTCTTCTTCATATTCTACTTCATCTTCATCTTCTTCATCATATTCTTATTTTTGACAGAGATTCCTGTACTTGTAATCTGTAAAAGTATGAATTTTTCATCCTTGCGTTCTTGCTGTCACAAAAGTTTTAAATTACAACAGTATTTGTCCGTGTTGAGTTTAGCCTGCAGCAGCAGGCATTTTCCAGGGGCACCACGAGGAGGAACGGACTCACCCCCATACACTGCTTAGTCTTGTTCTGCTTATAATTTAGAGCATATATTTTGCTCTTCATTTTGGTCTTATACTTCATGTTGTTATGCTTTTTCATCTTCTGCTTATTGTTCTTCTGTCTCTTGTTCTGTATCTTGTAGTTTGTCTTAACCTTCTTTGTCCTGTTGGTGATCTTCTTCTGGGTAATCTTTTATTTCTTCTTTGTGATGGTGTTCAGGCTGGTTGGCTTCATGCTCATCGTCCTTGTGGTCGTCATCTTCTTCGGGGTGGTCATCAGGGTCGTCGTCTTCATTGTTGGAGATCCATAGTGATTACCCAACAAAAATTTAAAAAATATTCAATTTCTAAATGTAGCTGAAGGTACAAGAAGGCTGACTAACTTCTGAGAACCAGCTGACGTTAGTGGAACCCGGACGGGTATCAGATGGTACAAGAGACAATGGAAGTAACGAGGACCAGCTGACTGTGCTGGAACCCGGAGGGGCAGCAGAAGGAAAAGAGCCAATGGCACAACCGAGGACCAGCTGACGTTACTGGGACACGGTTACTAAGCAGGAGGTACCTGTGCTCCAAAGCACTACCAAGGACCAGCAAACGTTGCTGGAACTCGGATACCGAAATGGAGGCACCTAGGCCAAAGGCACTGCGGAGAACCAGTTGACGGTACTGGAACCCGGACGGGTAGCAGAATTCACCCATGAAAATGTAATTTGACAGGCCGCAAGCCGTCCGCAGTTACCGAATCACACAGTCCTACAGTCGGTGCTTGTCCTATTGTCACAACAGAAACAGCCTTTATTTACTTATCACACAGCACACATAGGAATCACCTAAACTGCAGGCACCATACAGTCGGCTAACCCGAAAGCAACACGACAGGACAACTTATTGTAGGCTAATTGACGTTGACACTGCCAGGAAACAGCTGTGGTGCTGTAACCAGGCTAGGCAGGAGTCAGTACCCCTGCCAATTACTTCCGAGCAACAACTGTCGGTGTTGGAGCCCAGGGATGAGAAGAGAACAGGGTGGAGGCAGCAGGACTTTTTGCCGTACACACAGCAGGGGAACAGCTGACATAACTGAACCCCAGTAACACAGGAGGATGTGTTGACTGTGCTAACAGCACTTCCGAGCAACAACTGGCGGTGTTGGAGCACAGGGTCAAGGAGGGTGTAGGCAGAGGCCTAGTATGACAACTTCATGGACACAGGATAAAAATAGATGGAAGCAGGCTAAGGCTGACTTTGACCTATGGGTAGATCGACGCGAGAGAACCAGTAATTTGAATTATAGAGCCGATCTATATCGTTATGGTAGCAAATCAGGGAGACTATTATCACGACTAGCGAAAGCAAATCACATTCCTCAACATATTACAGCGTTAATGAGTAAACATGGGATCATGAACGATCATGGTGATATTGAGGAAAGCCTTATATTTTAACATGATCGGAGAAATGAATGTAAAGGTGGCGAGAATTTGAAAAAATACACGCCACAGAAGGGTGACGAGTGAAATAGTTTAATCAGGATCACAGCAAAGTTAGAGAAGGAAGATGACGGGAGGAATCCTACAAGTTAGGGGTTTCCTTACAATTATTAACGAGTTTCGGTTTTTTGTTCTCTTGTTACTTTGACTTTTAGAATGTTTATTTTATGACCATATCGGCTGCGACCGAGATGTGTACCGCCTTATGTGGCCTTTTTGTTTTTGAAAATCCAAATAAAAAGGAACTTTAAAAAAAAAATTCCCTCTTCAACAATCTACAAGACAAACAAGCATCATGGGTGACGCTGCCTTTATTGAGGTACAGTATTAGATCGACATTGTCCATGAGTAACTATGCACTGTGATACCTATATAGCATTATTAATATATATGTGTTGTGGTTGTTTCACCAGCACTTGCAGGTCTAACTACCTATTGTTTGTATGCATGATGCACTTTCTTGGTGTAATTATTTATTATTGCGCATTATTACCAGGTTTACATGATGGCCATTTCATATATGGTGTGTGAAGTTACAGTTGTCCCCAGTCTGTGTATTTTATTATGTCTGTCATTAATAAAACTCGTGAGGATGATGATGATGATGATGTTTATGATTCGTACATCCATTGACTGCATTATCTTACAGGTACAGATAACGTTCCTTAAGAAGCATTAATTGATAATTATGAAATGTATTTTTATGCATTAATTTAAAAAAGTAAACACTATGTTTTATTTTTTGTTACCATTTCTACTAGCCATGTGCAGATATGCGCTGTGATGACAAATTAATATTTGTCCATATTTCTTATTAAAATTTTTCATTTTAGACCTTGAAAACTTCAATCTTTCCTGTGTTAAGCATAACAATCAGGGTGACGGCTCTTCCCTATTTGGAGCATGTTCGACATGGGTTTTTCTGTGCATGTGTAGGGAACAGGAGACTTCTTGCCGCTGTGGTACACCAAAGGGGATCTTGCTGGATGTGAGATATATTTCTTCTAGCAGACTGAAGTTTGCTCAGGATTTTCCATGATCACAAGGACCTGTGATAAGGTCATAGTCACGTGATCTGGTCATCTGATGTGTACCTCACCTGAGGGTGTGGAGTAGGCCTATAAAACAAGGAGCTGTTGTAGTTGGTGTGTGGAAGGAAGGAGTTTGGCTGGAGTCAGCCTGGAAGATTGTTTTGTTACTGTGTGCCAGTGTGCACCAGGAAGCGAGTACCAGACCACCCGGAATGGGACCTGGCGGTCTCTGCTGACCTGCAGCCGCTTAGTTAAGCCCGTCCCAAGCAAGGGTGAGTCTGGCACCAGTGTTTCTCCAAACTGGGGTGATTTATGTTCTGTTTTTATTTTGTTATCTGGACTTTTTGTTGAACTCATGATTAAAACCACTGAAATTTGAAGTAAAAGGCGGTGTGTTTGCCTCATTACTGCGGCCCAGCCCTGCCTACCAGAGCGGATCCCTACAATTGGTGGCTTCAATGCGGGCAACGCAGTGAGGTCAGGCTGTTTTTTCCTGCATGACCGTAAATGTCCTAGGTAAATAAAGTGACGCAAAACCCGGTGGATAACTGTCCCAAGATGGAGAACACAGTAAAAATGCTGGAGGACGCCATGCGTCAGCAACAGCAGGCTATGCAGCAGCAGCAGCAGGCTATACAGCAGCAGGCTATGGAGCAGCAGCAGGCTATACAGCAGCAGGCTATGGAGCAGCAGCAGGCTATACAGCAGCAGGCTATGGAGCAGCAGCAGATATTTAATCGACAGCAACAGGAAACCAATAGTCTAGTGATGCAGCACATCACAGCGCCGCAGACAGCAGGAGCTGCCCGGGGATGGCAGGATGTCCGGAAGCGGTGCGTACAGCGATCCGAAAGATGGAGCAATCAGATGACGTCGAGGTGTACCTGGAGATGTTTGAAGGCGTGGCTAAAAGGGAGAGACTACCCCGGCACCAGTGGGCCGAGATCGTGGCTCCGTTTTTTTAATTCAGGACCCGCAAAAGCCTCTAGGGACCTACCCCCCGAGCAACAGGAGGACTATGAGAGCGTCAAGGGTGAGATACTTGCACGTCTTGGGGTAAATGTTTTGGTCCGGGCACAGCGGGTACACCAGTGTAACTTTTCCCCTTCCGAGCCAGCTCGGTCACAGTATTATGACTTGATACACCTGATAGAAAAGTGGTTGCAGCCGGAGGTGTTGTCACCCCGCGCTATGCTGGATCGTATAGTGACTGATAAATTCTTGAGAAATTTGCCACACACCCTTCAAACATGGCTTGGACAGGCAGCCCCTACTGATGGTCTCCAAATGGTAGACCTCATTGAAAGATATGGGGCTACCAAGGAGATACAGGGAGAGACTACCCGGAAGGTACCAAGTAAATTCCACAAACCTTCACCCACAGCTCGTCGAGCAGAGACTCGAGGGCCACCCAGGAGGGGTCGGGGAACGAAAGGGGCCCCATAATCTGTTGGCGTTGCCAACAACCAGGACATGTGAGAGCTGTTTGCCCCCACCTGACAGAGCCCATGGACAACAACTTTGGCTACTATCAGTCTCACTATGCAGAACACGTGTGCAGTGGTCAAAACAGAGGGACCCAATATGAACCATTTGTGTAAAGTGCAGGTGGAGGGTAACCCTGCTGTGGCTCTAGTGGACTCAGGGAGTCTCGTGAGTGACCCTAATACGAGCCAGCCACGTCCAAATCAGCGAGTATACTGCTGTGAAAATGGGTGTGTTGTGTATACATGGTGACTTAAAACATTATCCTACCACCCTGGTGATGATAAACACGCCAGCGGGGAGGAGGTGACACGAGGTGGGGGTGGTGGTTAATTAGCATTAATAATGGGGAGAGATTTTCCATTATTTTCTGTGCTTTGGCCTGTAATTACCCCTCCCACAGAACAGTCGTCGGCACCAGTGGCAAACAGGTTGCATTCTCCAGAAATCGGGCATGAACCTGGTGGCCCAGAGGAAGATGTACTGGCGGTAGGAGTACCTTTGCCTTCGGTGGAGGAGGAAAACCCCTCTCCTATAGAAGTGTTAGGTGGGGAGATGGAAGATTTGCCACCGGGACCAGAATTGTCATACTTAAATGTGGCAGGTGACAATTTTGGTAGGGCGCAACTACGGGACCCTACGTTGACTCGAGCCCTGGAAAATGTACTGGTTGTCAATGGGGAACCCCAACACCCCAGGGCAGCTAAAGTATTTCCCCGATTTGAGCTGAACCAAGATTTGCTGTATGGGGTTGAAAAAATACATGGGGAAATTGTCGAGCAATTGCTGGTACCGCAGTCATATCGGAGGTTGCTAATGGACTTAGCGCATGCGCATGTACTAGGGGGACATTTGGGACCAAAGAAAACCCTAGAATTCTACAACGGTTTTACTGGCTATGGGTCTATGAAGAAGTTAAACGGTATTGTTACTCTTGTCCCGTGTGCTAGGTAACCAGTCCGCATCCTCATTTTCAGAGTCCCTTGGTGCCATTACTAATTATAGAGGTACCGTTTGAGAGAATAGCCAATGGATCTGGTGTGGACGGTTAATAAATCAGCAAGGGGTCATCAACACATCCTCGTAGTTCTAGATTACGCTACCAGGTATCCTGAGGCTATTCCCCTGCGACACACCTCGGCAAAACTGATCGCAAAAGAACTCATGGGTATGTTCTCTCGGGTGGGAATCCCTCAAGAAATCTTAACAGATCAGGTGACCCCCTTTATGTCAAAAATCATGAAGGAACTCTGCCACGTGTTAAACAGTTGCGCACATCGGTCTATCATCCCCAAACAGACGGTTTAGTAGAAAGGTTCAATAAAACCCTGAAGAATATGTTGAAAAAAAAAGTCTCTAAAGATGCTAAGGACTGGGTTCTCTTGTTGCCATACCTGATGTTTGCAGTGCGGGAGATGCCCCAGGCATCTACGGGGTTCTCGCCCTTTGAACTATTATATGGCAGACATCCCCGTGGCTTACTCGATATAGCTAAAGAGGCCTGGGAAAACCATACAACTCCCCACAAAAGTGTGATAGAACATGTGGCCAAAATGCAAGAGAGAATGGAGACAGTCCTACCATTAGTCCGAGAACATATGGAATCAGCACAAAGGTCACAGAGGCAGGTCTATAACCGGGAGGCACGGGTAAGGTCCTTTAACCCTGGGGATCGGGTGTTGGTACTTGTGCCTACAGTGGATAGTAAGTTCCTTGCAAGGTGGCAGGGACCCTACGACATTATAGAGAAGGTGGGACCAGTAAACTATAAAGTACACCAACCAGGGCGGAGAAAGCCAGAACACGTATACCATGTGAATCTGCTCAAACCATGGAAAGACAGAGACCGGCTTGGTGAGGATTGTCCACGGCCTGCATTTCCAGTACAGATGGCTTCCTTGCCTCAGGAGAAGGCAAGAGAAGTCCTCTCTCCGCCGTCAAAATATCAGACACTTTGTCGCACAGACAAGTTCAGGAAGTCCGAGAGTTTGTTAGCCGAAATACAGATGTTTTTTCGGAACTTCCTGGTCACACCTCCCTAATACAACATGACATTGTCACTGAGCCGCAGGGCAAAGTACGATTAAAGCCATATCAGGTGCCTGAGGCCCGGCGACAAGCCATCAAGGAAGAGGTCAAGAAGATGCTGCAGTTAGGGTCATTGAAAAGTCCCAGAGTGAGTGGGCCAGCCCAATAGTCCTAATACCAAAGCCAGATGGGACACTAAGGTTCTGTAATGACTTCAGAAAACTGAATGAAATTTCTAACTTTGATGCCTACCCCATGCCCCGGGTCGATGAGTTAATAGAGCGGTTTGGGCAGGCATGTTATTTTTTCACTCATTGACCTCACAAAAGGGTATTGGCAGGTGCCACTAACAAAAGCAGCGAGAGAGAAAACGGCTTTTGTAACACCCGAGGGACTGTTCCAGGATATAGTCCTACCCTTCGGGTTGCATGGCGCTCCAGCGACATTCCAGAGGTTAATGGACGTTGTTCTTCGTCCTCATCGCCAATATGCCGCGGCCAATCTGGACGATATTGTGGTGTACAGTACAGACTGGGAAAGTCACTTAGACAAGGTACAGGCGGTGATAGATTAGCTGAGACAAGCAGAGCTAACTGCCAACCCAAAGAAGTGTTCCATAGGGTTGGAGGAAGCTCGCTACCTGGGGTATGTGATTGTGAGAGGAGTTATCAAAGCCCAAATAAACAAAGTGGAGGCAATCCAAAACTGGCCCCGTCCCCTCACCACAAAACAAGTGAAAGGGTTTTTGGGGTTAGTGGGATACTACCGGCGGTTTATTCACAATTTTGCAACACTGTCGGCACCGTTAATCGACTGCCTAAAAGTCAGGAAGTTAGTAATGGTGCGATGGAATGATCAGCTTGAAGAAGCGTTTGTAAAACTAAAAGGGGCACTGTGTGTGTGTCACCATTTTTGATCACACCCGACTTCATAAGAGAATTCATTGTCCAGACTGATGCGTCAGAGGTAGGTGTGGGTGCCGTTTTGTCTCAGGAGGTTAACGGGGAGGAGCATCACATTACTTTCCAGAGTCGAAAGCTAACTCCAGCTGAAACCAGATACAGCATTGTAGAGAGAGAGAGTGCCTGGCGATCAAGTGGGCACTGGAGTCGTTGCGCTACTATCTGTTGGGGAGAACATTTTGGTTGTTAACTGATCATTCCCCTCAGACTGGCAGTGTTGTAGCCCAGGGAGTAGAGTTCAGGTGGTAGATAGATGAACATAACAGGAGAAATTGATAACGTTGCCAGCCAGTTATTTAATCTGAAAACGGACAGGCAAATTCTGGCGAGATCCATGCCTTGTTCATTTTCAGAAAAGTAAGCCGGTCTACATTATCGGAGGATAGTCGCATGCGACGGTCTGTTAGTACACCACCTGCAGCACTAAAGACGCGCTCCGATAATACACTGGCAGCAGGGCAAGCCAGCACCTCCAATGCATACTGGCTAAGCTTGGCCATGTATCCAGCTTAGAGACCCAAAACTTGAAAGGGGAAGAGCCATCTGGGAGTACACTGAGAGGGCAAGACAAGTAGTCTGTCACCATCTTACGGAAACGTTGCCTCCTGGTGACTGGAGGCGTCTCGGATGGTGTAGACATTGGTGGCGCTGCCACAAAACTTCGCCACATTTGGAACATACTGGTCTTGCCCCCCTGTGCAGAGGCGCTGCTTGTGCTCCCTCTTGTTGCAGAGCTGTCTCCACTGCCTCCACGCACAGAGCTGCTTTGTAAAGCAGTATCAGCAGCACTGCTCTTGGCTGGAATGGAGAACATTATAGATTCACCAGTGTGTCTTGGTACTCCCGCATTTTACACTCCCGGTTCAACGGTGTGATGAGGCTTTGTAAGTTGTCCCGTAGCGAGGGTCTAGGAGGGTGTAACACCCAATAATCAGACGTGGTTGAGAATGTGGGCGATGCGCGGTCGTTTCTCAGGCACTGCAGCATGAAATCAACCATGTGCTGCAGACTCCCAACTGGCCAACAAACCTGTCCTCTGTAAGAGGCGTCATCTGTACCTGCTCTGCATCACCCCACCCTCGCTCTACATACTGACTAGAGCGTTGTGTACCTCCCTCTGTAGCGATTTCTTCCTCCTCCATTGACTCCTCCTCATCCTCCTCACAAAGTGAGCCCTGCAAAGCCCTTTGGGAGGAACCACGTTGCGCTGACTGTCCAGAAGGTGATGGAATTTGTGTCTCCTCATCCTCCACTTCTTCCAAAACCTCATCCCTTAGTGCTTGCAGTGTTTTTTTGAAGCAGGCAATAAGGGGGACAGTCAGGCTGACTAGTGCATCATCTGCAGTCGCCATATCCGCGTTGACTCATCAAACGCACGCAAAACGTGGCAGATGTCCTTCATAGAGGCCCACTCAGTAGTGGTGAAGTGTGAACGGCGCAAATTGCGTGTTGATTGCGCCTGTTGCAGCTGATACTCCATTACTGCTGTCTGCTGCTCACACAACCGCTCCAACATATGTAACGTGGAATTCCACCTGGTGGGTACGTCACATATGATGCGATGTTCAGGAATGCGAAATCTGCGTTGCAGAGCTGCAATGCGCGATCTGGCCATGCTGGAACGTCGCAAGTGAGCGCACTCTAGGCGGACCTTGTGCAGCAGTGCATCAACATCCGGATAGTCCCTCAAAAAACTCTGCACGACCAAGTTGAGCACATGTGCCAGACATGGTATGTGAGTGAGGTTGCCAAGGGCCAGAGCTGTCACCAGATTTCGGCCATTGTCACACACTACCAAGCCTGGCTGGAGACTCGCTGGCAAAAACCAAACGTCGCTCTCCTGCTTGATGGCATTCCAGACCTCCTGCGCTGTGTGGCTTCGATTCCCCATGGAAATTAATTTCAGGACGTCCTGTTGACGTTTGGCCACGGCTGTGCTCATATCGGTCGCAACAGGTAAGCGTTCACGGGTCCATGTGGAGGTAGACCGTGACGGCTCCTGCAGCGATGATTCTGAGAACTGGAGTAGGAGGAGGAGTCAATGTGTACAGACTGGATTCCTGCAATCCTTGGAGTTGGCAGAACACGTACAGCGCCACTCGCAAGATCTGTACCCGGCTCCACAACATTGACCCAATGGCCAGTGAGGGAAAGGTATCGTCCCTGGCCATGGTACTGGTCCACGCATCGGTGGTCAGGTGGACCTTGCTACTGACGGCGTTTTAGTAGCGCATGTTTAAATTTTTCCCTCAACATGCTTTTGCAGAGCAGGGACGGCTTGCCTGCTGAAGTAAAATCGGCTTGGCACATTGTATTGTGGGACTGCCAATGCCATTAAGTTCCGGAAACTGTCAGTCTCCACCAGCCTGAATGACAGCATTTCAAGGGACAGGAGTTTTGCAATGCCAGCATTCAGGCCTGTGCTCGTGGATGGTTTGCCGAGCATGGCCGTCTTTTATCCCATGCCTGTGCTACCGATGGCTGTTTTGTGGCCTGGGAGTGTGAGGATGACAGGGAACTTGCAGCTGTGGGTGGAATAACACTTTGTCTCTGGACAACAGTGACCGAGGTTCTTCCATGGCGATCGTGTGAGGAAGCCGAACCACGTGTGTGAGCTGGAGGAAGAGGCTCCAACACGAGCTGAAGATGTAGGTGCTGCTGTAGGTTGGCCTACATCTCCAGTGTGTCTTTGTAACTCAACTACGTGCTTTGTCCGCACATGTTTCCACATATTAGTGGTATTGAGGTTACTGACACTTTTTACCTCTTTTTACTTTTGCTTACACAGCTTGCATTTGACATAGCAAATATCATCTGCAAGTGTGTCAAAAAAGGACCACGCAGTGCAAGTCCTGGGAGCGCCCGTTTTGACTTTTGGAAGAGAACTGCTCCCAACAGGTGCCAAACTGGAGGCTACAGGCAACCGAGTCTGCAACCACCTCTCCCTCCTGTTTTTACCGTTGGGCCAAACTCTTACTCAAGCTGCTCCCACCACCTTCCTGTTCCTCACGCCATGTTGGATCTTGGACCTCATCATCTCCACTACCCTCTTCCAACACCTGCTGCTGTGGGTGGTCTGGACAGCACCATGCTCAACAGAAACTGGCAACTGAGTCTCATCATCATCAGGTGCGTTCTGCGGTGTGCTGACCATCGGCACTGGCTCACCCGCCTCTTCAGATTCAGAGAGACACAGCTGTTGCGCATCACTGCATACTCCCTCTTCTTCAAATTCCAGAATGCTGCTGGCTGGGCACCTGTTTGCAAGCCAACAGATTCTGAGAACAGAAGTAGAGACTCAGCTGGCTCCAGTTCAGAACTCTCTGACTGCCTGGGCAATTTGACAGGCGGTGAACAGACAGATGGTTGCTCAAACAGTGTTGTGGTCCTGAGAGGAGGTGGAAGCCATTGAAGTCTATGCATTGGCTGCCATCCAACCAACAACGGCTTCAATTTGATCTTCCCGCAGCAGGGGGGTACGCCGAGCTCCTACAAAACTGCACATAAAGGAACGCTCACGGGAAAAACTGTGGATGCTGTGTCACTGGGGGCGGCAGCAGCCCCAGAATCCCCACGTCCTCTCCCTGCTGAAACTCCACGGCCACGACCACGTGCCTTACTCCCTGCCCTTTTTCATCTAGGTAGATTGTTAAAGAAAGTCAGAAAAGTTATAAGGCCTAAGTGTGGTTATTACGCAGAGACTGCAGTGAACACTGCACACAACTGTTTTATATCTCTGAAAGGCTCCTTTCTGTAATTCTATAGTGTTTGCAACCAATGTATTGGATACGGATGGAAGCGCATCACACTAATAGATTTGAGTTATTTGAAATGGAATTGGGGCAGCACCAATTAGAGAAAAATGACAAGGATGAGGCAGTGACACACGTTCAGCAGACTACAACCAGCAGTGGTTGAAGAACTAACTGGAGCATGACTGCACTCAAAAAAAAAAAACCTCACAGACTAGAGTGAACACTGAACACAACTGTTCACTATCTCTGAAAGGCTCCTTTCTGTAATTCTATAGTGTTTGCAACCAATGTATTGGATACGGATGGAAGCGCGACACACTAATAGATTTGAGTTATTTGAAATGGAATGGAGCAGCACCAATTAGAGAAAAATGACAAGGATGAGGCAGTGACACACGTTCAGCAGACTACAACCATCAGTGGTTGAAAACTAACTGGAGCGTGACTGCACTCAAAAAAAAAAAAAAACCTCACAGACTAGAGTGAACACTGAACACAACTGTTCACTATCTCTGAAAGGCTCCTTTCTGTAATTCTATAGTGTTTGCAACCAATGTATTGGATACGGATGGAAGCGCGTCACACTAATAGATTTGAGTTATTTGAAATGGAATGGAGCAGCACCAATTAGAGAAAAATGACAAGGATGAGGCAGTGACACACGTTCAGCAGACTACAACCAGCAGTGGTTGAAGAACTAACTGGAGCGTGATCTGCACTCAAAAAAAAAAAAAACTCACAGACTAGAGTGAACACTGAACACAACTGTTCACTATCTCTGAAAGGCTCCTTTCTGTAATTCTATAGTGTTTGCAACCAATGTATTGGATACGGATGGAAGCGCGTACACTAATAGATTTGAGTTATTTGAAATGGAATGGAGCAGCACCAATTAGAGAAAAATGACAAGGATGAGGCAGTGACACCGTTCAGCAGACTACAACCAGCAGTGGTTGAAGAACTAACTGGAGCGTGATCTGCACTCAAAAAAAAAAAAAACCTCACAGACTAGAGTGAACACTGAACACAACTGTTCACTATCTCTGAAAGGCTCCTTTCTGTAATTCTATAGTGTTTGCAACCAATGTATTGGATACGGATGGAAGCGCGACACACTAATAGATTTGAGTTATTTGAAATGGAATGGAGCAGCACCAATTAGAGAAAAATGACAAGGATGAGGCAGTGACACACGTTCAGCAGACTACAACCAGCAGTGGTTGAAGAACTAACTGGAGCGTGATCTGCACTCAAAAAAAAAAAAAACCTCACAGACTAGAGTGAACACTGAACACAACTGTTCACTATCTCTGAAAGGCTCCTTTCTGTAATTCTATAGTGTTTGCAACCAATGTATTGGATACGGATGGAAGCGCGACACACTAATAGATTTGAGTTATTTGAAATGGAATGGAGCAGCACCAATTAGAGAAAAATGACAAGGATGAGGCAGTGACACACGTTCAGCAGACTACAACCAGCAGTGGTTGAAGAACTAACTGGAGCGTGAGCTGCACTCAAAAAAAAAAAAAACCTCACAGACTAGAGTGAACACTGAACACAACTGTTCACTATCTCTGAAAGGCTCCTTTCTGTAATTCTATAGTGTTTGCAACCAATGTATTGGATACGGATGGAAGCGCGTCACACTAATAGATTTGAGTTATTTGAAATGGAATGGAGCAGCAGCACCAATTAGAGAAAAATGACAAGGATGAGGCAGTGACACACGTTCAGCAGACTACAACCAGCAGTGGTTGAAGAACTAACTGGAGCGTGATCTGCACTCAAAAAAAAAAAAACTCACAGACTAGAGTGAACACTGAACACAACTGTTCACTATCTCTGAAAGGCTCCTTTCTGTAATTCTATAGTGTTTGCAACCAATGTATTGGATACGGATGGAAGCGCGTTACACTAATAGATTTGAGTTATTTGAAATGGAATGGAGCAGCACCAATTAGAGAAAAATGACAAGGATGAGGCAGTGACACACGTTCAGCAGACTACAACCAGCAGTGGTTGAAGAACTAACTGGAGCGTGATCTGCACTCAAAAAAAAAAAAAAAACCTCACAGACTAGAGTGAACACTGAACACAACTGTTCACTATCTCTGAAAGGCTCCTTTCTGTAATTCTATAGTGTTTGCAACCAATGTATTGGATACGGATGGAAGCGCGTCACACTATAATTTCAATTGAATGGAGCAGCAAGAATTACACTAAAGAAAAAAAAAATGAGTCTGTGAGTGACACGTGTAGATGCCTACAAACAGCGTTGGATGCAGAGCAAACTGCAGCGTCACCTGCACTCTCACACACACACCTTGCACAGAGCTGTTAAAACAACACTGGCAAAAGGAAGCTTTACACAGCGGTTGGTAAACTAGCCTGCCTAGAGCACAGTACACAAAATCGCAATCTCTAACTGTCCCTCAGAGCCAGCAGAGCAGCGTTCTGTCCCTTACTGAATTCACAGCACAGTGACGCTAAAATGGCGGCGGCGCCTTTTATAGTGCATTCTGACATCATTTCAGCATCCAATCACAGCCATGCCATTAGTTAACATGACCGCAGCAGTACAGGATGTGCCCACACTTCTTAGGATTCCTCATTGGCTGACTAAAATCACATTGCCTCTCAAAGAATTATGGGAACTTCCGATTCCGGTATACGATATATGGAAAATATCGGAACTAAGTATCGGAATTCCGATACAGCGAATATCGGCCGATACCCGATACTTGCGGTATCGGAATGCTCAACTCTAGTGTTGAGCGATACTGCCCGATATCCAGAAATATCGGACCGGATTGGATCGGCCCGATACTCAAAAAGTATCGGGTATCGCCGATTCCGATACCGGAAACCCAAGTCAATGAGACAGAATTATCGTAATAAAAAAAAAACCTTTCTTTCCTTGTAAACACTAGATATACACACATAGAATACATATATATATATATATATATATATATATATATACACATGTCATTGTGACATATATATATACATATATTTATAGTTCATACACTTCTACATAGTAAAATAGCCACTGATTCAATTGCCGGGCAATGCCGGCTTTTGTGAAATTACAGAACCACCCGACATGAAATGACACATGGTTTACATAGAGTTAACCATGTAATTTCATGTAGTTTGATATATGGTTCTCACTAACAATTACATGAGTCTATGTGTGCAAAATTTCACACATGTAGGGGTTAATTAAAGGTGTAAATTCGTTGTAAAAAAAAAACACATTTTTTTCTACGAATTTACACCTTTAATTAACCCCTACATGTCTGAAATTTTGCACACATACACTCGGCTATTATACTATGTAGAAGTGTATGAACTATAAATATATGTACAGTACAGACCAAAAGTTTGGACACACCTCATTCAACGATTTTTCTGTATTTTCATGACTTTGAAAATTGTAGAATCACACTGAAGGCATCAAAACTATGAATTAACACATGTGGAATTATACATTACACTTTACAAAAAAGTGTGAAACAACTGAAAATATGTCTTATATTCTAGGTTCTTCAAAGTAGCCATCTTTTGCTTTGATTACTGCTTTGCACACAGAAAAGGTGAATGGATGGACTCATTGACTTGCTTTGGCACGATAGAGTGCAACCTTTTTTTGTATATTGTCTATGGAGGTAGCTGCTCCTGGTTTGCACCTAATTCACACTGGTTTGGATGTGCCAGTCAGTTTTCTTTTACCGCACAGACAGTGACGTCAGAGGGAATCCCGGCTGACCTGAAGTGAACTGATTAAAAAAAATAGGGGATC
>JARQOD010000001.1:150370150-150584083 GCA_033576555.1 Oophaga sylvatica
TAAAAAGAAGAAAAAGGGTAATGTATCAGCAGATACCCGGCTTATACAGTGTAGGAGTAATTGTAAATCTCCGTATATATTTCCGGAGTAACACACAGACACTCACAGGCTCAGTATGGATTAGACCACAATATAAAAAGCAGAAAAAGGGTACTGTATCACAAGCGTACAGCTGTATACAGTGTTGGGGTAACTTCAAATATTCGTATATATTTCAGGAGTAACACACAGAAGCTCTCAGGTTCAGTATGGATTAGACCAGAATATAAAAAGCAGAAAAAGGGTAATGCATCAGAAGCGTATAGCTGTATACACTCTAGGGATAATTGTAAATCTCCGAGTATATTTCCAGAGTCAGACACAGACTCTCACAGGCTCAGTATGGATTACACCAGAATATAAAAAGCAGAAAAAGGGTAATTTATCAGAAGCGTAAAGCTGTATACAATCTAGGGATAATTGTAAATCTCCGTATATATTTCCAAAATCAGACACAGACTCTCACAGGCTCAGTATGGATTAGACCAGAATATAAAAAGCAGAAAAAGGGTAATGTATCAGAAGATACAAGGCATATACAGAGTAGGGGTAATTGTAAATCTCCGTATATATTTCCTGAGTAACACACATATGCTCACAGGCTCAGTATGGATTAAACCACAATATAAAAAGCAGAAAAAGGGTACTGTATCAGAAGCTTACAGCTGTATACAGTGTTGGGGTAATTTAAATATCCGTATATGTTATGATTTGGTAGCTGAGGAGAGCAGGCAAAAACGGCAATACACCAGAGAGGTTAGAATCTACTGGATTGCAGTACCCTGACTAACCACCACAACTAAAGGCAGCCGTGGAGCGTTCCTACGTTGGTCCTAGACGCCTCGTCACAGCCTGAGAGGTTAACTACACCTAAAGATAGAAAGAGGAAAGCTATCTGCCCCGGAGCAGATCCCCAAAGAACAAAGGAAGCCCCCAAACAAGTAATGGCAGTTAGACAAGAGGAAATACAGACACTGACAGAAAATAGTATGAGCAAATGTTGGGGCCCAATCTGCCTTGACAGAAAAGGATAGGAAGGACACTTACTGCAATCCAAAAAACCCTAAAAAATACCAACTCTACTAATTGCAAAAACACCTGAGATCACACGACCTCTACCACCTAAATTAGTTCTCTGGTGTAACAAAACTAAGCCGCAGCCACTGAAAAAACTGGAAAAGGCAAATGAACAAATAACAGTGGCTCAGATAAACTGAGAGAAGCACAAGCCCCCGGTGGGGACCTGGCTGACCTCCACAGAAGTGCAGGGAACAATGCAAAAAGCAAGCACAAAAATAAAAGCAGAAAATATCTTATCTGATAGCAGAAGATGCAGGCAAGACTCAGCAAGCTTCCAAGTGAACCAGGAATCACAGTTGAGACAAGAACAATTGATCACCGGCAACCATGATAGGAGGGAACCTCCCTTATATAAGACCAGTCTGTAACTCCTGATTGCCAATCCTCATTGAATGGTTCAGTACTGTTTGTAACCACCAGAGGGAGCTTCTGCTCAGAATTCATTTCTAACACATTCACAACAGTACCCCCCCTTGAGGAGGGGTCACCGAACCCTCACTTGGGCAACCAGGTCGGTCAGGATGAGCTCTGTGATAAGCACGGATCAGTCTCCTAGCATGGATGCCCGAAGCAAACACCCAAGAATTGTCCTCCTGACCATAACCTCTCCACTTAACCAAATACTGGAGTTTCCGTCTAGAAAAACGAGAATCCAAAATTTTCTCAACCACATACTCCAGATTGCCCTCAACCAAAACAGGGTCAGGAGGCGCAGCCATAGGAACCACTGGCCCGACAAACCTCTTCAATAAGGACTTGTGGAACACGTTATGGATCTTAAATGTCCCTGGAAGAAGTAAACAAAAGGAAACAGGATTAAGAATCTCCATGATCTTATAAGGTCCAATGAACCTAGGCTTAAACTTAGGAGATGCAACTCTCATAGGGATATTTCTTGAGGACAACCAAACCAAGTCCCCCACTTCAAACCGAGGACCATCAGTCCTATGCCGGTTGGCAAACCGCTGGGCCCTCTCCTGAGAGAGGAACAACCTCTCCACTACCTGGTCCCAAATCTGCTGCATACGCTCTACAACAGAGTCAACACCTGGACAGACAGAAGCCTCCGTCTGTCCCATAGAAAATCGAGGGTGAAACCCAAAATTGCAGAAAAATGGAGACATCAAAGTGGCAGAGCTAGCCCTATTATTAAGAGCAAACTCAGCCAAAGGCAAAAAAGAGACCCAGTCATCTTGATCAGCAGACACAAAGCATCTTAGATAAGTCTCCAATGTCTGGTTTGTTCTCTCAGTTTGTCCATTGGTCTGAGGATGAAAAGCCGAGGAGAAAGACAATTGAACACCAAGTTTAGAACAAAAAGTCCTCCAAAATCTGGAAACAAACTGGACTCCTCTGTCAGATACAATGTTCTCAGGAATGCCGTGTAACCAAACCACGTGCTGAAGGAACAAAGGCACCAATTCGGAGGAGGAAGGCAACTTAGGTAATGGCACAAGATGTATCATTTTGGAAAACCTATCACAAATCACCCAGATATCGGTCATTTTCTGAGAAACAGGGAGTTCGGAAATGAAATCCATAGAGATATGGGTCCATGGTCTCTTGGGCACAGGCAATAGCATCAACAAACCACTAGAGCGAGAGCAAGGCTTGGAGCGAGAGCAAGTCCCGCAGGACTGCACAAATTCCCTGACGTCACGAGACAAAGTAGGCCACCAAAAGGACCGACTAACCAAGTCTCTGGTACCAAAAATTCCGGGATGACCAGCCAACGCGGAATAATGAATCTCAGACATCACACTCTTTTTCCACCGGTCTGGGACAAACAATTTCCCAATAGGGCAGCGCTCGGGTTTATCCTCCTGACACCCTTCCAGAGCCAGTCTCAAATTGGGCGAGATGGCGGAAAGAACTACACCCTCTTTCAAAATAACAGCAGGATCAGATAACTCAGGAGAGTCCGCAAGGAAACTCCTCGAGAGGGCATCCGCCTTAAAATTCTTAGTGCCAGGAATAGTGTTGAGCATTCCGATACCGCAAGTATCGGGTATCGGCCGATATTCGCGTTATCGGAATTCCGATACTTAATTCCGATACTTTTTCAATATCGTATACCGGAATCGGAAGTTCCCATAATTCTTTGAGAGGCAATGTGATGTTAGTCAGCCAATGATGAATCTTATGAAGTGTGGGCACATCCTGTAATGCTGCGGTCATCTTAACTAATGGCATGGCTGTGATTGGCTGCTGAAATGATGTCAGAATGCACTATAAAAGGCGCCGCAGCCATTTTAGCGTCACTGTGCTGTGAACTCAGTTAGGGACAGAACGCTACTCTGCTCACTCTGAGGGACAGTTAGATATTGCGATTTTGTGTACTACTGTGCTTGAGGCAGGCTAGTTTACCAACAGGTCCTGCCCACATCCTTCTTCCTAGTGAGGATTCAACATCATCAGCCGGCGTTCCTGATCTGGCCACGGAGGCCAGAGATCACCGGCTTTCATCAACGGATGTAAGTTTCGTCTGCGGGCCATAGGAGGCTGAAGTCGGACTTTCTACTGCAAGTGACCCATCGGGGTTGTCAGCAGGCCAGAGGAGGCTGAAATTGGACTTTCTATTGCAAGTGACCCATCGGGGTTGTCAGGTAAAACCTGTGCAAACAGGACTATTTTCTCCACAGTGCACCACTAATACTCATTCATCTGAGCTGTCACCGGCCGGGACAGTGTCAATTTCTTCTGACCTTTCTGCATAAAAGGTTTTTTAGGATTTCTGCAGCGTTTTTCTGCTCCATCGTTAAAAGAGGACCTCTTTTACTTTTTCAGGGTTTGTCCATATTAATACCCATATGAATAAATACCTTATGCGTATTATGACTATTTAGTCCTTTGGTTTGGGGTTTACTACATAATAGACTACAGGCTTTTCTCATCACCTTTTTCTCACGGGTCTTAGTGAAATATTTATTTATTACTGTATTATTACATCTGCATCTCAAACTGTTCTACAGAGTGCGTCTGAATTTATGTATTGTTTTCCATTTGACACATGCATATTCCTATTTTTCTACAGATCCTTTTGTGTCTTGTAGTTTTTATGTGCGCAAACTATTTTTATTTTCAATTATAGAGGGCCATGTTATTGACTTTGCATTGACGTGTAAAAGATTTATGTTGTGCCACTGGCTATATGTATTCTAAAGGTGTACCCAGTCTCAACAGATCATTAGTCTGATTGTTCTTTGATTCTCCTAAATGTGAATTTGTCTGATTTGGTGTCAAACTTGACTTTGTCCCTATTTTTGTTTTGCCATGTGACCCAATGATTATACAAATCTATATAGGGTTTGGCATCATCAAAAGTAACAGAATATTAGCATGCATGCATATTTAGGATATAAAAGAGAAGTATCTTGTTGTGCCAGAGTGTTCCTAACTCCTGAATGGATATAAAACAATATGGTCTACGGATCAGGTAAAATCGAGGGTCCGCATGTCTATATTTTATACAATTTGAGTGGGCAAGGGTGGCATTTAGAGATTAGCCCATTCATGAAAGTTTTGGGAGCTGAGAACCTTCAGGAGTTGTTAACCATGCTTTGAGGTCGATTGAATGCCATGTCACTCAGGCAGCCAATCACTGCTGTCAAGCGCAATGGAAAGCAACACACGGTTGGTCCTGTGGCCAGCAGCACAGGAGGGGTAAGGGTAAAACATGAATATATTAGATTATGTTTTACTATTTGGAGCAAGTTTGAAGTTTTCTTTAAGGATTGGAAAACCACCTTCAGTTAGGAATCGGATCAATCAAACAGGGCACAATATGGAATAATGTGCGTTGTTATACACAGTAACTTACAAACGTGGTTTTCTCTGGCATCTATGTACATGGGCAAGTATTACTCTAATTTGGGTCTAATGTGTAGTTTATTGGGTGCAATATAGGCTCATTGTAGGACTGCAAACACACAATTTGGTTCTTTGCAGGTAGAATATGGTACTTTATGCAAAGTATATGGCTGTGTGCAGGCACAGAATCGCACTGTCCTATGAAAACAAACTATGGGACTATTGTGGCATGGTATGGCGGTCTCTGGCCACTGTTTAGCATAATATAGTACTATATGGACATTGGACAACAACAACTTTTTAATGTGCTGGTATTGTTGTGGTTACAATTAAAGAAATATTCTCAATTTGTCTCTGGAGCAGGTCAGAGCTATGTTGCTCTTTACTTCTTTGTTTCTGATAGGATAGGCTGAGTTATAGTATTAGTAGAACTATAAAGTTCTGCTGTAACACATTCAGCTATTAGTGATTTGTTTTATAATGTACACTGCTATCACTGTATTTACGGTACATATAGAGATAATGGCACTTGAACAAGCACATAGCTCAGGATAGTCAGAGCTGTGATTAGGAGAACTGCTCTTGGAGAAGCTAGTGCTATAGATTGGTGATTTTGCAAGTAGAGATGGGCGAACCCGAACAGTAAAGTTCGGCATCCAGACCGAACACCTATGACCTATGACCTATGACCCGACATGAAATGACACTTGGTGTACATAGGGTTAACCATGTCTTTTCATGTCCTTTGCTATCTAATTTGCACAAACAATTAAATCAGACTATGTGTGCAAAATTTCACACCTGTAGGGGTTAATTAAAGGTGTAAATTCGTAGCAAAAAAGTCCGTTTTTTTTACAACGAATTTACACCTTTAATTAACCCCTACAGGTGTGAAATTTTGCACACATAGACTGATTTAATTGTTTGTGCAAATCAGATAGCAAACGACATGAAAAGACATGGTTAACCCTATGTACACCAAGTGTCATTTCATGTCGGGTGCTTCTGTCTTTTCACTGAACCGGCTTTACCCGGCAATTGAATCAGAGGATATTTTACTATGTAGAAGTGTATAAACTATACATATATGTATATATATATGTCACAATGACATGTATATATATATATATATATGTATTCTATGTGTGTATATTTAGTGTTTACAAGGAAAGAATGGGGTTTTTTTAGTTGCGATATTTTGTTCCCATAGACTTACATGGGACTTCCGGTATCGGTATCGGGTATCGCCGATATTTTAGTGATATCGGCGATACCATTCCGATTCCGATACTTTAGGATATCGGAAAGTATCGCTCAACTCTAGCCAGGAAGAAAGGAAACCACAAAATTAAAACGTGTGAAAAACAAGGCCCACCTGGCCTGTCTAGGATTAAGTCGCTTGGCTGATTCCAGATAAACCAGATTCTTATGGTCCGTGAGGACCACCACCTGATGTTTGGCTCCCTCCAGCCAATGTCTCCACTCTTCAAAAGCCCACTTCATTGCCAATAACTCCCGATTACCCACGTCATAATTACGTTCAGTTGGAGAAAATTTTCGAGAGAAAAAGGCACAAGGGTTACTTTTAGAGGTCTCTAGATCTCTTTGGGACAAAACGGCACCTGCCCCAATTTCAGAGGCATCAACCTCCACCTGAAATGGCAGAGAAACATCAGGCTGCCGTAGAACTGGAGCAGAAGTGAATCTCTGCTTAAGTTCCTGAAACGCAGTGACTGCCTCAGGAGGCCAATTCACCACATCAGAACCCTTTTTAGTCAAATCAGTCAATGGTTTAACAATAACAGAGAAATTACCAATAAATTTACGATAAAAATTGGCAAAACCCAAGAATCTCTGAAAAGCCTTTAATGAAGTAGGTTGGACCCAATCACAGATGGCCTGAACCTTGACCGGGTCCATTTCAATAACAGATGGGGACAAAATGAATCCCAGAAATGAGATCCTCTGTACACCAAAAATACACTTTGATCCCTTCACATACAGAGCATTCTGTCTCAAAATCTGGAACACAGTCCGAACATGTTTCACATGAGAGTCCCAGTCATTGGAAAAAATCAAGATATCATCCAAATAAGCAATCAGAAATTTATCCGCAAAATCCCTGAAAATATCATTCATGAAGGACTGGAAGACGGAAGGAGCATTAGTGAGCCCAAAGGGCATCACTAGGTACTCAAAATGCCCCTCTGGGGTATTAAATGCCATCTTCCATTCATCCCCGTGCTTAATGCGAATAAGGTTATACGCCCCCCTGAGGTCAAGCTTGGTAAACCAAGTAGCACTTTTCACCCTGGAAAACAGGTCAGAAATCAAGGGCAACGGATATTGATATTTCACAGTGATATTGTTCAAGAGACGATAATCTATACACGGCCTTAATGAACCATCCTTTTTGGCCACAAAGAAAAAACCGGCACCCAAGGGTGAAGAGGATGGTCTGATATTACCCTTCTCCAATGATTCCTTGATATAAGACCGCATAGCGTCATGTTCAGGTACAGACAAGTTAAAAAGGCCACCTTTAGGGAATTTACTACCAGGCACTAATTCAATAGCGTAGTCATAGCTCCTATGGGGGGGCAAGGATGCAGATTTACTTTCGCTAAGCACGTCAGAAAAATCAGTCAAAAAGTCAGGAACATCCTGAGCCTGGGGAGAGGCAGAAAAAACAGGAGTGTTGGCATTAACACATTGGCAGCCCCAACTGGTTACAGACACAGATTTCCAATCCAAAACAGGATTATGAGACTGTAACCAAGGGAAACCTAGTACAATAATGTCATGCAGATTATATAGCACCAAAAATTTGCAACTCTCCTGATGATCAGGTTCAACCCTCATTATCACCTGAGTAGAGAACTGGGGTTTATTCTCAGCCAAAGGGGTAGAATCAATCCCCAGTAGGGGAATAGACTTCCGTAGGGGTATCAAGGGAAACCCACAAAGTTTAGCAAAATCAAAATCCATCAGGTTAATAGCTGCTCCCGAATCAACAAAAGCCTGAGCAGAAAATGTGGACAGGGAGAAAATCAGGGTAACAGTCAACAGAAATTTAGTCTGAACACTGCCCAAGACAACTGAGCGTGCAAAACGTCTTCCCCTCTTAGGGCAGACTGAAATAGCATGAGAGGCGTCACCACAGTAGAAACATAACCCATTGCGTTTTCGAAACTCATGACGCTGTGCCCCAGAAGCCACTCTATCACACTGCATGGGTTCAGAAGCTGGTTCACAAGGCAACACTATTCCACGCATACCTCTACGCTCACGCAAACGTCTGTCAATTTGAATTGCTAATGACATAGAATCATTGAGACCAGAGGGAGCAGGGAAACCCACCATAACATCTTTTACATTCTCTGACAGACCCTTCCGAAAAAGGGCTGCCAAAACATCATCATTCCATTTGGTCAGGACTGCCCACTTTCGGAATTTCTGACAGTACAACTCAGCGTCCTCAAGCCCCTGATTTAATGCCAACAAGGTTTTTTCAGCTTGATCAGTGACATTAGGTTCATCGTGCAATAACCCCAGAGCCAGAAAAAATGCATCAATATTACTCAAAACAGCGTCCCCAGGTGTCAGGGAAAAAGCCCAATCCTGAGGATCGCCGCGCAGGAGAGAGATGACAATTTGAACCTGCTGTGCTGCGTTCCCTGAGGACTTAGGTTTTAAGGCAAAAAACAACTTACAGTTATTTTTGAAATTCAGAAATTTAGCTCGATCCCCCAAAAATAAATCTGGCATGGGGATCCTAGGTTCCACAACCGACAACCTAGCAAGATAGGTAGCAATACTCCGAACTTCAGTGGCAAGCTGATCCACACGGCCAGACAACTGTGCAAACTCCATTGAGAGAAAAAAAAAATCCTCCTCAGCACCCAGAGAAAAAGAGGGAAAAAAATGCAACAAACAGAGAAAAAAAAAAAAAAAAATTTTTTTGACAACTTCCTTTTTTCTTTTACTATTTTTCCCTTCTGTTGAGTACCATATAATTTTCAGTTTGGCCGGTGATACTGTTATGACTTGGTAGCTGAGGAGAGCAGGCAAAAACGGCAATACACCAGAGAGGTTGGAATCTACTGGATTGCAGTACCCTGACTAACCACCACAACTAAAGGCAGCCGTGGAGCGTTCCTACGTTGGTCCTAGACGCCTCGTCACAGCCTGAGAGGTTAACTACACCTAAAGATAGAAAGAGGAAAGCTATCTGCCCCGGAGCAGATCCCCAAAGAACATAGGAAGCCCCCAAACATGTAATGGCGGTTAGATAAGAGGAAATACAGACACAGACAGAAAATAGTATGAGCAAACATTGGGGCCCAATCTGCCTCGACAGAAAAGGATAGGAAGAACACTTACTGCAATCCAAAAAAACCTAAAAAATACCAACGCTACTAATTGCAAAAACACCTGAGATCACACGACCTCTACCACCTAAATTAGTTCTCTGGTGTAACAAAACTAAGCCGCAGCCACTGAAAAAACTGGAAAAGTCAAATGAACAAATAACAGTGGCTCCAGAAGAACTGAGAGGAGCCCAAGCCCCCGAGGGGGGGGGGAAACCTGGCTAACCTCACAGAAATGCAGAGAAATATGCAAATGGTAAGCACAAAAACAAAAAACAGAAAAAATCTTATCTGAGAGCAGGAGAAGAGGCAAGACTCAGCAAGCTTCCAAGTGAACCAGGAACCACAGTTGAGTCAAGAACAATTGATCACCGGCAACCATGATGGGGGGGAACCTCCCTTATATAAGACCAGTCTGTAACTCCTGATTACCAATCCTCATTGAATGGTTCAGTACTGTTTGTAACCACCAGAGGGAGCTTCTGCTCAGAATTCATTTCTAACACATTCACAACAGTAATCTGTAATAGCCTTAATCAAAATTCTCACCATCCGCGTCTGATTTGACTGGGATGACCTCCCCCCTTGCATGGACGATTACTGTGAGAACTTATCCAATCAAAGCTCCTGCCCTTCACACCTGGATTGACTGGGATGACCTCCCTCCGATGTGTGAAGGATTACTGCGGGAACTTATCCAGCAATTTGGTTTTCTGCTATACAGCTCCCAGAAATCAGCAAGCAAACACAGTCACCGTTCCAACTTTCTCCCGGTTCACAAAAAACATGAAACACATACACAGCAGGAGCAAACACCTTATATCCCAGGGTTTTGGATAAGGGTGTGGACTTTTTACACTACCTGGGAATGCGGTGGTGACCACATCTGACCGGCAAGAGGTATAAGACCTGGACTGGACACAAGGGACTTTCAGGTTTGAAGACAAGATTTTCTTACCTTTCTTTTGGTGAGCCAAGGCCATGGCCAACACCTCTGTCTCTCTGGTCAGCAGGTCCCCGTGCGTTTCATCCACTGCCCCACGTGCAGGCGCCAGCTGTTATGGAATCGTCAAGGTATACCCGTCTCAGTGCAGTCCCTAACTAATGTATGTAGTCACTATCTGATGTAAAACCTGGTCATATGTATAGTACCTGTATGAGCAGGATTCAGAAAGGTTAAGTCCCATGTGGACACATGATAGAACAGCTTATATGTGCAGGGCTCATAAGGGAGGGGTGGAGAACTCCCTACTCTTGTAGAAACAAGAAAACAAATGGTTAAATCAGAAACACATGAGACCTGCACACAGTGAACAGGCCTGTAGAGACGCTGTTCACACCACAAGAAAACTGAAAACGCAAAAAAACTCAGTAAAACAAAAAATGCTCTGTTGCAAAAAGAATAATAGTAAACGGCAAGTGCCAGTAAAAAAAGTGGAAAAACATGGGTATTTGCTTAATACATTTTTTGCAAAAAATGTATATTAAGCTGCTCCACCAAATCGTCAAGGTATACCCATCTCAGAGCAGTCCCTAACTAATGTATATAGTCCCTATCTGATGTATTTAAAAATCTGGTCATATGTGTAGTACCTGTATGAGCAGGATTCAGAAAGGTTAAGTCCCATGTGGACACCTGATAGAACAGCTTATATGTGCAGGGCTCATAAGGGAGGGGTGGAGAACTCCCTACTCTTGTAGAAACAAGAAAACAAATGGTTAAATCAGAAACACATGAGACCTGCACGCAGTGAACAGGCCTTCTTGATCAGAAACATTGAGCTTAAGGCCCTGTGCACACTTTGCGTTTTTAGATGCGTTTCCGCTGCGTTTTTCAACGTGTGGAAACGCATCCAACCCGCAGCATAGTGCACATGCAATGTACTCCAATGGGAACCGCATGTCTGCTGTGCACATGCTGCGGAAAAAAATGCGCGGTTTCGCGCTCTATCCCGCCTATTAACCCCTGGTTTGGTAACATGGTCATGCCTCTAACATGAGATCCCCCCTATAGCTGTGTTATATTTTACCAGTCTTATTGGAAGTGGTCGCCTGCATTACGTTGTGCATTAGATTACAACTGTTATATCATTTGCTGCATTACTTTGTTATTTTGTGCACTAGATTAAGGACAACTGCTATACCATTTGCTGCATTACTTTGTGCACTAGACTAGGGCTGCATCATTTTGTGCACTAGATTAAGGACAACTGTTATATCATTTGCTGCATTACTTTGTGACTTTGTGCACTAGATTAAGAACAGCTGCTATACCATTTGCTGCATTATTTTGTGCACTAGACTAGAGCTGCATCACTTTGTGCACTAGATTAAGGACAACTGTTATATTATTTGCTGCATTATTTTGTGTATTAGATTAAGGACAACTGTTAGGGTGAGTTTCCACGGTCAGGATACGCTGCGTGTTTGGCGCTGTGCGCTGGCGCAGCGCCAAACACGCAGCGTCCAGATGTTACAGCATAGTGGAGGGGATTTCAAGAAATCCCGTCTCCACTATGCGTAACAATACGCAGGTGGCAAACCTGCGTAAACGGACATGCGGCGCGTCTTTTTAGACCACAGCATGTCCTCGCGTAGTGCGGCGACGGTGCGTCGCCGCAACAGAATTAACACAGGGCTATGTAGCCCTGCGCTCTTTCCGGAGGTGTTCCGGAGGTGTCCTGAACACCTCCGGAAAGATCGCGCGTCATAAAGGGGGCGGGGCTTAGACGGAGCGGAATTTCCGCTCCGTCCAAAGCGCTGTGGTTCCGGACCGTGGAACCACAGCCTTATACCATCTGCTATGCTAAGATCTACTTGATATATTAATCTTTATGAGTAGACCTATTCACATCTGATCTGTATTAGTCTATAGCAATTTGTTTGTATTGCTTTACCATCTCATATTGTCCATGCTTAACTGTTTTTTTTTTTTTTTATGCAGAAAATTGAGGACTAATTGTTCCTCTCTGGTCCTGTCTTCATTTTGGCCTTTGGGGGTGACTATGTTCTAAGTATACTACCATGTTTGGCTGAGGTTTCCATATATATTTCATCTAAGTGTATTGTATTATACAGATAGGGGTTATAGGGGTTTATTGTTCCTGTTATGGGGCTTTGTGCCTTGTTTTAATTGTTTTTAATGACTACAGTGTGGTTTTGCAGTTTTTTCAATAAAAATATTTTCTAATTGTTATGATTTATTTTTGGCATCCCTGGTGTCCTGGTATGTACTCTTTCTTGTCTTTTCTAGCATTACTATTACATACCCCGGGTTGATGCCTTTCTATAAGTATTTCTTGAATGGTGCCCTCCACTGTTGTTTTGGTTTATTTTCCGCAGCATGTCAATTCTTTGTGCGGAACTGCAGTGGTTCGACGCCCATTGACTTGCATTGAGTCGGGCACTTCCGCAGCAAAACCGCAGATCTAAAAAAGATCTGCGGTTTTGCTGCGGGTGAAACCGTTGCAGTTCGGGAGGAGGGAAGTGTGTGGGCCGAGTGTGGGCGTGTACAGTGTGCGGCGCTATGTGTGTGGGCGGTGTGTGGGCATGTATAGTGTGCGGAGCTGTGTGTGTGGGCGGTGCGTGGGTGTGTATAGTGTGCGGCCCTGTGTGTGTGGGCGGTGCGTGGGTGTGTATAGTGTGCGGCGCTGTGTGTGTGGGCAGTGATTGTGTGCCGCTGTGTGCGTGATCGGTGTGCGGGGCTGTGTGCATGATCGGTGTGCGGGGCTGTGTGCGAGATCGGTGTGCGGGCTGTGTACGTGATCTGTGTATGCAGGCATCGTCGGATGGGACTACAAGTCCCATCCGGCTATGCCTGCTACAGTGACAGTGACTGACACATTAGCCAATAATGGGACAGTAGTAGTCCCATCATCCGGCTAATGTGCTGAATGTAAAAAAAAACATACACATGACATACAACATATAACATACATGACATACAACATATAACATACACATGACATACAATGACAAACAACATATAACATACACATGACATACAATGACATACAATATACACATGACATACAACATATAACATACATGACATACAACATATAACATACATGACATACAACATATAACATACATGACATACAACATATAACATACACATGACATACAATGACATACAACATATAACATACACATGACATACAACATATAACATACATGACATACAACATATAACATACACATGACATACAACATATAACATACCTGACATACAACATATAACATACACATGACATACAATGACATACAACATATAACATACACATGATATACAACATATAACATACATGACATACAGCATATAACATACACATGACATACAACATATAACATACACATGACATACAACATATAACATATAACATACACATGACATACAACATATAACATACACATGACATACAATGACATACAATGACATACAACATATAACATACACATGACATACAACATATAACATACATGACATACAACATATAACATACACATGACATACACATGACATACAACATATAACATACATGACATACAGCATATAACATACACATGACATACAATGACATACAACATATGACATACATGACATACAACATATAACATACACATGACATACAACATATAACATACACATGACATACAATGACATACAACATATAACATACACATGACATACAACATATAACATACACATGACATACAACATATAACATACACATGACATACAACATATAACATACAATGACATACAACATATAACATACATGACAAAAACATATAACATACACATGACATACAGAACATACAATGACATACAACACATAACATTGAGCACATACTCACCTATTCCCCGACACCATCCATCTGTGTACCGCTCTGCCGCCGGGAGAGAATGACGTCACTACAGTTCATTCTCTCACGGCAATCCTGGGTGAGAAAATTCCCACGTAGCATTGCCATAAAGTGAGACAATGAACTCAGGTAACCTCAGTGATGCACTGCAGGAGCCATTGTCTCCTGTCAGTGCATCACTGGGAGGCCCTACAGATCAGTGGCATCACCTGATGTCACTGTTCTATAGGGGAGACCGTCGTGGGACATTCGTTATTAATTGGACTGCGTCGGACAGGGAGTATACGGTTGTTTTATTTTTTTACATTTTTTTACAGGAGATCGAGGGCGTCGCTTGGATCTGAGCCTATAATAAAGATATGAAAACCGTGTTGTGTTTTATTTCATTAAAATACTTTATTGTGCTGTTTTTTTTAACACTTTTTTCATATAAGATTAATAATGGATAGGCGTCTTATTGACGCCTCTCTATTATTAACCGGGCTTAATATCACCTTACAATAGCAAGGTGATATTAACCCCTTATTACCTCATATCCCACCGCCTCAGGGGAGTGGGAAGAGAGGGGCTAAGTGCCGGAATTGGCGCATTGTACAGATGCACCAACTCTGGGGCGGCTGGGTGCTGGTATTTTTAGCCAGGGGGGCGCCAATATCCATGGCCCCTTCCTAGGCTATGAATATCAGCCCGCAGCTGTCTGCCTAGCCTTTCTGGCTATAAATTATAGGGTACCCTACGTCATTTTTTTGGGGGATCCCCCTAATTTAATAGCCAGTAAAGGCTAGTTGCGGACTGATATTCATAGCCTGGGAAGATCCATGGGTATTAACCCCTTCCCAGGCTAGAAATATTGGCCCCGTCTGTCGGCTTTCCCCCTCTGGCGCAGAAAATTGCGCGGGAGCCCACGCCATTTTTTTTTCTATTTTTTTTTATTAACTATTGCGTTAAGATTTTGTGTGTGTGTATGCGTGTGTGTCTAACTATTTATGTGCCATTTTATCTATCTACCTATATATCTTTCTGTCTATATATCTATCTTTCTATATATATATTTCTAACTATCTATTATCCATCTATCTATGTATTTTCTATCTATCTATCTATCTATCTATCTATCTATCTATCTATATCTAACTACTGGTATGTATTATCTATCTATGGCCGGCGTCACACTTGCGAGTGTGATGCGAGTAAGTCGCATGACTTTCTCGCATCAACACCCGACACGGCCACCCGCTCTCGGACCCGAGTGTGCGGCTGCATAGTGTAATGGAGTGTGGAGTGTGTAATGGAGTGTGGGTTGGACAAATGTAAAAGAGGAGGTTGGACAAGAAATGACATCACAAATCTTTTTTTTTTGTTAAACAACATATCTTTATTTAGCTGTCAAAACCGCATACAAAACCGCATGAGAAAAAGCATGAAAAACCACGTCAAAACCGCGCTAAAAACCGCGCCAAAACCGCGTCAAAACCGCGCCTGCGGTTTCTGCCAAGAGGTGCGGTTTCGGCGCGGAAAAATCCGCAGGCAAATCCGCAATGTGTGCACAGGCCCTGAAACTGGATCTTTTTGGAGTACTTTACTTGAACTTCTTGTTCCATGTATAAACTTTGTTATGTTTGTAGTCCAGAGTGTCTCTGGATAATTTAGATTTCTTAGTTTTGATAATATGCTCCTCCAAAAATTTGGTGTTGTCAAGCACTTTTTTCATAGAATTGTCAAAATCAGACCAAGTGGTATGTTTGTTTAATTCAGTGTTGACTTTCTCTATATCTTTTTGAGATCAACCATTCGCGTCTCTTCATATGAGATTATTAACTCCATGAGTTTAAAGGAGCATTGAGATAAGATGTTATTCCATTTATCAAGAAACGCATCTGAAAAAACATATGTGGGAATTTTTTTGATATGGAGTCCCCGTGGTACCATTTCTCTTTCTAAATATTTTTTAAGGGAGTTCTGATCCCACCGTGTACGTAGTTCTTGACAACGTAATTTATCAAGGTGCTTAAATAAATCTCTTTTCTCTGTTAGACTGTCATCGACTGGGTCCAACTCATTAAAGACTTGGGCTAATCTAGCCATTCTAGAGTCAATAGAGGAAGTCATATCAGCGCATAAAATCCAAAGCAAAACAAGTGCCACAAAATATCTGACCCAAAACAAAGACACAAATGCCAAATTGAGCGTAATATAATATGAATACAGAGCTCATCGCTTCACAAGGAGTGCAGGAGAAGGAGGTCTGGGAGCTTCCAACGTATCTTCATGAAAAAACCACACTGGGCTGGGTCCAATGCTACACATGTGGGTGCATGTATCGCTGGTGAGGCACAGCAAAGATCCAAGGAAAAAAGAAAAAAACAGCACACCATCCTGTGCATAAAAATTGAAAAACCTTTATTAAGCTTAATCAAGCCATGATAAAAAAGTGAAGACAACCTGACGCATGTCTGGTGCGCTAAAAGCACCCTTAGGCTAAGTGCACACGTTCAGGAATGTTTGCAGAATATTCCTGAGCAAAAACTGACATTTTCCGCTGTAAAAATGCACATTTTTTTCGTGGTTTTTGCGTGGTTTTGGTGCGTTTTTTTGCGCTTTTTAGGTGTTTTTACCGTGATTTTTCCCTGAACTTTCTAGGTCAATAATATAGCGGGAAAAACGCTAAAATTCCGCGAAATTAATGAACATGTTGCTTCTTTTTCCGAGATGCGTTTTTTTTGCGGAAAAAAACGCACCAAGTGCACAAAAATTGCGGAATTCATTCTAAATGATAGGATGCTTAATTCATGCGTTTTTGACGTGCTTTTTTCCCACGAAAAAAACGCAAATATTCCTGGACGTGTGCACTTAGCCTAAGTCACAGGTAATTTAAAACAAATGCACCAAGAATAATATAGGAACGATGAACCAATCACCGTGCACAAGCACATGATTACAAAAGTGGCTACACTTGAAGGAGATTAAATATGCGGCAAAACACACCATTTAATAAATATAATATAAATCATTCTTAAAGTTCATATTACCGGGAAATTTTGTATCTAACTTGAGGATCCAAAAAGCTTCACGTACATTTGAGTTTTCGTCTACCCCCCTGATGAATGGGGTTTTTAACCTTCTCCAAACTATAAAACACAAAAGACCTGTTGTTACTGTGATGAATATTTACAAAGTGTTTTGCGGCTCCAGAATAAGCCATGCTCTTGAGTTCAATATTTCTTAGATGCTCAGCTATTCTTTTTTTAATTTTTCGTATAGTACAGCCGATATATTGGACTTTGCACTAAGTACAGCAAATGCAATAAATGACACATTGTGTGTCACAATTTATGAAGGCAGTAATATTCTGAGAAAAACCATTAAATGAAAAAATTTATTTTGTTTTATCTAAGGCATATGGATAGACGTTACATCTAGACCCCGCACATTTAAAAATTCTAGTGGTGTTTAACCAAGAACTTGTACTATGGCTTGATTTCAAAAGACTTGGGGAAAGGTGATTAGCTAAACTAGTACCTCTGTGGGCAACATACCGGCACCCCGTTAGTATGATCTGTCTTAATTTGTCATCCTGATTGACTACAGGTAAATATTTTTTAACAATTTCCTTAACCCCTTAACTACCGCCGATACGCCTTTTAACGGTGGTAGTTAAGGGTACTTAAACCACAGCACCGTTAATTAACGGCGCTGTGGAGACAGTGTATAGCGCCCCCCAAAGTCTGATTTTCTCCGGGGTAGAGACCCCAGAGAACATGATTCGGAGCGGTTTTTACCGAACCCGCTATTGCAATCGCAGGTATTAATCATATAACGGCAATCGCAAAAGAAAAAAAAAGATGTCTCCCAGAGCTGCCCGCGTCTTCTCCGGCAAAGAAAATGGCAGGCGCATGTGCAGTGTGCCCGCCGAGTCGGATTTTCTCTGGGGTCTCGGCTACTAAGGGGTAGCCGAGACCCCAGAGAACATAATTCGGGTCCCCCGCAGTCCCCCGCTTTTGCGATCGCCGTCATTAACCATATAACGGCGATCGCAAAAGAAAAAAAAAAGCCGCGATCATGCATGTAATTTCTCTCCCCCTGATGTGCTCGCACATCAAGGGGAGAGAAATAGGGTCCCCCAATGTGCCCCCTGTACCTTCCGGTGTCCCCCCTGTCCTCCCGCAGCTCCCAACGTCTTCTTCCTGTAAAAGAAAATGGCAGGCGCATGCGCAGTGCGCCCTCCGAATCTGCCGGCCGGCAAATTCATTCACTCAGTCAAAGACATTTTGATCACTGTGATAAACCCTATCACAGTGATCAAAATAAAAAAAAATAGTAAATAAACACCCCCTTAGTTAGGGACATGTAATAAAATAAAGAAATTGTATTTATTTTCATTTTTCCATTAGGGTTACGGTTATAATTAGGGTTAGGGTTATAATTAGGATTAGGGTTAGGGTTAGGATTAGGGTTGGAATTAGGGTTAGGGTTAGACTTACAATTAGGGTTAGGGTTACAATTAGGGTTAGAGATACAATTAGGGTTAGGGATACAATTAGAGTTGAAATTAGGGTTAGGATTAGGGTTAGGATTAGGGTTAGGGGTGTAGGAGTTAGGGTTGGAGCTAGAATTGAGGGGTTTCCACTATTTAGGCACATCAGGGGGTCTCCAAACACAACATGGCGTTCAAAAAGTCAAATGGCGCTCCCTCCCTTCCGAGTCCTGCCGTGCGCCCAAACAGTGGTTTACCCCAACATATGGGTTATAGGCGTACTCAGGAAAAATTGCAAAACAACTTTTGGGGTCCAATTTCTCCTGTTACCCTTGGGAAAATAAAAAAATAGTGTGCTAAAAAATAATTTTTGAGGAAAAAAATGATTTTTTATTTTCACGGCTCTACATTATAAACTTCTGTGAAGCACTTGGAGGTTCAAAGTGCTCACAACACATCTAGATAAGTTCCTTAAGGGGTATAGTTTCCAAAATGGGGTCACATGTTGGGGGTTTCCATTTTTTCCTTCCACATTGCTTCAGTTCCTGTGAAGCACATAAAGGGTTAATAAACTTCTTGAATGTGGTTTTGAGCACTTTGAGGGGTGCAGTTTTTAGAATGGTATCACTTTTGGGTATTTTCTATCATATAGATCCCTCAAAGCTACTTCAAATGTGAGGTGGTCCCTAAAAGAAAAATGGCGTTGTAAAAATGAGAAATCGCTGGTCAACTTTTAACCCTTATAACTTCGTAACAAAGAGCAAATTTTGCTCCCAAAATTGTGCTGATGTAAAGTAGACATGTGGGAAATGTTATTTATTAAGAAATTTGTGTTACATATCTCTCTGATTTAAGGGCATACAAATTTAAAGTTTGAAAATTGGTAAATTTTCAAATATTTCTGCATATTTCCGTTTTTTTCATAAATAAACACAAGTCATATAAAAAAAATTTTACCACTAACGTGAAGTACTATATGTCACAAAAAAACAATCTCAGAATCAGCAGGATCCGTTAAAGCGTTCCAGAGTTATAACCTCATAAAGTGACAGTGGTCAGAATTGTAAAAATTGGCCCGGTCATTAAGCTGCAAATTGGCTCTGTCACTAAGGGATTAATCTTGTTGAACTGGGGACTGTAAGTAGTTGAAAAGGTTACTGCAGGATTATCATTAAATTAAGTTTTATCATTTTTATTTGAAAACATAGGTTTATAAAAAACTTTATGGAATGCATCATTTATATTAGATGGTTGTATCCTCTATCTTGTAGTCTTTTAGTAATAATTTACTTTCTTGAAGAAAAAGTGTATCGTCCGAGCATAGGCGCTTATCTCTGTTCAACTCCCCATAAGGGATTGATTTAATTGTGTGTTGGGGATGGCATGATGATGAAAACAGCAAAGAATTACCTGAAGTCTCCTTTCTAAAAATAAAGGTGTGAACTTTACCTACTGCAGGTTCACCAGTCAAAAGAAGATCTAAAAAGAAACTTGAGAGCCAGTGCCACTGATGGAGAAAGATAAATTTAAATTATTTGAATTTAAGTAAGAATGAAAAAGAGACAGGTCAGTAGAATCACTTTGCCAAACAAACATCAGATCGTCCACATATCTGCCAACCAAAAAATATCATTAAAAAATGGGTTTCAAATCATGAAAAATAAATTGTTCTTCCCACTAAGCCATGTATAGTATGGCAAGGTATGGTGAGAAATTTAACCCCATAGGGGCGCCCAAGATCTGAAGAAAAATGATTCATAAAAAAATTGTGGCTTAGCAGATATGTGGTCGATCCGATGATGAAGGATTTCAAATCTACAGAGACGCGCCAGGAGGGGGTGAGTATATTCAATATTTAACTGTCCCCGGTCCACAGCTGCGTGCCGCTCTGACCTCCTCTGGCTGTGATGTTCAGGCAGAGGGCACGATGATGTAGTTAGTGCGCGCCGCGCCCTCTGCCTGAGCACACACTGAAAAGAGGACCCGGAAGACGGAGCAGCGCGCAGCGGTGGACAGGGGACAGGTGAATATCTCAGGTGCCGGGACCCTGAGCGAGCGGTGACACCGGCACCTATCACCCATAGCATGCCTGTGTCCCCGCCTGCTCAGGACACCGGCACCTGGCCCCCAGCGACAAGAGGTGAGTATGTCATTTTATTTTTTAGTTGCAGCAGCATCGGCAGCATAAGGGACCTATACTATGGAGCATATGGGGCATAATCTATTGAGCATATGGGGCATAATCTAAGGCGCATATGGGACATAATCTATGGAGCATATGGGAGCATAATCTATGGAGCATATGGGGCATAATCTATGGAGCATTTTATGGGGCATAATCTATGGAGCATCATATGGGGCATAGTCTATGGGCATAATCTATGGAGCATTAGATGGGGGCATAATCTATGGAGCATCGTAGGGGGGCATAAAATATATGGAGCATCTTATGGGGGCATAACTTTTATGGAGCAGCATATGGGGCATATTATTCTATGGAGCATCTTATGGGGCCATTATTAACCTTTATGGAGCATTATATGGGGAGTATTTTGTATGGAGCATCTTATGGGGCCCATCGTTAACTGTATGAAGAATTATATGGGGCTCTTGATTCAATATGGATGTTAAAAAACATTTAACCTACTGATGTCTCAATTAATTTATTGGTATCTATTTTTATTTTTGTAATTTACCAGTAGCTGCTGCATTTTCCACCCTAGGCTTGTACGCGAGTTAATAAGTTTTCCCAGTTTTTTGTGGCAAAATTAGGGGGGTCGGCTTAAACACGGGTCGGCTTATACATGAGTATATACAGTATGTTTTGGCGCTTTTATATAATAATATCTATTGTATATAAAAAATATTTTTTGCTTCGCTTTATTCTGAGAGCTATACCTTTTTTATTTTTTCACTGATGACACTGTACGGGGGCTTGTTTTTTGTGGGACAAAATAACGTTTTCAGTGGTACCATATCTATTTATATCCGTCTTTTTGATTGCGTGTTATTCCATTTTTTGTTCAGAGGTATGATGATAAAGCATTGTTTTTTGCCTCGTTTTTTTATGGTGTACACTAAAGGGGTTACCAAGTGGGACAGTTTTATAGGTCGGGTCTTTACAGATGCGGGGATACTAAATATGTGTACTTTTATTGTTTAGAATTTTTTTTTCACTAAAATATTTATTTATTGCTATAATAAATATTGACTTTATAATTTTTTTTTATTATTTTTTTAAATAGTTTTACAATTATTTAAAAATAAAATTTTTATTATATTCTTATTTATACACCTTGTCTCACTATGGGACACTCATTTTCTGCAGGCTGATCGCTTCTATAGAATGCAGATGCTATAGAAGCTTGCAGCGCTGCAGCTTCTCCGTGCACTAACCTAAGACTTCCTGACATGCACTGCGCATGTCAGGAAGTGTCTTTGACCTGGAGACCCGGATGTTGTCGTGACGACATCCAAGTCTCCATGGGAACGATCAGGACCCAAAAACAGAGGGGCTGTCAGCCCCTCTGCAGCCGCCGAGTTCATCTTTGATCACAGTGTGCCGGGGGTTAAAGTGCCGGGAGCGGTCCGCGACTGATACTATATGACGTACTATCCCGTCACTGGGACTTAAGGCCCAAGTCACATGGACAGGATAGTACGTCATATGGTAGAAAGGGGTTAATAAAGCTTTATATATTTTTCATCATTCGGTTTCTTTTGGTGCTTCTTTTTGTATGATCTTGCAGTTAAAATGATGCAGTTTTGGGCCTGATTCTTCACATGGGGTTCCTGAAGACGCAAGAACTTCGGCAATATTGGAGTGTTGATGTTTTATACAACACTCCAGTGTTCCAAATGGTGATGGCCAGAACACGTTTTGAGGGCATCCACAAATTCCTGCATTATACCGATCATGCACAGTTTCCCCCACGAGATGACCCCAACTTTGACGGTCTGCTCAAAGTTCGGCCGGTCATCGAACACTTCAGCAAAAATTTTGCTGAAGTGTACGTGCCCCAAAGGGACATCTGTTATGTTTCTGTAACTGAGGAGGACAGGAACAACAACAGGGCAGCCGAACACCTGAGATGTTGGTAACTGATGGGTTGCAGATTCCTAAACTAACGACACAACTAGAGGTAGCCGTGGAGCGTTCCTACGTTGATCCTAGACGCCTCGTCACAGCCTGAGAGATAACTACACCTAAAGGCAGAAAGATGAAAGCTATCTGCCCCGGAGCAGATCCCCAAAGAAAATAGGAAGCCCCCAAACATATAATGGCGGTTAGACAAGATGAAAATACAAACATAGGCAGAAAATAGAATGAACAAACGCTGGGGCCACAAGCTGACTAAATAGGATAGGACAGGAGAGATTACTTTCTGCAACCCAGAAAACCCTACAAAAATCCAACAATTCTGATTACAAAAATACTGAGATCACCTGATCTCGCCTCCCACTAAATCAGATCGCAGTGTGAACAAAAACCAAGCAGCAGCCGCTGAAAAAACAGGAAAAATTAAATGAGCAAATAACAGTGGCTGCAGAAAAACTGTAAGGCGCTCAGGCCCCAGGAGGGGACCTGGCTGACCTCCACAAAAGTGCAGAAAACAATGCAAAAAGCAAGCACAAAAAGAAAAGCAAAAAATATCTCATCTGAAAGCAGGAGATGCAGAGAGGACTCCAGCAAATTTCCAAATGAACCAGGAACCACAATTGAGACAAGAACAATTGATCACAGGCAACCATCATGGGAGGGAACCTCCCTTATATCAGACCAGTCCGTGATTCCAGATTGCCACTCCTCGCTGAAAGGTTCAGTACTGTCTGTAACCACCAGAGGGAGCTTCTGCTCAGAAACCATCTCCAGCACATTCATAAAAGTACCCCCCCTTGAGGAGGGGTCACCGAACCCTTACTAGTGCAACCAGGCCGATCAGGATGAGCTCGGTGATAGGCACGGATCAGTCTCCTAGCATGGATGTCCGAAGCAAACACCCAAGAATTGTCCTCCTGACCATAACCTCTCCACTTAACCAAATACTGGAGTTTCTGTCTAGAAAAACGAGAATCCAATATTTTCTCAACCACATACTCCAGATTGCCCTCAACCAAAACAGGGTCAGGAGGCGCAGCCATAGGAACCACTGGCTCAACAAACCTCTTCAATAAGGACTTGTGGAACACGTTATGGATCTTAAATGTCCCTGGAAGAAGCAAACGGAAGGAAACAGGATTAAGAATCTCCATGATCTTATAAGGTCCAATGAACCCGGGCTTAAACTTTGGAGATGCAACCCTCATAGGGATATTTCTTGAGGACAACCAAACCAAGTCCCCCACTTTAAACCGAGGACCATCAGTCCTATGCCGGTTGGCAAACCGTTGGGCCTTCTCCTGAGAGAGAGACAACCTCTCCACTACCTGGTCCCAAATCTGCTGCATACGCTCCACAAAAGAGTCAACACCTGGACAGACAGAAGCCTCCGCCTGTCCCGAAGAAAATCAAGGGTGAAACCCAAAATTGCAGAAAAATGTAGACATCAAGGTGGCAGAGCTAGCCCTATTATTAAGAGCAAACTCAGCCAAAGTCAAAAAAGAGACCCAGTCATCTTGATCAGCAGACACAAAACATCTCAAATAAGTCTCCAAGGTCTGGTTTGTTCTCTCGGTTTGTCCATTGGTCTGAAGATGAAAAGCAGAGATGAAAGATAATTGAACACCAAGTTTAGAACAAAATGTCCTCCAAAATCTGGAAACAAACTGGACTCCTCTGTCAGACACAATGTTCTCCGGAATGCCATGTAACCGAACCACGTGCTGAAGGAATAAAGGCACCAATTCGGAGGAGGAAGGTAACTTAGGTAATGGCACAAGATGTATCATCTTGGAAAACCTATCACAGATTACCCAGATAACGGTCATTCTCTGAGAAACAGGGAGTTCGGAAATAAAATCCATAGAGATATGGGTCCATGGCCTCTTGGGCACAGGTAATGGTATTAACAAACCACTAGAGCGAGAGCAAGGCTTGGAGCGAGAGCAAGTCCCACAGGACTGCACAAATTCCCTGACGTCACGAGACAAAGTAGGCCACCAAAAGGACCGACTCACCAAGTCTCTGGTACCAAAAATCCCGGGATGACCAGCCAACGCGGAACAATGAATCTCAGACATCACACTCTTCTTCCACTGGCCTGGGACAAACAATTTCCCAATAGGGCAGCGCTCAGGTTTATCCTCCTGACACCCTTCCATGGCCAGTCTTAAATTGGGCGAGATGGCGGAAAGAACTACACCCTCTTTCAAAATAACAGTAGGATCAGATAACTCAGGAGAGTCCGCAAAGAAACTTCTCGAGAGGGCATCCGCCTTAACATTCTTAGTGCCAGGAAGAAAAGAAACCACAAAATTAAAACGTGTGAAAAACAAGGCCCACCTGGCCTGTCTAGGATTAAGTCGCTTGGCTGATTCGAGATAAACCAGATTCTTATGGTCCGTGAGGACCACCACCTGATGTTTGGCTCCTTCCAGCCAATGTCTCCACTGTTCAAAGGCCGACTTCATGGCCAATAACTCCCGATTACCCAAGTCATAATTACGTTCAGTTGGAGAAAATTTTTGAGAGAAAAAGGCACAAGGGTTACTCCTAGAGGTCTTGTCATGTGTGCATTGCCACGAAGATCGTCGCGGTTGCACATTTTGACTTCTCACAGCTGAGCTGCTGTTTCTTTGTGTTTGGCAGCTAGGGAGTTAATTCTGTCTGTGCTCGGTTCTGGGACTGGGTGCAGTTTCTCCCGGCTGCAATTGTTTATTTGTTGATTGGTTTCCTTTAAATTCCTGGTTGTCTGCTTGGGGAGTTGCCAGTGAAACCTTCATGCAGACCACAGATAGGAATGAATCTGTATAGACTTTAGTTGTGAGCTCCTTAGTTGTTCTAAGCTCAACTTGGTTAGAGTTTATTTCCCAGACCATTTATTTTCCTTTGGTGTTTGAGTGTGTATGCAAGCGAGTGTTATCCTGTCTGTCTTATATGTCTAATCTGTGTATTTAGCTAAGATCAGCCCATATCCCTTTGGTGGTAGTCAGGATCCTTCTTAGGACTGATTACAGGGTTCAGGGTCTGATAGGAGACAGGGTTAGGTTGGAGACTTAGACCTCTGAACCATTATCAGTACCTCCAAGGTGAGGGATTAGTTAGGACCCCAGTTTAGGGTCAGGTTAGATCCCGGTCCACCTCTTTCCTGTTTCAGCTCATCAAGTCCTCAAGATTAACCCTGAGTTCAGCAGATATCGTGTCAGGTAAATCTATTCTATACTTACATGCTGATGTTGCTATACTAGTTGTTGTATAGAGTGTTGTTCCTGTATTAATAGTTTACTGACATTGTATACATATCATTAGACAGCGTGACATTTTCACTGGCCATAAAAATTATCTCCAGTTACCATGGATCCAGTAGCCCAGCTGGCTCTGCAGTTGCAGGGATTATCCATGGAGCTGACGGACATTAAGTCCAAAGTTTTGTCTCCCCTGGAGCAAACCAGAGTTGAACCTAAGGTTGCTCTCCCGGACAGGTTCACTGGTGGGCGAGACAAATTTTTCACCTTCCGGGAGGCATGTAAATTGTATTTTCGGCTTCGGCCTCGATCATCAGGGAGTGAGGAGCAGAGAGTGGGAATTGTTATCTCACTTCTGCAAGGGGACCCTCAATCCTGGGCATTTTCCCTTCCTCCGGGATCCCCGGCTCTACTGTCTGTAGATCAATTTTTTACTGCCCTGGGATTGGTATATGATGACCCAGATCGGGTCTCTCTTGCTGAGACAAAATTACGTAAGATACAGCAGGGAGATCGTCCGGCAGAGGAATTTGCTTCTGAGTTTCGTAGATGGGCCACAGATACTCAGTGGAATGACCCAGCTCTTAGGAGCCAGTTTTGTCATGGGCTTTCTGATAAATTAAAAGACGTTTTGGCTCAGTATGAGTCTCCTCCTTCTCTGGAGGCTGCTATGGCCTTAGCTATCCGTACTGATAGACGGCTTCGGAAGAGGGGTGAGGTAACCCCACTCCCTGTTGTTTCTCCACCTACCACTAAAGTCCCTTATGTTGAGGTTCCCCTTGTCTGTTCGGATGAGCCTATGCAGTTGGGAGGGACATCATTTCGTAGGAGGGGATTGGCGGTACGCCGCAGGACTAGAAGATGTTTTTTCTGCGGGAAAGAGGGACATTTTGTTGGAGAATGTCCATCCCGTGCCTTGTTGAGCCAAAAGTCGCCGGAAAACTGTTAATCCCAGGTTGTGTGGTGGACGACAACCTGGGAGTATGTATTTCATCCGCCAGTTCTTCTCAGTTCCTTGTACCAGTGGAGGTGGTAGTTGGTACGAGAGTGGAGAGATTGTCTGTTCTTCTTGATAGTGGTTCCGGGGCTAATCTGGTTGATGCTCAGTTTGCTCAGGCTCAAGGTATGCATCTGAGTGTATTGGTCAAACCGATCCCTATATTCTACATTGACGCCAGGCCTCTCGGCCAAGGTAGCTTTGTTCATGAGGTTCATAACATTGACCTTCGGGTAGGGGCAATACATAGGGAACAATTATCTTGTTATGTGTTGGAGGGTCTACCTACTCCCATTGTGTTGGGACTTCCTTGGTTGGTTAAATATAACCCTGTGATTAATTGGCAGTCCAGAGAAATAAGCCAATGGGGTGAGTTTTGCAAAAGCAACTGCATAAACACAGTCATCAGTGCGGTCGTGCCTAGTACATTGCCTCCTTTTTTGGAGGATTTTGGGGATGTTTTCTCTGAGGAGGGGTGTCAGGAGTTGCCTCCTCATCGCGTGTATGACTGCTCTATTAATCTCCTTCCTGATGCTAAGTTGCCTAAAGCTAGGTTGTATAATCTTTCTGGTCCTGAGAGGCAGGCTATGAAAGATTATATTTCTGAAAGTCTGGCCAAAGGGCATATTAGACCTTCATCTTCCCCAGTAGCCGCGGGGTTCTTCTTTGTGAAGAAGAAAGATGGAGGCCTACGCCCTTGCTTGGATTTCCGCGAACTTAATCGGATTACTGTTCGAGATCCGTATCCACTCCCTCTTATTCCTGATCTCTTCAATCAAATTGTTGGCGCCAAATGGTTTTCTAAATTGGATCTCAGGGGGGCGTATAATCTGATTAGGATAAAAGAGGGGGATGAGTGGAAAACGGCGTTTAACACGCCGGAGGGACATTATGAGAACCTAGTCATGCCTTTTGGTCTGACTACTGCACCAGCAGTATTCCAACATTTTGTTAATGACATTTTTCGTCACCTTGTGGGGCTGTTTGTGGTTGTATATTTGGACGACATTTTAATTTACTCGCCAGATCTTGTGTCTCATCAGGAGCATGTGAGACAGGTGTTGCAGATCTTGCGAGACAATAAATTATACGCCAAACTGGAGAAGTGTGTATTTGCCGTACAGGAACTTCAGTTTTTGGGTTTTTTGGTGTCAGCCTCCGGTTTCCTATGGACCCTGAAAAGGTGAGAGCAGTGCTTGAATGGGATCAGCCAGGGGATCTTAAGGCTCTGCAGAGTTTTTTGGGGTTTGCTAACTACTACCGGAAATTTATTTGTAATTTCTCATCTGTCGTCAAACCTCTCACTGACATGACAAGAAAAGGGACGGATTTTTCTAAATGGTCGGACAAAGCTTGCCAAGCCTTTTCCTCTTTGAAGAAATGTTTTGCTTCGGCACCCGTTCTCATCCAACCAGATGCATCTCAGCCGTTCATTGTGGAGGTGGATGCGTCTGACGTAGGGGTGGGTGCTATATTGTCCCAGGGTCTGTCGCCTGGTAAATGGCATCCGTGCGCTTTCTTTTCTAAGAAATTGTCGTCCGCCGAAAGGAATTATGATATCGGCAATAGGGAACTTTTGGCCATTAAGTTAGCTTTTGAAGAATGGCGTCACTTTTTGGAGGGGGCAGTCCACCCGGTTACCGTTATTACTGATCACAAGAACCTGTTGTATTTGGAATCCGCTAAGCGTCTGAATTCCAGACAAGCTCGATGGTCGTTGTTTTTTACCAGGTTTAATTTTGTCGTCACTTATCGCCCGGGGTCTAAGAATGTAAAGGCTGATGCCTTGTCTCGCAGTCTCCCAGGGGCCGGGAAAACGGATGACCCGAGTCCTATCCTTCAGGAGGGGGTGGTAGTGTCGGCTGTATTTTCTGAGCTTGAGGAGGAGGTGTTAGAGGCTCAGGGGGACGCCCCTGCAGGACCTCCAGGGAGACTGTTTGTCCCAAATCTGTTGAGACAAAAGGTTATTGAGGCACATCATAATTCTGCTCTAGCAGGACATCCAGGGAGTAAGGCTACTTTAGATCTCCTTTCTCGCCGGTTTTGGTGGCCTAATGCTAATAAAGATGTTATAACTTTTGTCGCGTCATGTGGGGTGTGTGCTCGCTCTAAAACCCCTCATACGCGTCCGTCTGGGACCCTTTTACCCTTGAAACTTCCGGAGCGTCCATGGACTCATTTATCTATGGACTTCATTACGGACCTTCCTCCGTCGTCAGGGAATACTGTCATACTGGTGGTTGTTGACAGGTTCAGTAAGATGGCACATTTCGTTGCTCTTCCTGCACTCCCTAATGCTAAAACTCTGGCGCAGGTGTTCATTAGGGAGATCGTTAGACTTCATGGGTTGCCTTCTGATGTGGTGTCAGATAGGGGGTCTCAGTTTGTGTCCAAATTTTGGAGGGCATTTTGTTTACGTCGGGGGATGCAATTGTCATTTTCCTCGGCTTTTCATCCGCAGACCAATGGTCAGACAGAGCGTCTGAATCAGAGCTTAGAGACATATCTCCGGTGTTTTGTCTCAGAGAACCAAGAGGACTGGTCTTCTTTCTTGCCTCTGGCAGAGTTCGCTCTTAACAACAGGCGGAGCGAGTCCACTGGTAAGTCCCCGTTTTTTGGGGCATATGGTTTTCATCCCCAGTTTTGTACTTTCAATGGGGGGGGCCCTTCTGGGGTTCCTGAGGAGGAGCGTTTCTCGTCGTCACTTGCTTCTGTGTGGAGAGGTGTATTGAATAATCTGAGTGCGATGGGGAACCGTTACAAACGTATGGCTGATAGGAGGAGAGTTTCTGGTCCAGATCTGAATGTGAACGATCTGGTATGGTTGTCTACCAGGAATATAAAACTTAAGGTGCCCTCCTGGAAACTGGGTCCCAGATTCATCGGGCCGTACAGGATCAGTTCCATAATTAATCCTGTGGCATTTCGTCTGGACCTCCCTCCTACGTTTAAAATTCATAATGTGTTCCACAAGTCATTACTTAATAGGTATGTGGCACCAGTCATACCGTCACCTCTACCTCCTCCTCCTGTGTTGGTCAATGGTAACTTGGAATTTCAAGTATCAAAGATCATTGACTCACATCTGAATCGCCGGTCCCTTCAGTACTTGGTGCATTGGAAGGGGTATGGTCCAGAGGAGAGGACGTGGGTCCCTGCGTCTGATGTTAACGCAGATCGTTTGGTTCGGACCTTCCACAGAACTCACCCGGGCAGGCCTGGCCCTGAGGGTCCGGAGGCCCCTCGTAGAAGGGGGGGTACTGTCATGTGTGCATTGCCACGAAGATCGTCGCGGTTGCACATTTTGACTTCTCACAGCTGAGCTGCTGTTTCTTTGTGTTTGGCAGCTAGGGAGTTAATTCTGTCTGTGCTCGGTTCTGGGACTGGGTGCAGTTTCTCCCGGCTGCAATTGTTTATTTGTTGATTGGTTTCCTTTAAATTCCTGGTTGTCTGCTTGGGGAGTTGCCAGTGAAACCTTCATGCAGACCACAGATAGGAATGAATCTGTATAGACTTTAGTTGTGAGCTCCTTAGTTGTTCTAAGCTCAACTTGGTTAGAGTTTATTTCCCAGACCATTTATTTTCCTTTGGTGTTTGAGTGTGTATGCAAGCGAGTGTTATCCTGTCTGTCTTATATGTCTAATCTGTGTATTTAGCTAAGATCAGCCCATATCCCTTTGGTGGTAGTCAGGATCCTTCTTAGGACTGATTACAGGGTTCAGGGTCTGATAGGAGACAGGGTTAGGTTGGAGACTTGGACCTCTGAACCATTATCAGTACCTCCAAGGTGAGGGATTAGTTAGGACCCCAGTTTAGGGTCAGGTTAGATCCCGGTCCACCTCTTTCCTGTTTCAGCTCATCAAGTCCTCAAGATTAACCCTGAGTTCAGCAGATATCGTGTCAGGTAAATCTATTCTATACTTACATGCTGATGTTGCTATACTAGTTGTTGTATAGAGTGTTGTTCCTGTATTAATAGTTTACTGACATTGTATACATATCATTAGACAGCGTGACAGGTCTCTGGATCTCTTTGGGACAAAACGGCACCTGCCCCAATTTCAGAGGCATCAACCTCCACCTGATACGGTAGAGAAACATCAGGCTGCCGTAGAACAGGAGCAGAAGTGAATCTCTGCTTAAGTTCCTGAAACGCAGAGACTGCCTCAGGAGGCCAATTCACCACATCAGAACCCTTTTTGGTCAAATCAGTCAATGGTTTAACAATACCGGAGAAATTACCAATAAATTTACGATAAAAATTGGCAAAACCCAAAAATCTCTGAAGAACATTTAATGAAGTAGGTTGGACCCAATCACTGTTGGCTTGAACCTTGACCGGGTCCATTTCAATAACAGACGGAGACAAAATGAATCCCAGAAATTAGACCTTCTGTACGCCAAAAAGACACTTTGATCCCTTCACATACAGTGCATTCTCTCTCAAAATCTGGAACACAGTCCGAACATGTTTCACATGAGAGTCCCAGTCATTGGAAAAAATCAAGATATCATCCAAATAAACAATCAGAAATTTATCCACAAAATCCCTGAAAATATCATTCATGAAGGATTGGAAGACGGAAGGAGCATTAGTGAGCCCAAAGGGCATCACTAGGTACTCAAAATGCCCCTCTGGGGTATTAAACGCCGTCTTCCATTCATCCCCGTGCTTAATGCTAATAAGGTTATACTCCCCCCTGAGGTCAAGCTTGGTAAACCAACTAGCACTTTTCACCCTGGAAAACAGGTCAGAAATCAAGGGTAACGGATATTGATACTTCACAGTGATCTTATTCAAGAGACGATAATCAATACACGGCCTCAATGAACCATCCTTTTGGCCACAAAGAAAAAACCGGCACCCAAGGGTGAAGAGGATGGTCTGATATGACCCTTCTCCAATGACTGCTTGATATAAGATCGCATAGCATCATGTTCAGATACAGACAAGTTAAAAAGGCGACCTTTAGGAAATTTACCGCCAGGCACTAATTCAATAGCACAATCATAGCTCCTGTGAGGGGGCAAGGATGCAGATTTACTTTCACTAAATACATCTGAAAAATCAGTCAAAAAGTCAGGAACATCCTGAGACTGGGGAGAGGCAGAAAAAACAGGAGTGTCGGCATTAACATATTGGCAGCCCCAACTGGTCACAGACACAGATTTCCAATCCAAATCAGGATTATGAGACTGTAACCAAGGGAAACCTAGTACAATAATGTCATGCAGATTATACAGCACCAGAAATTTGCAACTCTCCTGATGATCTGGTTCAACCCTCATTATCACCTGAGTAGAAAACTGGGGTTTATTCTCCGCCAAAGGGGTAGAATCAATGCCAAGTAGGGGAATAGACTTCCGCAGGGGTATCATGGGAAACCCACAACGTTTGGCAAAGTCAAAATCCATCAGGTTAATAGCTGCTCCTGAATCAACAAAAGCCTGAGCAGAATATGTGGACAGGGAGCAAATCAGGGTAACAGTCAACAGAAATTTAGTCTGAACACTAACCAAGACAACTGAACGTGCAAAACGTCTTCCCCTCTTAGGGCAGACTGGAATAGCATGAGAGGCGTCACCACAGTAGAAACATAACCCATTGCGCTTTTGAAACTCATGATGCTGTGCCCCAGAAGTCACTCTATCACACTGCATGGGCTCAGAAGCTGGCTCAAAAGGCAACACTATCTCACGCATACCTCTGCGCTCACGCAAACGTCTGTCAATTTGAATAGCCAATGACATAGAATCATTGAGACCAGAGGGAGCAGGGAATCCCACCATAACATCCTTTACATTCTCTGACAGCCCCTTCCGAAAAAAGGCTGCCAATGCATCATCATTCCATTTGGTCAGGACTGCCCACTTTTGGAATTTCTGACAGTACAACTCAGCGTCTTCAAGACCCTGATTTAATGCCAACAAGTTTTTTTCAGCTTGATCAGTGACATTAGGTTCATCGTGCAATAACCCCAGAGCCAGAAAAAATGCACAATTTCATTCAAAACAGGATCCCCAGGTGTCAGGGAAAAAGCCCAATCCTGAGGGTCGCCGCGCAGGAGAGAGATGACAATTTGAACCTGCTGTGCTGCGCTCCCCGAGGACTTAGGTTTTAAGGCAAAAAACAACTTACAGTTATTTTTGAAATTCAGAAATTTAGCCCGATCCCCCAAAAACAAATCTGGCATGGGAATCCTAAGTTCCACAACCGGCAACCTAGCAAGATAGGTAGCAATACTCCGAACCTCAGTGGCAAGCTGATCCACACGGCCAGACAACTGTGCAAGCTCTATTGAGAGAAAAAAAAATCCTCCTCAGCACCCAGAGAAAAAGAGGGAAAAAATGCAACAAAAAGGAAAAAAAAAATCTCTGACAACTCTGACAACTTCTTTTTTTTCTTTCCACACTATTTCTCCCTTTTGTGAGTACCATACAATCCTCAGTCTGGGCCGGTGATACTGTTGTGTTTTGGTAGCTGAGGAGAATAAGCAAAAACGGCAATACACCAGAGAGGCTGGAACCTATTGGATTGCAGCAACCTGAACCAACCACACAACTAAAGGCAGCCGTGGAGCGTTCCCACGTTGATCCCAGATGCCTCGCCACAGCCGGAGAGATAACTACACCTAAAGGCAGAAAGATGAAAGCTATCTGCCCTGAAGCAGATCCCCAAAGAAAATAGGAAGCCCCCAAACATGTAATGGCGGTTAGACAAGAAGAAACACGGACACAGACAGAAAATAGAATGAGCAAACGCTGGGGCCCAATCTGTCTAGACAGAAAAGTACAGGAAAGGATACTCACTGCAATCCAAAAAAACCCTAAAAAATACCAACTCTTCTGATTGCAAAAACACCAGAGATCACACGATCTCTACCACCTAAATCAGATCTCTGGTGTAACAAAACTAAGCCGCAGCCACTGAAAAAACAGGAAAAAGCAAATGAACAAATAACAGTGGCTTCAGATAAACTGAGAGGAGCACAAGCCCCCCGGAGGGGACCTGGCTGACCTCCACAAAAGTGCAGGGAACAATGCAAAAAGCAAGCACAAAAATAAAAGCAGAAAATATCTTATCTGATAGCAGAAGATGCAGGCAAGACTCAGCAAATATTCCAAATGAACCAGGAACCACAATTGAGACAAGAACAATTGATCACCGGCAACCATCATGGGAGGGAGCCTCCCTTATATCAGACCAGTCAGTGATCCCAGATTGCCATTCCTCGCTGAAAGGTTCAGAACTGTCTGTTACCACCAGAGGGAGCCTCTGCTCAGAAGCCATCTCTAGCACATTCATAACAGTGGTCCCTAAAAAAATGGTATTGTAAATTTTGTTGTAAAAATGGGAAATCGCTGGTCAACTTTTAACCCAAATAAATTTTGTTTCACAAATTGTGCTGACGTAAAGTAGACATATGGATAATGGTAGTTATTAACTATTTTGTGTGACATATTTCTCTGTTTTTAGGGCATAAAAATTCAAAGTTTGAAAATTGCAAAATTTTCCAAATTTTTGCCAAATTTCCATTTTTTACTCAAATTGATGCAAGTTATATCAAAGAAATTTTACCACTAATGTGAAGTACAATATGTCACAAAAAAAATTCTCAGAATCGCCAAGATACTTTGAAGCGTTGCAGAGTTATTACCTCATAAAGTGACAGTGGTCAGAATCGTAAAAATTGGCCCAGTCATTAGGCTATGTGCCCATGCTGCAGAATTGAAGCAGTTTTTTTGTCAGCAAATCCACACCCCCTTGCCCAGAAAAACGCATGAGGATTTTGACTCGTTTTTTATCCGTTTTTCATGCGTTTTTTCCAAAGCAAGTCTATGGCGGTGGAATCGCAGCGTTTCTGCAAAATTAATGAACATGCTGCATATTTTTCCGCAATGCGATTCCGCTGCGGAAAAATACTCTGCATGGGCACAGCAATTGCGGAATGTAGTTAAAATGAATGGGATGCATTTTGTAAACGCACCGTGGGAACACAGTCTTAATGTGCAAACCACCCCCACGGGTTTAAATTTGTCCAACATAAACATAATTATTTGGTGCTCATAAGATCATATATTAAAACCTCATCAAGTTGATTTTACTTACATTCTAATGTTTAACGATAACTTCATATTTACAACCGTCAACTTTTTATTACCATTATTGAACGTAATTGGAATGCTCTGTTTTCATATCAATGTTGTTAAAACCCAATAAAAATATTTAAAGTAAAAACAACAGTCAGAATTCTGGAATGGAAAAAATATGGTCCCTTAAAATGCAATAAGAATTATCCCCAGAGAGGGGACTTGGTAGAGCTGTAAACAGCTTCTCTCAAGTTCTAATTATCTTGTGACAGCAGTATACTATACCATAGTCTACTAAACAATACACCGATAACAACTGGCTGTATTCTACATCTGTACGCATTAGCAGCTCAGTGTGAAAAACTACATTGCATTCACAGATAACTGTAAGGTTTGTAATTCATAAAAGAAAGAAAGCAGTTGATTCTACTGTGATGTTAATAGATAAACTTTGCGTCTTTAAAGTTGAAAGCACCATGGTGAGAAAGTAATATTCAGGTACTACTTAGATCTTAGAAAATGAAAAAATTAATTATTGAAAAAGATGCAGACTATAATGAGCACATTCTATCAAAAGGCAAAATCTCGTTTTTGAAAATTAAATGGAAAATTACCGTACCTATTGTTTTATTTTTATACATATGTATATTAAAAAGGTACATTTTTTTACATATCTTTACATATCACAATCTGTATTAACCCCTTTACCCCCCGAAGGTGGTTTGCACGTTAATGAACAGGCCAATTTTTACAATTCTGACCACTGTCACTTTATGAGGTAATAACTCCAGAACGCTTCAACGGATCCCAGTGATTCTGAGAATGTTTTTTTAATGACATATTGTACTTCATGATAGTTGTAAAATTTATTTGGTATGACTTGATTTATTTGTGGGAAAAAAAATGAAATTTGGCAAAAAAATTTAAAATTTCTCAATTTTCCAACTTTGAATTTTCATGCCCTTAAATCACAGAGATACGTCAAACAAGATAGTTAATAAATAACATTTCTCACATGTCTACTTTACATCACCATTCTTTTTTAGGAAGTTATAAGGGTTAAAAGTTAACCAGCAATTTTTCATTTGTCCAGCAAAATTTACAAAATTATTTTTTAGGGACCACATCACATTTGAAGTCACTTTGAGGGTCTATATGAAACAAGATACCCAAAAGTGACACCATTCTAAAAACCACACCCCTCAAGGTGCTCAAAACCACATTCAATAAGTTTGGTAACCCTGTATGTACTTCACATGATGGTACTTCTCATTAACATTTTACTTTTTTTCACAAAAAATTGATTTCAGATCCAATTTTTTTTATTTTGACAAGGGTAACAGGAAAAATGGACCCCAGAATTTGTTGTGTAATTTCTCCTGAGCATGCCGATACCCCATATGAGGGAGAAAACCACTGTTTGTATGCACGGCAGAGCTTGGAAGGGAAGAAGCACCATTAGACTTTTTGAATGCAAAATTTGATGTAACAATTGGCGGATGGCATGTCCCATTTGGAGAGCCCCTGATGTTCATAAACATTGAAAATCCCCCACAAGTGACATCATTTTGGAAACTAGACTCCTCATGGAACTGATCTAGATGTGTGGTGAGCACATTGAACCCTCAGGTGTTTCACAGAAGTTTATATCATTGAGCGGTAAAAATTTAAAAAAATTAAATTTTCCGCACAAATGTTTTTAGCACAAAATATTGCATTTTCATATGGGTAACAGGAGAAATTGCACCATACAATTTGCTGTGCAATTTCTCCTGAGTATGACAATACCCAATATGAGGGAGAAAAGTACTGCTTGGGGCACAGCAGGACTCGGAAGGGAAGGAGCATCATTTGACTTTTTGAATGTAAAATTTCCTGGAATCATTAGCACATTTGAAGAGCCCCTTATCTGCCTAAACAGAGAAACCCCCCAGAAGTGACCCCATTTGGAAACTAGATCCCTCAAGGAATGTATTTTGATGTGTGGTGAGCACCTTGAACCCCCAGGTGCTTCACAGAAGTTTCTAACATTGAGCCATAAAAATAATAAAATCACATTTTCCTCACAAAACTGATATTTTAGCCCCAAATTTTGCATTTTCATAAGGTTGACAAGAAAAATTGCACCATTGCGTCGATACCCCATATGTTGGGGAATACTACTTTTGAGGCACAGTGCAAAGCTCAGAAGGGAAGAGGCACCAAACTGGAGTTCAGATTTTGAGGGAATGGTTTGAGCGTGCCATGTCATATTGACAGAGCCCCCTATATGTGAAGTCATTTTAGAAACGACACTCCCCAATGAATTCATCTAGTGGTGCAATGATCATATTGACACCACATGTGCCTCACATAATTTTATGCCACTAAGTGGTGAATAAAGAATAAATTACATTTTTACCACTAACATTTTTTAGAATTTTAAAAGTTTTTAATTTTCCTAAAGGCTAATAGGATTTTTTTTACAACAAACTGAGGTCCATTTTTTCCTGAGTGCACCAATATCCTACATGTAATCAGGAAATATTTTTCAGGCTCAGTACAAAGCTCAGAAGACAAGGAGCACCAGATTTTACTGTTATGGTTTGCAGGTGGCATGACCAACTGGGAGAGCCCATGAGGTGCCAGAGCAGCAGAACTCCCCTTAAGTGACCCCATTTTACAAACTACATCTCTCAATGAATTCACCTAGGAGTGCAGTGATCATATCGACAACACCGGTGTATCATAAAATTTTATACCATTACCGCCAAAATTTTGTTTTAGCCCCAGATTTTACATTTCCACAAAAGAAGTGGGTAAAAATGGCACCAAAATTTGTCCCACAATTTCTACTGAATGTGGAAATACCCCATATGTGGCTGTACAGTATTACTTAGCAATAGGGAGAGACTCGGGAGGAACGGAGAGCTATTGGCCTCCTGGAGCGCAGATTTTCCTATAAAAGTTTGCGGACTCCATGTACAGAGCCCATAATTGCTAGTAGAGCAGAATCCCCTCAAATGACCCAATTTTGGAAACTATGCCCCTTGGGGAATTCATCTACAGGTGTAATGACGATTTTCAAGACACAAGCTGCATTGAATGTTGGCGAGTGAAAATTACAAACTGCTGTTGTAGTGACCAGTATGCTGTAGTGACCAGTACGTTGTAGTCACGTAGTCACCAGTACGTTATGCCCAGCCCATGCTTCTGGAGGCATGCACCCATAAGTTAGGCGGGCTTTCATCTCTTCAGAAGTGCGAAAGTGGATGCAATATGGGATTTAGGTACTCTGTGGGGCTCATAAGCGAGGGGGCATTTGGATTTGAAGACGGAGAATTTGCTGAATTTCATTTGGCGGGTGAGGAGCCATTTTGCTTTTCCAGAGTCTTTGTACTACCAGTAACGTGGAAGCCCCCTGTAATTCCATTAACAGATGACAGATTTGAGTGGGGACTTGCTTTTTTGTGGCTTGAATTGAAGCTATTATTGGTAAAATTGGGAACATTAACATAATTAACATTACATAACGTTTGGGATCACATTTATCCAGTGCTGTATGCTGACCACTTACTTTGGGGTTTCCATCTAAATCTCTGAGCGACGTGATCCAGATGAAACCCCTCTAATGAGGCAACAGAGTTACTCAGGTCTCTGTTCAGCCGTGTCCTTCTTTTCAGAAGTGCACAAAACTGTGGCCGATGGCACTTTTATGCAATCCTAAAAAGACAGACACTGCCAGCTCACAGGTCAGTCGGCGTCCACAATGCCTCCGTCTGCCTCATTATAGAGAATCTTCTGCCAGAGGTTCTGCCTGAATCACGTATTTCAGAGATTTGCACGGAAACCCCGATGCTAGAGCTCAGCGCAGAGTGCGGGATAAATGTGCAACAAGCCTTTCTGCAATGTTTGGGAGGCAGAATGAAAAAATCAACAGCAGGTGAAGAATTAATTGGTTTATTTATTTTTTACGCCGTTACTCGTGTGGTACAAATGACTAGGCGACTTTATTCTTCGGTTCGGTGCGATTACAGCAATACCAGATTTATATCGGGTTTTGACTGCTGTCACAAACTAAAAGAAGCTTTTTATTGCAAAAAATAGTTTTTGCATCACCACATTTTGAGGGCTATAATTTTTCCATATTTTGGCCCACAGAGTCATGAGAGGGCTTGTTTTTTGTGGGACTAGTTGACGTTTTTATTGGTACCTGTCATGCCCTCAGCCGCTGGTCTGGTCTCTCATGGACATGGGGACCAGCGTGCCTCACATGGCGCTATGCACCTCACTCACCCTGTCCATGGCTCCAGATGATCGGCGGCTCGGCTCCCTTATAGGAACTTGCATCCCCTTGGCAGGTCTCCTGGAAATGCTCTTAGGAGGCGTGCCCTGCTTCCTGCACATACTTAAAGCAGCAAGGCACCTGTTTTAGGGCTGTCTGTACTGTGATGGTCTGTGCATACTTAAAGTCCTCACTTCCTTTGGGAGGTGCTTGGGCAACTTTGTGTTTTGCTCTTAGTTGCTATTCTCAGGTCCCTGATCAGTGCTTGCTTATTCTGTCTTGCCTGAACTAATATCCAGTGTTTTTCCCCTAGTGCTGTTGTCCCGAATACCTACCATCTACATTTGGACACAGATAGTATCCTTGGACCCTGCTGGTTCTCTTTCTCTGGTTCCCTGGACCTCTCGCTCCTCCTCTCCCAGTACCTCTGTCCTGTTTGGGTCTGACCCTTTGGTCAATGGAGTTATTCCACGTGAGCTTCCTTGGCTGCGCCGGGTCTATCCCTGTATAAGAGTTTGCTTGTTGGAGCTCCCACGGGGGTATTCTGTGTTTCAGCCCAGGGGGTTCTCCAATGTGGGTTTATCTGCTTTATAACCTGAATACAGCTTTACTGATTCATCTGACATCCTTGTCCGGCTGGTTCCTAGGGTTCAGCTTCCACAGAGTTCTCTGTGGTCTAGTGGATTCACTAACCTTGCTCTGCCTGCCTTGGCATGACAGATTTTGCCCACACCATTGACCCCGCTGATACCCAATTCTCCATCCAAAGGGAACTAGCCTGCCTTCGACAAAGTCAGGATGTCATGTATAGTGTACAGTTCCTATAGCGTCTTGTGCTTGGGTGCGAGGAAAACACAGGAGACATAGGTTGAAAAGAAATGACTTGTATTACTTCATACAAGCATGCAGAAAAGGTCACACAGTTTGCAGGAACAGCGACAGGAGACACAGCAGGCCAGAGTAACTTCAAGCACTACAATAAATCTCCAAAGCAGGTTCAGGATCTCTTCTCTGTACCGTAATTCCTCTGCAAACATGGATTCACCAAACAGCAGGTTTCCAGAGTCCAAAAGTGTTCCAAGGTTCCTCAGTAGGGAATAGCTGGAGTACAAGTCCAAGGCTTCCAGGAGTCAGGTCGCAGACTGAGGCTTGATTCAGGAGCACTGATTGTTCAGCTGAGGCTGCTTAAGAAGCAAGAGGGAAGAATCAGGGCGGGAACATGAAAACTGGAAACTCCATATTAACTGAGGGCAAGAGCTGCAGAAAGACAGAAAGCAAAATGGCCGACGGAAAACTGAGTTTCAAGGAACATGTCAACAGAGACAAAGAACCTTACATTACTCCCCCCTTAGGGACAACCTCCGGATGACCTCAGACCAGGCTTGTCAGGGTACCTCTGATGAAACTGGCGGAGCAGGCGAGAAGCATTTACATTATTGACTGGTTCCCATGAGTTGTCCTCCACTGGGTAGCCCTGCCATTTAATCAAATATTGCAACTGATTTCTGTACAACCTGGAATCTAGAATCCTTTCCACCATAAATTCTTCCTGACCATCGACCAGCACTGGGTCAGGGCAAGGAGAAGAACGTCCAGGAAACGTATTGGGTGTTGCAGCCTTTAGTAGGGATACATGAAAGACAGGGTGGATTCTCATAGTTCTGGGTAGTTGAAGACGACAAGCAACAGCACTTATAATCTTATTGATCTTATAAGGTCCAATGTACTTATGTCCCAATTTAGACGATGGAATCTTTAATTTAAGATTTCTGGTTGACAGCCAGACCAAATCTCCTACCTTGAAAGCTGGTGCAGGTTTACGAAATTTATCTGCTGCTTTCTTGTACCTTTCCTGAGCCAATTCTAGATTTTCCTTTAGAAGATCCATATTCTTTTGTAAAGAAGTGATCTTTCAGAAACTGCCGGCAAGGGCGTATCTATGGGAAATCGAGGAAGAATGTTAGGATGATAACCTAGATTGGAGTAAAAAGGAGACTGCTTAGTGGAGGCGCTCTGAGAGTTGTTATAAGAGAACTCAGCCAGTGGAAGTAGATCCACCCAATCATCCTGTAGGTGGCAGATAAAACAGCGGAGATACTGCTCCAGGGTCTGATTGGTTTGTTCTGTCTGTCCATTAGTCTGGGGATGAAAAGCAGAAGAAAGGTTTACTTTAATGTCCAATGCTGCACAGAAATTTTGCCAAAACCTTGAAGTGAATTGCACCCCTCGATCCGAAATGACCTCATCCGGTACTCCATGTAAGCGAAACACATTCTTAATCATCAAGTCTGATGTCTGTTTTGCAGTGGGTAAGCCGACACAAGGGATAAAATGAGCTGCCTTTGTTAGACGGTCAACCACCATTAGAATGGTGTTCTTCCCTTGAGAGATTGGTAACTCCACAATGAAGTCCATAGAAATGGATCCCCACGGGCGGGACGGGGTGGGAAGAGGTTGCAACAGACCAGTTGGTGAGGAGCGAGGTGTTTTGCATCTTGCACAGACTTCACATGAAGTGACATAGTTTAAGACATCTTTCCTGTAAGTGGGCCACCAAAAGAAACGAGAAAGAAATTCTTGTGTCTTTAGAATTCCCCTATGCCCGGCTATCTTGGAATCGTGGATGAGTTGCAATACTCTCAATCTGACTGTTTCAGGTATATACAGACGTTGTCCCTGAATCCACACACCATTCTTAAAGACAAGACTTACGTCCCTTGGGGGTTGAGCCAACAAAGAATCCGCATGGTATGCTTCCTTGATGTCCTTAAGTAGGTCTTGATTATGAATCACTTCCAGGAATCTAGAGTCAGGAAGAATAGTCTTAGGAGGAGTAAGTGGACGTGTCTCTGCTGAATGAATCCTAGAGAGTGCATCAGCCTTTCCATTGCGCGATCCTGGTCTATAAGAAATGACAAAATTAAATTGGTTTAGGAAAAGATTCCAGCGAGCCTGGCGAGGAGTCAGGCACTTAGCCGACCTGATAAATTCAAGGTTACGATGGTCTGTCAGGACGACTATTTGCTGTGCAGCTCCCTGAAGAAGGTGTCTCCATTCCTTGAAGGCGGCAATAATGGCCAACAATTCTCTATTGCCCACATCGTAGTTCCTCTCAGCCGAAGACAACTGCTGGGAAAAGAAGGCACAGGGATGCAAGACATTCTTCTCACCTGTTCTCTGAGAGACTATAGCTCCAACGGCACAGTCTGAAGCATCCACCTCTATTATGAAGGCAAGCTCGGGGTTGGGATGTACTAAGATAGGTGCGGTGGTAAATTTATCCTTTAAACAGGAAAATGCTTCCTGAGCTTGCGGGGTCCAGGAGAACCTAGACTGTTTCTGGGTAAGTTGGGTGATAGGTGACACTACCTCAGAAAAATTCTTAATGAAACGTCTATAGAAGTTGGCAAACCCGATGAAACGCTGCACCTCCTTCACATTTCTAGGAATTGGCCAATCCTTGATGGCTTGGGTCTTGCTTCCATCCATACTAATCCCTTGAGTAGATAGTACATACCCCAGAAATTGAATTTCGGTCCTATGGAATTCACATTTTTCAAGTTTGATGTAGAGATGGTTTTGTCTTAGGCGTTCTAAGACCATTCTCACATGTCCATGATGTTCCTCTGTGGAGTTAGAAAAAATTAGAATATCATCCAGATAAATCACCACAAATGTATCTAGGAGATCCCTGAAGATATCATTCACGAAGTGTTGGAAAGTGGCTTGGGCGGTACTCAGACCAAAAGGCATAACTAGATATTCAAAGTGTCCATAGCGTGACCTGAAAGCAGTCTTCCATTCATCCCCAGGTCTGATATGGACCAAGATATAGGCCCCACGGAGATCCAGTTTAGAGAAAATTTTGGCATGCCGCACTCTCTCCAACAACTCAGGGATTAAAGGCAATGGATAACGGTTTCTAATAGTAACCTTATTGAGTTCCCTATAGTCTATGCAGGGTCTCAGAGATCCATCTTTCTTCTTCACAAAGAAGATGGGTGCACCTGCGGGAGATGAAGAGGGGCGTATGAAGCCCTTGGCTAAATTTTCGTCTATATAATCCTTCAAAGCTTTTAGCTCGGGCCCCGCTAGGGGGTAGATCTTACCAAAAGGTATCTCGGCTCCGGGTAATAATTCAATTGGACAATCATATGGACGGTGAGGAGGAAGCTGATCAGCGTTCTTCTTGTCACATAAATCGTCATAGTCCTGGTATACAGCTGGTAGTTCAGGGACTGACATGGTTCCTTTAGGAACAGAGCAAGCTGAAACTCCTTGACTCATCTGTTTCTCCGGAAAGTGTAATTCCTTGGTCTCCCAGTTAATCATAGGATTCTGCGCTTGCAGCCATGGTAGCCCTAGAATGATGGGAAAGTGGGGAGTAGAGATAAGCAAAAAAGACATTTTCTCCTGATGATCTTTACCCATAAGGACCCTCAAAGGCTCTGTTTCTTGATCCACTGGTCCAGAAGTCAGTAGAGAGCCATCCACAGTCTCCATCTGTACTGGAGTAGCCTTCTTCACTGAACGTATCCCCTGTTTCAGAGCAAAGGAGATATCCATAAAATTTCCACTTGCTCCTGAGTCGATCATAGCAGAGCTAGACACCCAGACTGAGTCAACCCAGAGTTTGATGGAAAGGAAGCAATGAGAATTGTTTCTTTTACAACTCAGCTGGGACACCGCTGAGGAAACTTGAAAAATTGCAGCGTTTATACCGTCATCGTCCCCAGAACTAACAGAGTTTAAGTCCGAGAAATCAAGATCTCTTGCAGCAGATCTCTCTGGAGCCTGAGGCTCGGACATGACAGAGCTCCTCTCGCAACACTCACAGTGAATGACTGCTGCAGTAGTCTTACGAGAACGGCTGGGGCAGTTTATAATGAAGTGCCCTGACTTACCACAGTAGAAACATAGATTTTCCTTTATACGATGTTCTTTGCGTGCATCACTAACCCATCTTTGTAAAGAGTCCACCTGCATGGGTTCAGGTTTTGGTTCCCTTGTGATCCTACTCAAAGGTTCCTTAGCTGAGGAGGGAGGTAGTAAAAGGTTAGTGCGATTATTTTCAAACCATCTCTCTTGTCTGCGTTCAGTCAGACGAGCATCAATACGGATACAATAGTTAATAAAGTCACCTAACGCAGTGGGAGGGTCGGCACGAGCAAGTTCATCCTTAATCAGTGGAGACAACCCTTTCCGAAAAATAGATTTTTTAGCGGAAGTGTCCCAAGTGGTACAAGAGCCCATCTCCTGAAATCCAGGGCATATTCGGCTACTGAACGCTTACCTTGGCGCAAAGTTAACATGGCTGCTTCAGCTGTTGCACCTCGATTGGGGTCATCAAACACCTGCCCCATGGCTGAAATAAAAGCATCAAGGTGATTCAAACATTCATCCTCAGTCTCAATCAGAGGATTTGCCCACATCAAAGCCTTATTGGTAAGCAACATGATTATAGTAAGCACTTTGGATCGTTCAGTGGGAAATTGTGAAGCATGTGCAGAGAAAAATAAATTGCATTGATTAATAAATCCCCTGAATTTCTCACGTTCACGGCCAAAATGAAAAGGAGGTAATTTGGGGATCCCAGAACTTGGGGTTATGGCAGGAGCCTGGGCTCGTTCCTCTAGAGCCTCAATCCTGGCTCGCAATTCCTGGGTAGTCTGTCCAAACACTTGCAAATTATGATTAGTGAGGTCCTGTAGGCTTGCAAAACGGGTTTTTAGAGTCTGTACATCTGAAAGGATTGTATCAGTCACTCCGCAAAGTTCCTTTATGCGGGCCTCCATCTTCCAGATCTTTTAAGGCAGAGGTGCTGGAAGGAGAAGAGGAAAGGAAAAAAAAAAAAAACATAGTTTTTACCTGTGGTAACACTCCAGAGTAAAATTTTAAGGGAATGCGCTCACCTGGAATGGTTGTGAGAAGTCACAACCACTGTCATCACATAAGGTATTAAACGGACATCTGATATCCACAGTCACAGCAGACACGGCTTTCCCAGACCTAGCAGACACTAAACATTGGCTCCTGAATCTTGTCATGTATAGTGTACAGTTCCTATAGCGTCTTGTGCTTGGGTGCGAGGAAAACACAGGAGACATAGGTTGAAATGAAATGACTTGTATTACTTCATACAAGCATGCAGAAAAGGTCACACAGTTTGCAAGAACAGCGACAGGAGACACAGCAGGCCAGAGTAACTTCAAGCACTACAATAAATCTCCAAAGCAGGTTCAGGATCTCTTCTCCGTACCGTAATTCCTCTGCAAACATGGATTCACCAAACAGCAGGTTTCCAGAGTCCAAAAGTGTTCCAAGGTTCCTCAGTAGGGAATAGATGGAGTACAAGTCCAAGGCTTCCAGGAGTCAGGTCACAGACTGACTGAGGCTTGATTCAGGAGCACTGATTGTTCAGCTGAGGCTGCTTAAGAAGCAAGAGGGAAGAATCAGGGCGGGAACATGAAAACTGGAAACTCCATATTAACTGAGGGCAAGAGCTGCAGAAAGACAGAAAGCAAAATGGCCGACGGAAAACTGAGTTTCAAGGAACATGTCAACAGAGGCAAAGAACCTTACACAGGATCAATTGGTGACTTGCATGCAGACCCTGGATGCCCGTCTCAATTTTCTTCAGGCTGCTGAACGCATTAAAGCTACACAACTTGCGGATTTACATCAGGAATTGACCGGCAATTTAAGATTCAAATCCAGATGTTGAATTATATGACCTATGTGGATGAACACCTAACCAACTTGCAAATGATGGCCGCTTCTCCTCCGGTACTGGTACCCGTGCTCAATCCAATGAGTGGTAATGCATCCGGTCCTTCTTCTCATCTCTGTAAACCCACTTTGGTGATCCCAAATTGGGCAGGGGGTTTCTGAACCAGTGTCAGCTGCATTTCCTGTTGTTGCCTCAGCAGTATCTGACAGATGTAGCTAAGGTGGCGTTCCTCGCCTCCCACTTGGAAGGAGAACCCTTGGCATGGTTCAATCCCTTCCTGGAGTGGAACGATCCTAATGTGTCCCATCTTCAAAATTTCCTGGACACCTTCCAAAAGATCTTTGACGAGCCAGGTCAAATGGCGTCATCGATGGAAGCTCTCTTCAACCTACAAGGTTGAAAAGTATGCCATCCAGTTCCATACTCTGGCTTCTGAGTTACAATGGTCTGATGAACCCTTGATTGGAGTCTTCTGACGTAGGTTATCCATGCGGCTTGAGGATGAATTGGTGGTTCGGGATCTACTTCCACCTTCAGGAACGGACCAAGGAAAGAGCCCAGGAGAGGCTATTTCCCTGTTTAGCTCCATTTTTCCAAAAATGCTGTGCTGTGACCTAGGTGTCAGAAATGCCTCCAGGGTATTCCCCATGATGTTCCCATGTCATTTCACCACTACAAGGACCCCCGGGGGGTGTCGTGGCAAAAATGCTTGGTTTTCCCATAGACTTACATTGGGCTCGTTGCTCGGGTCGAGCACCCGAGCATTCCAATTTGATCTACCCGAGCGATGAGCACCCGAGCATTTTAGTGCTCGCTCATCACTAGTGATTATCAGTATCTGTGAAGGAACTTGTGGTGAAAGTGTTGAACAGAAGATCAGAGTAGGGAGAGTGGGAAAAGAATCATAGGATTGAGACGTGGTGAGTTTCATGGCCATTGACCCAAGTTTTCAATGTTTTGTTCATCAAGCCACTTAGTTATCACTGTTGCCTTGTGACATGGTGCTTCTATATGCTGCTATATGTTGGAAAAAGCTTTGTTCATCACCAAATTGCTCCTGTATCAATGGGAGACGTTGCTTTTGGAGAATGCTTAGACACTATTCCTTATACATGGAAGTGGTCTTAGGTAATATTGTGATTGAGCCACTCCATGGATTCTTCCAGATGTCCCAAACATTATGAAGGGGGCTTAATCAAAGAAAATGACATCAGTCCTCTGCAGTCCTCTTAAATGAAGAAAGATGCTACCGACGCATTGAGAATTTTGATAATGAAAAATCAGTCCAAGAGGAGAAAAAAGCAGATTTCTCTGATAAGATATATTACAAATTTTCTTATTGTCACATACACTATTGATTTATGAAACAAAAATAAAAATTATGGTGACTCTTTAATCTCTTCCTGACAGAGCTATTTGTTTTTTTTTTCATTTTTGCTTTTTCCCTCAACTTCTTCTAAGAGCCATAACTTTTTTATTTTTCTGGCCGCATAGCCCTATGAAGGCTTGTTTTCTGCGGGATGAGTTGTATTTTGGAATTAGACCACTTAATTTATCAAATAATCCCTGAAAAGCGGGAAAAGATTTCAAGTGCGTTTAAATTGCAAATAAAAGTGCAAACGTGTTTTTTATTTTATTTACCATGTTCACTATACGATAAAACTGAACTGGCAATATGATTCTCCAGGTCATTACGATTACGTATATACCAAACAAGTACAGTTTTCTTTAAGTAATGAAAAAAATTGCTTTTGTCACCCTAATGTTTTACATTTTTGGAATATGAGGCTGTTTGAGGTTTTGTTTCTGCACCTGAGCTGACGTTTTTATTGATAATATTTTGGGTTAGATACAATGTTTTGATTGCTTCATATTGCATTTTATTGCAAAGTTGCGGCATTCAAAAATCATAGTTGTGGCTCTTCGATTCCTTTTCTTGTTATGCCATTTAACGATCGGTTTAATTTATTTAAGATTTTGATAGATTGAACTTTTACGAATTGAGCAATACCAAATATGTGTATTTTTATTTCTTTTTTAATTGTTTTATTTTTAGTGGAGCAAAACAGAGGGGAGATTTGAACTTTTTTTTTTTTTTATTTTTTTTTAATTTTAAAAATATTTTTTTCACATTAAAAATATTTTTTTTACATTTTACTGTATTTATTTGTCCCCTTAGGGAACTTGAAGCTGCATTTATGCAATCGCTTGTATTATACATGTCAGTGCATTAGCACTGCTATGTAAAATGAAAATCATGATCTCCTCTGAATGCCAGTTAAACGCTGGCTTTCTCAGCAGTATTGTAATGACAGGCACCAAGGTCTTCAGCAAACTCCCTGCTGTCATGACAATCCATGAGCATCTCGCGATCATATCACAACGCTCAGGGGCTGGCTGGCAAATTTTAGCCTGTGGCAAGTACACAACAGTGGCCCATGAGCTTCAGTGGCCAATCTTTAACCTACTTACAGTACCTCAGGCTGCTGCATAAAACAACAACCGAGCTTACTAAATAGATACGGGCGAAAACTAAGCTTTCTATATAGTTATGTGAGAAAAAACAAGCTTAATACATGGATATGGGAACAGAACTAAGCTTAGGACATGTATATGTTACCAGAACTAAGCTTACTACATAGATATGGGAGCCAAACCTAGCTTGCTACTTAAATACGGGAACAGAACCAAGCTTACTACATAAAAACGGAACAGAATTAATCTTGCTACATAAATACACAAACAGAACTGAGCTTACTACATAAATACAGGAACAAAACCGAGCTTACTACAGTATGGGAACACTCCCAAACACCGTAAAACATCAAAGTCAAGTACATACATTTGAGAACACACCCAAGCTTACTACATATTAATGATTGAAACAAAGATTACTACACAGATACAAGAACAGAATCGGTTATCAGAAACATAAATTTGTGGCTTGGAAGTTGCATTTTTTCCTCATAATTTTTGCCATATTCAAACAGCATGTTTTCTCACTGCGCTTGTTACGTGACCACTCCATACGTGATACACAAGTATGAGTCAACCTCTTTTTTTTTTTCAAAATCTTTCTTTATTGAAATTTTTAGAACATACACATTATGCACATGAAATAAACAGTGACATTAAGAAAAATACAACAAGTTCTTGTTCCATCAACCATCAATATGTAACTCATCCCCATCAGTATGAAATTTCCCACGGGACGTCCATATAAGTATCTATTGCAGGAGGGGTTTTGACTGACCCCAAGCTACTCCTGCAGCAGCCTACAAGTCGGATTAATGTGACATAACATGGGTGTGAGAACCCAATACGTATCTCAGAACAAAGAACCCAAACAATGACAGTTATGACACAACGTAGCACGACACAAAACGCCAGACAAAGGACAAAGACAACGAACAACAAAGAACAAACGACAAAGACAAATACAGTAGACGAGGACGTCAGATCATGGATGTCGGGGCAGCATCATCCTGAAGCACAGTGGCGCAATCCGAAAGAAGAGTCAGTGACCAGAAGAAAGATGGAAGAGAGATAGATAAGACGGCAAGGAGGGTAGGAAGAAGCAGTGTAAGAGAGGAACGAAAAAGATGAGGGAGGACAGGAGTAAAGGTGAAAAGCGGGGGTGGTTAACAGAGCAGTGAGGCATAAGACTAAAAAAAAGAACACCCAAACCCTGGTACCCTGGAATCTATAGCTGCTGAGCAGCTATGTGTGGGAGGGGCTGTCCATCCGTCACCACATTCGTGGAACCTGTACTCTTCCACCTCTGCCACGGTTCCCAGGTATCTAAATGCTTATCATGTTTCCCCCTTTCCCAACTAGTCAATTCCTCTAGCCGTTGTAATTGGTTAACCTTATCCATCCATTCCTCTCGACTAGGGACCAAGGTACTGTTCCAAAATCTGGGCACCAAGAGTTTGGCTGCAATAATAAGAAAGGTGATTAATGAGCCCTTCCGCAGTCGCACACTCTGGGTATCCAAATTCAGCAGCACCAAAGAAGCCTCTAACAATATAGTGTAGCCCAAGATCTCATTTACACAATTATTCACCATCTCCCAGAAAGCCCTAAGTCGCGGACAAGACCACCAGATGTGTACCAGCGTGCCACGTTCCACTCCACAGCGCCAGCACCTGTCTGATGCCTGCAGATACATCTGTGCCAATCTAACCGGATGCCTGTACCAGCGTGAGACCACTTTATAGGTATTTTCCTGAGTGAGGACACAGGAAGAAAAACCATGCGCCCTCTCCAGTATCTGGCGAATATTGGCCTCAGAAAAGACCATATCCAACTCTCCCTCCCATTGCATTAGAAAAAAGGGACGCTTGGGGGCATTTTCTGCGATCAATCGGTAATACAGGCAAGAGGTCAGCTTTCCCGGGAGAGTCGGCTGAGCGACCACCATCTCAAACCACGAAGGAGGACATCTATGGGTCTCCAGACCTAAAAACTTTTTCCAGAAAGACCGAACATGTTGGATATGGGTGTCGCCCAAGCCCACCTCACTTGCTATATATTGAAAAAGATCCTCAGTGTGCGCTGCCTCACCTTCGAGCAAGTCCCCTAGGGACCATTTAGAGAGTCTCTTCCACACCCCTAGGTGGTCATGGAAATCAGGGTTAACAACCCAAGGCAACACCGACAGGGGAGTACAATGAAATGGCCTGGGGAAAAGTCTTTGCTCGTCCAGGGTGAGTTTTTCCGTCAGAGGAATTCCGCGAAAAAGCCAATGCATGTCTTTCACCTTGCCCCGTGCCCTGGCAGATGAGCCTCGCCCATGGCGCCATGACGAGGTCCATAGCATTGCAACCCCTCTATCTCCCAATAGTTCAAACGCCAAGCTCTTGCAGGAAGTACGCCTAGAAGCCGACAGCAAGTCTGCCAGAAGACGGAGTTGAGACGCTTTATAATAAACCTCCATGTCTGGCAGGGCGATGCCCCCCACGTGGGTAGTCCTCCTCAAAGCCGCGTGGGCCTGTCTAGGTTTCTTCCCTCCCCAAATAAAGCTCGAGAAAAGTCTACGCACGGTAGTAAAAAAGGACTTAGGGACGGGAATAGGGAGTGTCTGCAAAAAATACAAAATTTTGGGCATTACATAAGATTTTACAATATTTTTTCTACCCAGCCAGGAGAGATACGGGATATTAATAGAAGATAATTGGCCCCTCACTTTCTGCAAAATATGACCATAATTGAGCTCATATAACGAATCTAAGTGTTCAGGGATCCGAACCCCCAGGTGTGTAATAAAGGTGGGCGCCCAGGCGAACGGGAAGTTCTCTTGAACCCTCCCCCTCCTGCCAGGCGAAAAATTGTGACCCAACATCTCGCATTTATTGAGATTAATTTTATAATTAGATACGGAACCAAATGATTCCAATAAAGACAACAAAGGGCCCAACGATAATTCCGGAGAAGGTAAGAAAAAAAGTAAGTCATCCGCGAAGGCATTCACCTTATGACACCTACCCCCCACCGAGATCCCCTGTATCCCTTGGGACGCCCGAACAGCCTGTAAGAAGGGCTCTAGCATCAATACAAATAAAGTAGGGGACAGTGGGCAACCCTGTCTCGTTCCATTCCTAATTTCGAATGGAGCGGACATTAAGCCATTAACTTTGACCCGGGCTCTAGGGGTGGAATACAGGTTACGCACTATTTTAATAAACTGGGCCGGAAATTTGAATCGAGTCAGAACCAATTCCAAGAATCCCCAGTCCACCCGGTCGAAAGCCTTTTCGGCATCAGTGGCTAAGAGCGAGAGAGGTAGGTCCCTTGCGGCAGAGTGTGCCATGGCATATATCACGCGTTGAATGTTGTCTCTACCCTCCCTGCCCGGGACGAAGCCCACCTGATCCGGGTGGACTAGGGATCCCAAGAATCCAGAAATCCTGGATGCCAACAACTTCGTCCACAGCTTATAGTCCGTGTTGAGGAGGGAAATGGGCCTGTAACTGCCACATTCCAGCAAGTCCTTATCGGGTTTGGGCAGAACAGTTATGTGGGCGTCCAAGGATGCCTGTCCCAAGGGCAGGCCTTTAAGCAGAGCATTAAAATAGTTCACTAAAAAGGGAGCCAAGGTCGGAAAAAACTTTTTATAATAGAGTATCGGGTAGCCATCCGGCCCTGGGCTTTTCCCGGTAGGGATGTCTTTCAAAACTAGCCAAATTTCCTCAGAGGTAAATGGTGTCATAAGAGAGGACCTATCCGATTCCCCCAGGGTTGGGAGATCTACTGAGCGTAAAAAGGCGGCAGCCAAATCCTTCTTTGCCGCCGGAGACAGAGTCGAATCCTTCTCATGTAAATTGTAAAGGTCATGATAGTAGGATGCGAACCTGTCCGCTATAGCTTGAGAATCTGTCAACACTGTGCCATCCTGTGCCTTTAGTCGTTGGATAAGAGAGGTTTGGTGTAATTGTTTTATCATTGCGGTCATGGCCTTGCTCCCCCTGTTACCATGCACATACGTCGTGTGACGGGCGTGGAGGTATGCTTTCGCAAGTCGCACATTCAGTAGATCACTCAACTGCGAACGTAATGTCTGGAGTTCAGCGAATACCGAACGCGCCAATGACTTCTTATGTTGGGATTCCAGTCTATAGATGTCTGACAGCAGGGCGTGAAGCTTGGCTGTCCTACATTTCTTAAAATGCGCACCCAAAGCAATAAAATGGCCCCGCAGGACCGCCTTATGTGCCTCCCACGTGGAAGCCGCGGATACCCCATCTGTAACGTTCAACGCAAAGTACTCAGAGATTCGAGAAGCGATAGACGCCATCTCCTCTTTACTATCCAACAGGGTCGGATTCAATTTCCAAGACCAATTGGTGCCTATACGCCCCGGTAGTGACATGGTTAAGGAAATTGGAGCATGGTCTGACAGGGAAATCACACCCACTGAAGCCTCCAAGACACAGTGAAGTATGGACTGTGAAACAAATAGGAAGTCTATCCGATGGTATGAATCATGGACCTGCGAATAAAAGCTGTAATCTCTATCGTTGACATGTAAAGATCGCCAACCATCTACCACCTTCAGTTCCTGCAAGAGCTTATGTATGGCGCGCAAAGCTCTCTGAGCAATCTTGGAGTGGCCGGACGATGTGTCCAGCAGAGGTTGTAACGCTATGTTCCAGTCACCCCCCAGTATCAACACGCCCTCTCCCAAACGTTTGAACTATGCGCAGCATCTTAAGTAGCCAGGCAGCCGTATTTTTGTTGGGGGCATGAAGATTACATAGTGTGATTAGTTGGCCGTCCACGGTCCCTTTGAGTAACACGTATCTACCCTCTGTGTCGATAAGTGAAGCAGCGCACAAAAATCTGCAATCAGCACGTACACCAACACCTACCCCTCTTGACCTGGAAGCTGACGCCGTGGAGTGGAACCACTGTGAATAATGGAACCGGGCGGGCAACTGAGGAATCCCGTTGTCGCGGAAATGGGTCTCTTGCAAAAAGAGAAAATCTGGGAGATCAGGCCTGAGAAGGGAGAAAACCTTGCTGCGCTTAAGCGCAGAATTGAGACCCTTTACATTATATGATATTATCTTAAGCGACAAAGGAGCCATCATAGAGTCCAGTAATACAGAACAAGCTTAGCATATAACCCCCAAATGCCCACCAGTCCATCATGCCTAACAGATCAGAAAGGGTACGGAGACAAAGAAAAAGAGAAGAGTAAAGGAGCACAGTGAAACGGGTCATTAGTATGAAAAGCAAGAGGGAGGTTAAGAGATGAGCAGAGCAGCCACTGTCAGGGGCGAAAAAGGGAATGGCAAGACCTGGGACAAAGCGCCACCACCGGGAGAAAGGGGTAACGACCCCAACCAACTGCAGCATTTGAAAACAAGGTGCAGAGCTCCCGACGTCCAAGACCAACAAACACACAGACATAAACAACATCCACCACAAACACAACACAGAACATAGATGATTCCCTAAGGAACCCAACCAAAGGTTGTCAAAGCAGCCATACTGGTGTATATACCTGAGTATACACAAACTCGGGGAGCTCCAAAAGGATAGCAAATAATTATAAGCCAGCCTAGATCAGGGGTAAAATAGTCCCCCGCCTGTGAACTGAAAAAAAAGCTCCAAATCAATAAATGTGAAGAGAAACAAAAACCATGAAAAAATCCACTAGCACATGATATAAACCCCAAAAAACAAACCTCACGATAAAGGCATGAGAGAGCAAACGGGCAATCAGGACCAGAGGACACCAAGGTGGTTTTTGTTTCTCTTCACATTTATTGATTTGGAGCTGTTTTTTCAGTTCACAGGCGGGGGAATATTTTACCCCTGATCTAGGCTGGCTTATAATTATTTGATATTCTTTGTATCATTACTATTTTTTCTGTTATCCATACAGGTTCTCTCATCTCAGGTGGACCATTACATATTTTCAAATGTTTATTTCATGATCATACGTCTTTCTAGCCACTTCTCATGTTTTTGTTATTTTTGAGACATTACTTATTATATACCTTGATCATGGTTAGGGGCGGGCGTTTGGGACCAGAGTCACTTTGATTTTACTTGTGTTTTACTTTACTCTTTGTATACCAATAAAATTGACTGTTTTTCTACTTTACATTATCTGAGTAGTGTGCATTACTGCGGTAGTTCTTTTCTCTTTCACATAGCTGTTGTTTTTTCTACCGATTTGCACCTCCCTATTTAATTGTGTATAATTGGTGCGCCCTGCATTTCACATTATTATACAGGAGCATAAATTGCATGCTAAAAACTGGACAGGCTGTAAGGTTTAGTTCCATTCAGCTCACCGAACTGTACCACATCCCCCAGAAACATAAATGCAGCTCTCAGCATACCATCCCCCGCACAAGGGGAAAGGGTTGGCAAACTCAGAGTAAATAACATATAGAAAAAGCATGTATACGAGAGGGAATCTCCATACCTCCTTGTTCAGAGCTATTCATGGAAGACAACTAAGCATAGAAATAAACCCCTTCAACCAGCTCAGTCAGCCAGGGAAATGCAGGAGCAAAAAATGAAGAGAAAAAGTAGAGTATGGAGAAAACCCCCTCAGTACTCCCCCCTGTGTTCAAAAGCAGGAATTACATTATAAACTGAGCACAGTGCATAGTTAGCTTCCACACAGAGAACCGAACTGCATCAAGACTATACTAAACATGAATGCAACTTTTAGTCAATCACTCCCATCACAGGGGAGAGAGGCATGGAAACACCATACAGCAAAAAAGACCTGTGGAAAAAACGTTAAATGGGGAAGATCCTCAGAACCTCCCTACACCTGGCAAGGCATAGCAGCACCAGGGAAAACAAGCGGAGCACGTCTCCTAGTGCAAAAAGCAGAATAAAGCCACACAGGCAGGCACATCTCACTCCACTGCTCGCGTGTGCCCTCTTCTTCTTAGTAGCAGTTACTTGCCACGCCGTCACCTTCCCTGGTTTGCGGACAGACACAGAGTCAGTGATCGGGAGCCAAGAAGGGATAGTAACAGGCTCCATATCCAATGCCTCCCAGAAAGCTTGTAAGTCCCCTGGATCATGTAATTCAATGGATTTACCCTTCACAGTGGCTTGCAGTCCAAATGGGAACATCCACATATATGTACAGTTCTGGGATTTTAGGGCCTCTAACAGCGGCTTAAGCAGCCTCCTCTTTGCCAAAGTGGAGGCAGCAAGATCCTGAAAAAGCGATATAGGAGCGTCTGCATAGTGTACAGTACCTTGTGTGCGCGCTGCATCCAGGATGGCCTTGGTGTCGGTGAAGGAGAGGATTTTACAGATCACATCCCTTGGAGGGCCAGATGCCGGCCCACGCTGTCTCAAGGCACGGTGGATCCGCTCAATCTGTATGGAGCTGGCCCTATCCGGGCCTAACAGGTCAGTAAACAGCTCGGTCGCCACCTTGGTGAGGGCTTCTGCGGCCCAGGTCTCCGGCAATCCTTTAATCCTAAGATTGTTGAGACGCGATCTGTTTTCCTGGTCCTCCAAAGCTAAAAAAGCGCGGTTTAAATGCGCCTCATGCCGTTCAGCTTGCACAGTCAGGTCAGCCACAGTCGCGCTCGTCTGTGTGTGGGCTTCTTCCACACCATCCAGCCTCTGGCCCATTACAGTAAAGTCTGCCCGGAACTCTGCCATCTCCTGTGTGAGTGGAGTGAGAGCTGCTTGTAATTGCTTCTGCTGCAGCTGAAGCGTGCGACGGATCGCCGCCTTGAAGAAGGCTTTGGTGAGTGGGGCATCCTCCTCCTCACCCCCCTCCTCTTCACTCTCCGCACTCTCCCAGTCCTGCTGCTGCTGGCTGTGTGTCCCGGCTGCCGCCGCCATCTTAGGAGAGGCCTGTGGTGTAGCAGTCCGGCTTTTGTGAGCAAACCGCTGCAAACTGCTGTGTGGTTTTGGCTTTTTGGGGGTCCCGCTGTGTTCCTCCAGTCTATCTTTGCCATTTCGCACCATAATGGGAGAAAATAGAAGCTGTGGTGGGTCTCAGACTGAGCTCTCCCCAGGAGCTACTCCAGCATGCAGCTAGTCAGATGGACGGTCAAGCCACGCCCCCCATGAGTCAACCTCTTAATTAAATTTCTCTCACTTGTTACCACAACGGTTGCTTGTGATCAGCTATATGTAAACTGAATAACGAGATATGAGGAGCACGGAGAGAGGGAAATCAATGGTGGGTTAATAGCATATTACAAACTGTTAAAATTCTGCATGTGAGGGCAAGTTCACACGAGTGAACAAAAAATCATTTCGAAATTTTCATCCAGAAAAATTTGACTTTTTTCTCACTTGTGATCCATACGCAATCCGTTTTTTTACAGTAGCAGTTATTAATCATTTACAGTTTCCTATGTTACAGGTTTGCAATGCATCCGTAAACATCATATGTTGTACTATGGCATCTGATTTTTTTTTTGCAACCATAGACTTGAACGGGCGAGTCTCATCTGATATACGAAACTAGCGCATGCTGCGATTTTTTTTTCACTTGCAGATTTTTACTGAATAACATTTATCCAAGTGCGATTGTTTTTTTATCAGACAGTATTCGGACCGAAACTACGTTGGTGTGCAAGACCCCTTAGAATCAGTGTCACACCCAATAAATGTCTCAGACAACTAATTTCAGAGCCAACATTGCACAGTCAAGAGAAAAATATATCCACCACCATTGTAAAGCATAACAGTCTTCTGAAACATCCTATAGTTTATAGAAAGTGCAGATCCTTGTTTGTAAGGAGCTTTGATACATTTAAAAAAACATGGCACAATTCTTGAATAAGGGATTCTCTTCATTACAACCGCAGCATCAGACTAGTGAATACATTTAGAAAAACACTCAAAAAAGTATTCAGAGGCCGTGCTTTGTAGATTGAATCAATCCACCATTAATGCTTTCATCCAAACTATCAAGCTATTATTTTTGCCGGGTATAAAGGCAGTATAGTATATATTAAGCTTTACTATACTTTTAAAAACAAATCAGGGAGGAACAAACCAAAAACACAATCGTATAGTCCATAAGTATAAATGCAATATCTTTATTGGTCACATGAACAAGTATGGGTAGACAAGGTTAAAAGTGTGGGCAAACATGCAGCCATGCAGTGCGGAGGGCTGGTGAGACCAAATACATACTGTAATTAAACAGTGCAATATATAGCTAGGTTAGCCATTATAACAAAGATCCACTGACTGATATCCAAAAGGTATATACTCTGCACACATACAGTATATACTGTACATCTCAAGGCAATGGTATGGAGCATGCTCACTAACAGCACTTAGTAATTGTCTGCTATGCCTTTAAATCTAGAGTTTGCAGTTTGAAGGTATATTACATATGCCTCAGTCATTATTACCTGGCAGAGTGCAGCAGTAGGATGTTCTGTGGTCAGCCCGCCCCTACGCACGTTTCGAAATATTCCTTCCTCGGGGCATGGTAGTGTCACCAGAAATCAGATTTAAAAAGAGTAAGGACTGGAAATGAATTATGGCTGAGAATCAGGAAGTAGAGACGCACTGCCATGGCAACGGCAACTCCTGCCGGGCCACACACCACACAGTAGCTGACGTCAGATACATGTGGGGCCCCAAGTGATCCAGAGACGGGTACATCACGAGCACGGAAGCCGGCGGAGGCATCTGCGACAGGGCAGCGCATGCGCACTAGCCGCGACTGTCAATCAGCCATTAGAAATACTGGCAGGCCAGGAAAAGATAAAAGAGAAATGGGCACAAGTATAGCAGCAACATGGCAGAAAATGTCAAGAAAATAATGCAACTGATTCTAGACCCGATCAAAAGGTACAAAAGCAGATTCCAAAAAATATATATGCGAAGAGTTTACTTTTTCATGATTTATCCATCATCTAAATATGAATTGAGGAATACTTATGAAAACTGTGTTACTGATATTTTTTCGGTAGAGAACATATGAAAAGGTTGATAGGGTTTCCCCTAAAAATAGCTATAGATCCAGCACTCATTGATAAAATTGGCCAAACTTTATTTGATATCGATGAGCCCAATAACTAGCAACTGCAGGCAAATAGTCTATAGCAGTGCGCTTTCCTCTCAGCTGACAAACAACTCGTGTGATCACATGTACATGATACAGTAAAGATACAACATCTGAAGAATCACATATTTATACACAACACAGCACAGAAACAATGCAATTGATAAGACAAGTGACATGAAGCAGAACTGTCATTATGGGAGATAGAGATGAACATAAATATTGGAACAGTTCACAGAGAAGAAGTGTGAAAGTTTTATTGCCCTCTGATTGGGGTCTGGTAATGTTTATTCATGCCCCTACAAGGTCTTCGGAGCAAATTCCTTAATTGATGTAAAAAGACATAAATTCATGCAACACGTTCATTCCTGCACTGAGAGTGTCAAAGGTCATCATGAGCTTATATTCGGAGACTCCTGTCTCTCTGAGATGTGAAATTACTTTTCAGTACCATGCAAATTGCCTCTTCAAACAAAGAGGACTTGTACTCTATAGCGCCACCTATTGGAAGTAGCGATCCTACAAGTCACAATCCAGTAATTTCATGTGTGTGGTGCTGTGATTAAGCATACAAAAATGTTTTGCCACAGGTAGATCCATTCTTTTTTCTCTTATTGTGTGGCGATGGGAATTCATCCTTGTTCTCAGTTTTGACTCTCAATTAGAGTTGAGCGATACTTTCCGATATCCAAAAGTATCGGAATCGGAATGGTATCGCCGATACACAAAAAATATCGGCGATACCCGATACCGATACCGGAAGTCCCATGTAAGTCTATGGGAACAAAATATCGAAATAAAAAAAACCCCATTCTTGCCTTGTAGGTTAATTGTACATGAAGGAAAACAACAAAGAGTAATGTAGAATGTATTGGGGGAGGTTGAGGAGACATTAAAGGCATAGATGTTTAACCCAATCCAATGGAATAGCATTAATTTTTTTTTTTAGGAAATACGTTCGGATTGACGAAGAAATTCACAATGTTGTTAACCTTTTTTCTATTTTGTCAAATATGTCTGTTTCACAACTTCCATGGTCTTCACCTTTTTAACTTTTCACACACTTTCTCCTTCATAATCTTCAGCAGCATCATCTTTCTCATCAAATTATTCTTCATCTTCACCTTCTTAATCTTCTAAAACTTCTTGCTATTCATCTTTTTGTTAACATTACTTATATTGTTCTTATTAAACAGTTATTATTCTTCATATTCTACTTCTTCATCTTCTTCCTATTCATCCTTTTCATCATATTCTTATTTGTGACAGACATTCCTGTACTTGTAATCTGTAAAACTCTGAATTTTCATCCTTCCGTTCTTGCTGTCACGAAAGATTTTAATTACAACAGTATTTGTCCGCGTTCAGTTTAGCCTGCAGCAGCATCAGGCATTTTCCAGGGGCACCACGAGGAGGAACGGACTCACCCCCATACACTGCTTAGTCTTCTTCTGCTTAGAATTTAGAGCATATATTTTGCTCTTCATTTTGTCTTATACTTAATGTTCTTCTGCTTTTTGATCTTCTGCTTATTGTTCTTCTGTCTCTTGTTCTGTATCTTGTAGTTTGTCTTAACCTTCTTTGTCCTGTTGGTGATGGTACAAAAGCCAATGGAAGTAACGAGGACCAGCTGACTGTGCTGGAACCCGGAGGGTCAGCAGAAGGAAAAGAGCCAATGGCACAACCGAGGACCAGCTGACGTTACTGGGACAGGGTTACTAAGCAGGAGGTACCTGTGCTCCAAAGCACTACCAAGGACCAGCAGACGTTGCTGGAACTCGGATACCGACATGGAGGCACCTAGGCCAAAGGCACTGCGGAGAACCAGCTGACGGTACTGGAACCCGGATGGGTAGCAGAAGGTACAAGAGCCAATGAAAGTAACGAGGACCAGCTGACTGTGCTGGAACCCGGAGGGTCAGCAGAAGGAAAAGAGCCAATGGCACAACCGAGGACCAGCTGACGTTACTGGGACAGGGTTACTAAGCAGGAGGTACCTGTGCTCCAAAGCACTACCAAGGACCAGCAGACGTTGCTGGAACTCGGATACCGACATGGAGGCACCTAGGCCAAAGGCACTGCGGAGAACCAGCTGACGGTACTGGAACCCGGATGGGTAGCAGAAGGTACCATGGAAATTAAAGTTGAGGCAGCAGGACTGTTTGCCATTCACACAGCAGGGGAACAGCTGACATTACTGAACCCCAGTAACACAGGAGCAAGTGTAGACTGTGCTAACAGCACTTCCGAGAAACAACTGGCGGTGTTGTAACCCAGGGATGAAGAAGAGAAACAGGGTGGAGGCAGCAGGACTTTTTGCCGTTCACACAGCAGGGGAACAGCTGACATTACTGAACCCCAGTAACACAGGAGCAAGTGTAGACTGTGCTAACAGCACTTCCGAGAAACAACTGGCGGTGTTGTAACCCAGGGATGAGAAGAGAACAGGGTGGAGGCAGCAGGACTTTTTGCCGTTCACACAGCAGGGGAACAGCTGACATTACTGAACCCCAGTAACACGGAGCAAGTGTAGACTGTGCTAACAGCACTTCCGAGAAACAACTGGCGGTGTTGTAACCCAGGGATGAGAAGAGAACAGGTGGAGGCAGCAGGACTTTTTGCCGTTCACACAGCAGGGGAACAGCTGACATTACTGAACCCCAGTAACACAGGAGCAAGTGTAGACTGTGCTAACAGCACTTCCGAGAAACAACTGGCGGTGTTGTAACCCAGGGATGAGAAGAGAACAGGGTGGAGGCAGCAGGACTTTTGCCGTTCACACAGCAGGGGAACAGCTGACATTACTGAACCCCAGTAACACAGGAGCAAGTGTAGACTGTGCTAACAGCACTTCCGAGAAACAACTGGCGGTGTTGTAACCCAGGGATGAGAAGAGAACAGGGTGGAGGCAGCAGGACTTTTTGCCGTTCACACAGCAGGGGAACAGCTGACATTACTGAACCCCAGTAACACAGGAGCAAGTGTAGACTGTCCTAACAGCACTTCCGAGAAACAACTGGCGGTATTGTAACCCAGGGATGAGAAGAGAACAGGGTGGAGGCAGCAGGACTGTTTGCCGTTCACACAGCAGGGGAACAGCTGACATTACTGAACCCCAGTAACACAGGAGCAAGTGTAGACTGTGCTAACAGCACTTCCGAGAAACAACTGGCGGTGTTGTAACCCAGGGATGAGAAGAGAAACAGGGTGGAGGCAGCAGGACTTTTTGCCGTTCACACAGCAGGGGAACAGCTGACATTACTGAACCCCAGTAACACAGGAGCAAGTGTAGACTGTGCTAACAGCACTTCTGAGAAACAACTGGCGGTGTTGTAACCCAGGGATGAGAAGAGAACAGGGTGGAGGCAGCAGGACTGTTTGCCGTTCACACAGCAGGGGAACAGCTGACATTACTGAACCCCAGTAACACGGGAGCAAGTGTAGACTGTGCTAACAGCACTTCCGAGAAACAACTGGCGGTGTTGTAACCCAGGGATGAGAAGAGAACAGGGTGGAGGCAGCAGGACTGTTTGCCGTTCACACAGCAGGGGAACAGCTGACATTACTGAACCCCAGTAACACAGGAGCAAGTGTAGACTGTGCTAACAGCACTTCCGAGAAACAACTGGCGGTGTTGTAACCCAGGGATGAGAAGAGAACAGGGTGGAGGCAGCAGGACTTTTTGCCGTTCACACAGCAGGGGAACAGCTGACATTACTGAACCCCAGTAACACAGGAGCAAGTGTAGACTGTGCTAACAGCACTTCCGAGAAACAACTGGCGGTGTTGTAACCCAGGGATGAGAAGAGAACAGGGTGGAGGCAGCAGGACTTTTTGCCGTTCACACAGCAGGGGAACAGCTGACATTACTGAACCCCAGTAACACAGGAGCAAGTGTAGACTGTGCTAACAGCACTTCCAAGCAACAACTGGCGGTGTTGGAACCCAGGGTCAAGGAGGATGTTTAAATAGTAGATGAAGTATTTTCCTTGTTACGTGTCAATTAAAAATGTCTATACTCCAAACAAGAGAAATATAACCTTTAGTACCATAAGATGATGATTTTACTTTAAAAAATATATGTAAATTAATAATTGACAAACATAAACGCATACATTAACATGTTGAAAAGCAATGCAAACCACAATAAAAATCGGTTAAATAATCTGCTATACGGTTTTAAATAAAAGCATACAAGTACATATCAGAATCCATTAATGATGGATAAGTAACAGTATGTACACCATTTTCATTTGCTGAATAATATCACTAAAAAGTTTTTAAAAATATCTAAAATTTCCATCATGTAATACTGATAATATGTGCCAATCATTTATATTAACAAAAAAAACCTTTAAAAAGTGCATAGTGAAAACAGCTATTTATGCCTGACTGTGGACTTGCAAGCATGACAACGGATAGATAAGGTATATATAGATGACACTGCATAGCCACAGATGGTGAATGGCGATGTAATACTGTACCTCAATAAAGTGTGCGTTACTACTACATCCTTTTTTTTATATAGCTTTCTAAAAGGGTACGTGCATGTATGCTTGCGCCTTTGTTTGGACGCACAGACTGGCTTCCTGCTGTGACGCGTTGGGTATTGGAGCGTCTGTGCGTCTTATGACGCAGACTAACATTCACGGTGCGCATCGTTCATCATCGCAAGCGTACCGACAACACAAAGGCGTTGTCATGACTGCTTTACTCAGTAAACATGCACCTATGATGAAACATACACGCATGTGCCCTATTACATAACAAGCTACAAGAAAAATGCGTGTGAGGTGTGACACAGCTGTTTTGTTAAGGTACAGTATTATATCGACATTGTACAGGTGTCGCTATTCAGTCTGATAAATAGATATCATTCACCTATTCTATCAGTTGTCGTTCTTTCAGCACCACTTACAGGTATATATTTTGCTATTGTGACTATGCACTATTGACTTTACCAAGGTAATGCATGATTTTTGTTAGCGATTATCATGTTTACATGAAGGACCTTTATGATATGGGCTGTTAACTTTCTAATCAAATATGTATTTTTTAAAATGACACAATATAAGTAATGTTGAAGAGGACTATTCCTACATGCATTGTTTGCACAATATTACAGGTGTACATCACGTCCCTTAATCAACATTGGATATTATATTTACTTGTATGCTTTTATTTCAAAGGCAAGAACACTGAAGTATAACCTTCGCACTGCAGCAGTTGTCAAAGTTCAACCCACATTATGCACTTCCAACATTGCAGTATTTGAGTCATCATGATGTGAGTTGGATTTGTCTAAGCTATGGAGTGACAAGGTTGACCATCAGTATCCTATAGCATAAGTAGGCTTTTGTGTTTGCATTTGTTTTCGACATGTGCATATCTGTAATAATATGTCACAATTATTTTGTTACAGATTTGTGACAAAGACAAATCATTTTATGGTTTGAAAGTTGACGTTTCAAATGTTTACAGCTTAGAAATCATGGTGTAGCCTCATATCTATGTGTAGCACTAGACACTTTGAGATGTCATGTTTTTTTCACCATGATTAGGTAGCTAGCAGTAATTTTTGCCGGACACACAGCAGGGGAACAGCAGGCGTTACTGAACCCCACAAACACATCAGCGATTGTTTTCATCTGTGCATCTAACACTTCTGAGCAGCAACTGGCGCTGTTGAAGCCCAGGGTCAAGGAGGGTGTAGGCAGAGGCCTAGTATGAGACATTTGAAGTTGAAGTTGTAGTTAGCAGCAGTAATTTTTGCCAGACACACAGCAGGGGAACAGCAGGCGTTACTGAACCCCACAAACACATCAGCGATTGTTTTCATCTGTGCATCTAACACTTCTGAGCAGCAACTGGCGCTGTTGAAGCCCAGGGTCAAGGAGGGTGTAGGCAGAGGCCTAGTATGAGACGTTTGAAGTTGAAGTTGTAGTTAGCAGCAGTAATTTTTGCCAGACACACAGCAGGGGAACAGCAGGCGTTACTGAACCCCACAAACACATCAGCGATTGTTTTCATCTGTGCATCTAACACTTCTGAGCAGCAACTGGCGCTGTTGAAGCCCAGGGTCAAGGAGGGTGTAGGCAGAGGCCTAGTATGAGACGTTTGAAGTTGAAGTTGTAGTTAGCAGCAGTAATTTTTGCCAGACACACAGCAGGGGAACAGCAGGCGTTACTGAACCCCACAAACACATCAGCGATTGTTTTCATCTGTGCATCTAACACTTCTGAGCAGCAACTGGCGCTGTTGAAGCCCAGGGTCAAGGAGGGTGTAGGCAGAGGCCTAGTATGAGACGTTTGAAGTTGAAGTTGTAGTTAGCAGCAGTAATTTTTGCCAGACACACAGCAGGGGAACAGCAGGCGTTACTGAACCCCACAAACACATCAGCGATTGTTTTCATCTGTGCATCTAACACTTCTGAGCAGCAACTGGCGCTGTTGAAGCCCAGGGTCAAGGAGGGTGTAGGCATAAAATATTGAGTTATTGCCTTGTTACGTGGCCATTGCAAATGTATGTACTTCAAACAAGAATAAATGAAGTTTTACTACAACAATAAAATGATAAATTTCAATTACAAGAATAGAAAAATATTTATACTTGACAGTCCTCTGTGGTTGATAACGTTTAATGGCTAACTGAAAATATGGTAACAAATTCAAAGCTTTCGAGACTACTCAGGTGTCTTCATCAGGCTAGAGTAAAGCCAAAAATGAAGAATCACATATTTCTACACACAACAGGACACAGGAATAGCTAAGACAAGTGAGGGAGGGACAAGTGAGGGGAGACCGGCAACAAAAAGGAGAACAAGGATGAATTATCAGCGCCACACAATCACAGATAAATTAATGAATTTACCTGTGGCAAAAGACTTTTGTATGCCCGGTCATAGCATCATGGATATGGAATTACTGGTATTAAAATATAACTTCAAATATGAGAAACGTACAAAGGTTTCAGAATATAAGCTCATCATGACCTTTGACACTGTTAGTGATGGAATGAATAGATCACATGGATTTATGTCATTCTATATCAATTAAGGAATCTGCGTCTATGCCCTTCCAGGGTCATGAAAACCCAAAAAAATAAGCCAATGAGAGGGCAATCAAACTTTCTATCCTTATCTAGGAACTGTTCCAATATTTATGTTCATCCCTGTGAGATAATGACAGTTCTGATACACGTCACTTACTTGTCTTACCTATTGCAATATTCCTGTGTCCTGTTGTGTATAGAAATATGTGATGCTTAATTTTTTTAGTTAGTCTTTCCCTGATGAAGAGACGTGAGTAGCCTTGAAAGCTTGCAATTTGTTTCCATCTTTTCAGTTATCCATTAAAAGGTATCAACCACTGCTGACTCTGAAGTCTAAATATTTTTCTATCTACTGGCTAACACGGTACAAAGATACACATGTTTTCTAATTTCAAGAAGGAAAAATAAAGAAAATAGAAATATAAACGCATATATGCACATGCCAAAAATAAATGGAACAACACAACACCCAAAAAATTGGTAACAAAATATAGTGTTGTAAATTTAAGAATAAAAGTCCATTTTTTTTTTTATGAATAATGCTTAAGGAACGCTATGTTAAACCATAACATAGTGAAGACAATGGATTTTGTAATAGTCACTCATCATCATCATCGCAAATTTTATGTGACAGTCACAGACATTTCAATTATTTAAGTTCATAAAATCGTAACTTTCTATAGCATGTATGACATGTCCAGCATGGACTCATCAATGTGATTGATGACACAATAATGTACAATAAAAAATAACCATTTAAAAAAACATTAGGCATTGTTTGTCACAATTTAAGTGTGTGCCTGCAAGTGTAGGTGAAACAAAGGCTACGGATAGCAAAGGTATATTCTATGTCTGTATCAGACAGTGGACAGCCTCTGATGGGTAATGCCGATGTTATACTGTACGTCAATAAAGTCTGCGGCTGAAATCATGCATTTTTTGCTTGTAGAGTGTTGAAGAGGGTAAAAGAATGTCTGGTTGCGCAAAGCTTTATCCGTCAACACTACCTTCCTACTGTCACGCGTAGGGTAGGGTAGCGTGTGGCAATTAGCTGACTATCAAATGTGAGGTTAGGCTGCGTTATTGCGCACTAGGGACGCAAAAAAAAATACAGCAGTAATAATTTAATGTGTAATACTCCACCTATGACAAACAAAAAAATTACGTTCCCTCTTTAACAATGTACAAGACTAACAAGCCTAATGGTTGACGCTGACTTAATTGAGATACAGTATTACATCAACATTGTCCATGAGTAACTATGCACTGTGATACCTATATACCAGTATTAATTTATATCTCTTGTGGTTGTTTCAACAGCACTTGCAGGTATAACTACCTATTGTCAGTATGCATGATGCACTTTCTAGATGTAATAATTTATTATTGGACATTATTACCATGTTTACATGCTGGCCATTTCATATATGGTGTTTGAAGTTACAGTTGGCATCAGTATGTGTATTTTATAATGTCTGTCATAAATAAAACTCGTGATGATGATGATGAGGATTTAATGATTCGTACATCCATTGACTGCATTATCTTACAGGTACAGATAAAGTTCCTTAAAAAGCATTAATTCATAAGTCTGAAATGTACTTTTATGCATTAATTTCAAAATGTGAAGAGTAGACTATGTTTTATTTTTTGTTACCATTTCTAATAGACATGTGCAGATATGCGCTGTGATGACAAATTATTATTTGTCCATATTTGTCATAAAAATTTATCATTCTAGGCCTGCAAAACTTCACAATTTCATGTTTTCAGCATAACAAGCAGGGTGACGGCTCTTCCCTATTTGGAGCATGTTGGTCATGTGTTTTTCTGTCCATGTGTCGGGAACAGGAGACTTCTTGCCGTTGACACAGCAGGGGAACAGCTGGCATTACTGAACCCCACTAACAGTAGAGCTTGTGTTTTGTTCTGTGGACACGACACTTCTGAGCAGCAACTGGCAGTGTTGGAGCCCAGGGAGTAGAGTTCAGGTGGTAGAAAGATGAACATAACAGGAGACATGGATAACGTTGCGAACCAGTTATTTAATCTGAAAACGGACAGACAAATTCTGCCGAGATCCATGCCTTGTTCATTTTCAGAAAAGTAAGCCGGTCTACATTATCGGAGGATAGTCGCATGCGACGGTCTGTTAGTACACCACCTGCAGCACTAAAGACGCGCTCCGATAATACACTGGCAGCAGGGCAAGCCAGCACCTCCAATGCATACTGGCTAAGCTCTGGCCATGTATCCAGCTTAGAGACCCAAAACTTGAATGGGGAAGAGCCATCTGGGAGTACACTGAGAGGCAAAGCCAAGTAGTCTGTCACCATCTGACGGATACGTTGCCTCCCGCTGACTGGAGCCCTCTCGGATGGTGTAGACATTTGTGGCGCTGCCACAAAACTTTGCCACATTTTTAACATACTGGTCTTTCCCTGTGCAGAGGCACTGCGTGTGCTCCCTCTTGTTGCAGAGCTCTCTACACTGCCTCGACGCACAGAGCTGCTTTGTAAAGCAGTAGCAGCAGCAGTGCTCTCGGCAGTAAGGTAGAACATTAGGGATTGCACCAGTGTGTCTTGGTACTCCCGCATTTTACGCTCCCGGTTCAACGGTGTGATGAGGCTTTTGACGTTGTCCCGGTAGCGAGGGTCTAGGAGGGTGTACACCCAATAATCAGACGTCGTGAGAATGTGGGCGATGCGGCGGTCGTTTCTTAGGCACTGCAGCATGAAATCAACCATGTGCTGCAGACTCCCAACTGGCAAAGAAACGCTGTCCTCTGCAAGAGGCGTTATCTCTGCCTGCTCTGCATCACCCCACCCTCGCTCTACATACTGACTAGAGCGTTGTGTACCTCCCTCTGGAGCGATGTCTTCCTCCTCCATTGACTCCTCCTCCTCATCCTCCTCACAAAGTGAGCCCTGCCCAGCCCTTTGTGAGGAACCACGTTGCGCTGACTTTCCAGAAGGTGATGGAATTTGTGACTCCTCATCCTCCACCTCTTCCAAAACCTCATCCCTTATTGCTTGCAGTGTTTTTTGAAGCAGGCAGATAAGGGGGACAGTCAGGCTGACTAGTGCATCATCTGCACTCGCCATCCGCGTTGACTCATCAAACGCACGCAAAACGTGGCACATGTCCTTCATAGTGGCCCACTCATTAATGGTGAAGTGTGGACGGCGCAAATTGCGTGTTGATTGCGCCTGATGCAGCTGATACTCCATAACTGCTGGCTGCTGCTCACACAACCGCTCCAACATATGTAACGTTGAATTCCACCTGGTGGATACGTCACATATGATGCGATGTTCAGGAAGGCGCAATCTGCGTTGCAGAGCTGCAATGCGCGATCTGGCCATGCTGGAACGTCGCAAGTGAGCGCACTCTAGGCGGACCTTGTGCAGCAGTGCATCAAGATCCGGATAGTCCCTCAAAAAACTCTGCACGACCAAGTTGAGCACATGTGCCAGACATGGTATGTGAGTGAGGTTGCCAAGGCCCAGAGCTGCCACCAGATTTCGGCCATTGTCACACACTACCAAGCCTGGCTGGAGATTCGCTGGCAAAAACCACACGTCGCTCTCCTGCTTGATGGCATTCCAGACCTCCTGCGCTTGTGGCTTCGATTCCCCATGGGAATTAATTTCAGAACGGCCTGTTGCCGTTTGGCCATGGCTGTGCTCATATCGGTCGCATCAGGTAAGCGTCCACGGGTCCATGTGGAGGTAGACCGTGACGGCTCCTGCAGCGATGATTCTGAGGAACTGGAGTAGGAGGAGGAGTCAATGTGGACAGACTTGATTCCGGCAATCCTTGGAGTTGGCAGAACACGTACAGCGCCACTCGCAAGATCTGTACCCGGCTCCACAACATTCACCCAATGGGCAGTGAGTGAAAGGTATCGTCCCTGGCCATGGGTACTGGTCCACGCATCGGTGGTCAGGTGGACCTTGCTACTGACGGCGTTTAGTAGCGCATGTTTAATTTTTGCCTCAACATGCTTTTGCAGACCAGGGACGGCTTGCCTGCTGAAATAAAATCGGCTGGGCACATTGTATTGTGGGACTGCCAATGCCATTAATTCACGGAAACTGTCAGTCTCCACCAGCCTGAATGACAGCATTTCAAGGGACAGGAGTTTTGCAATGCCAGCATTCAGAGCCTGTGCTCGTGGATGGTTTGCCGAGTATGGCCGTCTTTTATCCCATGCCTGTGCTACCGATGGCTGTTTTGTGGCCTGGGTGTGTGAGGATGACAGGGAACTTGCAGCTGTGGGTGGAATAACACTGTGTCTCTGGACAACAGTGACAGAGGTTCTTCCATGGCGATCCTTTGAGGAAGCCGAACCAGCTGTGTGTGAACTGGAGGAAGAGGCTCCAACACGAGCTGAAGATGTAGGTGCTGCTGTAGGTTGGCCTACATCTCCAGTGTGTCTTTGTAACTCAACAAAGTGCTTTGACCGCACATGTTTCCACATATTTGTTGTATTAAGGTTACTGACACTTTTACCTCTTTTAATTTTTTGATTACACAGCTTGCATTTTACATAGCAAATATCATCTGCAACTGTATCAAAAAAGGACCACGCAGAGCAAGTCCTGGGAGCGCCCGGTTTGGCTGTTGGAAGAGAACTGCTCCGAACGGGTGCCAAACTGGAGGCTACAGGCAAGCGAGTCTGCAGCCTACCTCTCCCTACTGTTTGGACCGTTGGTGCAATCTCTTCCTCAGAGCTGCTCCCACCACCTTCCTGTTCCTCACGCCATGTTGGGTCTTGGACCTCATCATCTCCACCACTACCCTCTTCCAACACCTGCTGTTGTTGGGTGGTCTGGCCAGCACCATGCTCAACAGAAACTGGCAACTGAGTCTCATCATCATCAGATGCGTTCTGCGTGTGCTGACCATCGGCACTGGCTCACCCGCCTCTTCAGATTCAGAGAGACACAGCTGTTGCGCATCACTGCATACTGCCTCTTCTTCACATTCCAGAATGCTGCTTGGCTGGGCCCCTGTTTCCAAGCCAACAGATTCTGAGAACAGAAGCAGAGACTCAGCTGGCTCCTGTACAGAGCTCTCTGACTGCCTGGGCAATTTGGCAGGCGGTGAAGAGACTGATGGTTGTTCAACAGTGCTGTGGTCCTGAGAGGAGGTGGAAGCTATTGAAGTCGATGCATTGGCTGCCATCCAACCAACAACGGCTTCAATTTGTTCTTCACGCAGCAGGGGGGTACGCTGAGCTCCTACAAAAGTGCGCATAAAGGAACGCTCACGGGGAAAATTGGTGGATGCTGTGTCACTGGGTGCGGCAGCAGCCACAGAATCCCCACGTCCTCTCCCTGCTGCAAATCCACGGCCTCGACCACGACCACGTGCCTTACTCACTGACTTCTTCATCTTGGTAGATTGATAAAGAAAGTCAGAAAAGTTAAGGCCTAAGTGTGGTTATTCCTCACAGACTACAGTGAACCCTGCAGACAACTGTTCAGTATCTGTGAAAGGCCCCTTTGTGTACTTCTATAGTGTTTGCAACCAATGTATTGTATACGGATGGAAGCGCGTCACACTAATAGATTAGATTTTTTTCCACTAAAATGGAGCAGCACCAATTAGAGAAAAATGTGAAGGATGAGGCAGTGACACACGCTCAGCAGACTACAACCGGCAGTGGTTGAAGAACAAACTGGAGCGTAATCTGCACTCACAAAATGAAAAGCTCACAGACTACAGTGAACACTGAAACACAACTGTTCTGTAGCTGTTAAAGGCCCCTTTGTGTACTTCTATAGTGTTTGCAACCAATGTATTGTATACGGATGGAAGCGCGTCACACTAATAGATTAGATTTTTTTTCCACTAAAATGGAGCAGCACCAATTAGAGAAAAATGTGAAGGATGAGGCAGTGACACACGCTCAGCAGACTACAACCGGCAGTGGTTGAAGAACAAACTGGAGCGTAATCTGCACTCACAAAATGAAAAGCTCACAGACTACAGTGAACACTGAAACACAACTGTTCTGTAGCTGTTAAAGGCCCCTTTGTGTACTTCTATAGTGTTTGCAACCAATGTATTGTATACGGATGGAAGCGCTCACACTAATAGATTAGATTTTTTTCCACTAAAATGGAGCAGCACCAATTAGAGAAAAATGTGAAGGATGAGGCAGTGACACACGCTCAGCAGACTACAACCGGCAGTGGTTGAAGAACAAACTGGAGCGTAATCTGCACTCACAAAATGAAAAGCTCACAGACTACAGTGAACACTGAAACACAACTGTTCTGTAGCTGTTAAAGGCCCCTTTGTGTACTTCTATAGTGTTTGCAACCAATGTATTGTATACGGATGGAAGCGCGTCACACTAATAGATTAGATTTTTTTCCACTAAAATGGAGCAGCACCAATTAGAGAAAAATGTGAAGGATGAGGCAGTGACACACGCTCAGCAGACTACAACCGGCAGTGGTTGAAGAACAAACTGGAGCGTAATCTGCACTCACAAAATGAAAAGCTCACAGACTACAGTGAACACTGAAACACAACTGTTCTGTAGCTGTTAAAGGCCCCTTTGTGTACTTCTATAGTGTTTGCAACCAATGTATTGTATACGGATGGAAGCGCGTCACACTAATAGATTAGATTTTTTTCCACTAAAATGGAGCAGCACCAATTAGAGAAAAATGTGAAGGATGAGGCAGTGACACACGCTCAGCAGACTACAACCGGCAGTGGTTGAAGAACAAACTGGAGCGTAATCTGCACTCACAAAATGAAAAGCTCACAGACTACAGTGAACACTGAAACACAACTGTTCTGTAGCTGTTAAAGGCCCCTTTGTGTACTTCTATAGTGTTTGCAACCAATGTATTGTATACGGATGGAAGCGCGTCACACTAATAGATTAGATTTTTTTCCACTAAAATGGAGCAGCACCAATTAGAGAAAAAATGTGAAGGATGAGGCAGTGACACACGCTCAGCAGACTACAACCAGCAGTGGTTGAAGAACTAACTGGAGCGTGATCTGCACTCAAAAAATCAAAACCTCACAGACTGCAGTGAACACTGAAACACAACTATTCACTATCTGTGAAAAGCTCCTTTCTGTACTTCTATAGTGTTTGCAACCAATGTATTGTATACGGATGGAAGCACGTCACACTAATAGATTTGATTTTTTTCTAATATAATGGAGCTGCACCAATTCCACTAAATAAATAAAAAAAAAAAAGAGTCAGTGACACGTGCAGATGCCTACAAACAGCGGTGGATGCAGAGCAAACTGCAGCGTCACCTGCACTGTCACACACACACCTTGCACAGAGCTGTTAAAACAACACTGGCAAAATGAAGCTTTACACAGCGGTTGGTAAACTAGCCTGCCTCAAGCACAGTAGTACACAAAATCGCAATATCTAACTGTCCCTCAGAGTCAGCACAGCAGCGTTCTGTCCCTTACTGAGTTCACAGCACAGTGACGCTAAAATGGCTGCGGCGCCTTTTATAGTGCATTCTGACATCATTTCAGCAGCCAATCACAGCCATGCCATTAGTTAAGATGACCGCAGCATTACAGGATGTGCCCACACTTCGTAGGATTCCTCATTGGCTGACTAAAATCACATTGCCTCTCAAAGAATTATGGGAACTTCCGATTCCGGTATACGATATTGAAAAAGTATCGGAATTAAGTATCGGAATTCCGATAACGCGAATATCGGCCGATACCCGATACTTGCGGTATCGGAATGCTCAACACTACTCTCAATTCTAAATATTTTTCACATGTGCATGTGATTTTGACATGTCTACATTGATTAGTAATCTATTATTCATTTCTTCAATGCTGCTTGTTAATAATAAATGAAAATTAATTAAAAATGTAATGCACCCTCCTTTCAAGATCACACCTCACCACTTGCACACTTGACCCGCTCCCGTCCAACTTCATCCCTAACCTCGTCACAGTCTTCATCCGTACTCTAACACACCTCTTCAACCTCTCACTTACAAATGGTGTGTTCCCCTCATCCTTCAAACTTGCCTCGATTGCACCCATCCTCAAAAAGACCTCCCTTGACCCATCCTCTGCGTCTAGCTATCGCCCGATATCTCTTCTCCCTTATGCCTCAAAACTACTGGAACAGCATGTCCATCTTGAACTGTCCTCCCACCTCTTCTCTTGCTCCCTCTTTGACCGCTTACAATCAGACTTCCAACTGCATCACTCAACTGAAACTGCCCTAACTAAAGTCACCAGCAACCTACTAACCGCCAAGTGCAAGCGACACTACTCTGTCCTCCTTCTCCTAGACCTGTCTTCAGCCTTCAACACTTTGGACCACTCCCTCCTGCTCCAGATTCTCTCATCTCTGGGCATCACAGGCTTGGCCCTATCCTGGATCTCATCATATCTAATAGATTGAATATTCAGTGTCTCCCTCTCCCACACCACCTCCTCACCTCGCCCCCTCTCTGTCGGTGTTCCTCAAGGCTCAGTTCTAGGACCCCTACTCTTCTCCATCTACACCTTCGGCCTGGGACAGCTCATAGAATCCCACGGTTTGCAGTATCATCTCTATGCAGATGACATGCAGATCTACCTAACTGGATCTGACCTCACCTCCTTACTGACAAAAATCCCACACTGTCTGTCCATTATGTCAGCTTTCTTTTCTGCTCGCTTTCTAAAACTGAACATGGACAAAACAGAATTCATCATCTTCCTCCATCTCACTCTACCCCTCCACCAGACCTATCCCTAAATGTTACCGGCTGCTCACTATCCCTGGTCCCCCATGCTCGGTGCCTCGGGGTGATCCTCGACTCTGCCCTTTCTTTTAAGCAACATATCCAAACCCTAGCCTCCTCCTGCCGTCTCAAACTCAAAAATATTTCCCGGATCCGTGCATTCCTTGACCACGACACCACAAAAACACTAGTGCATGCCCTTATCATCTCCCGCCTTGACTACTGCAACCTCCTACTCTCTGGCCTCCCGTCTAGCACTCTGGCACCACTCCAATCCATCCTACATTCTGTTGCCCGACTAATCCACCTGTCTCCCCATTATTCCCCAGCCTCTCCCCTATGCCAAGCCCTTCATTGGCTTCCTATCGTCCAGAGGCACCAGTTCAAAACCCTAACTATGACATACAAAGCCATCCACAACCTGTCTCCTCCATACATCTGTGACATGGTCTCCCGTTACTTACCCACATGCAACCTTCGATCCTCTCAAGATCTCCTTCTCTACTCTCCCCTTATCTCTTCTTCCCACAACCGCATACAAGACTTCTCCCGTGCCTCCCTATACTCTGGAATTCTCTACCCCAACACATCAGACTTTCGCCTACCATGGAAACCTTCAAAAAGAACCTGAAGACCTACCTCTTCCGACAAGCCTACAACCAGCAGTGATCCTCAGTCTACTGAACCGCCGCACGACCAGTTCTACCCTCTCCTAGTGTATCCTCACCCATCCCCTGTAGATTGTGAGCCTTCGCGGGCAGGGTCCTCTTTCCTTCTGTACTTATGTGTGTCCTGTATTGGTCATATTTATTGTACTTGTCTATATTCGCCCCCTCTTACATGTAAAGCGCCATGGAATAAATGGCGCTATAAAAATGAATAATAATAATAATAAATATAATAATAATAATAATACATTTAATTTAATAACTAAAGTAAAAAAAACATGAGCAAATCTACTGAAAATTTGGAATTTGGCAGATGTTCATGAATTTAACAAGGAAATTAAATGTGCATAACTTTTTGTGATACAAATTGAATGTGCCATATTATGTTCCATGAAAATACCTTACCGCATAATAAATGTAGGGTAAAAAAAATCAATAAATACCTCTTCCTGGCCCTTACCTGTCATTGCCTCTGATTCGGTCTTCTCTTCAAGCAGATTAAAAAAGTACACAACTGCAAGGGACCACTTGTGCAGAGGAAAAGAAAAGGGTTCCAGATTCAGAAGTTACAAAAATGTAATGAATTAAAAAGATTCCATCATGAGGGTAGACACAGCTATGTGTTTCGAACACAAATTGCGTTCTTTCACAAAGCTACACATGTGCTGAATGCAAGTTAATTTGAACATCCGCAAATCAAAACATAAATGGCGCAGTCACATGATAAAGCGTCATAATTAGATAAAAACACCACATGATAAATAATAATAATAATAATAATATAATAATAACATGATAACACAAAACAGAAACACACAAAGAAATTTATATAAAAACATCACAATTGTGTGCACAAATATATACATGTGAACAATATAAGGCTTAAACGCTAATAGCGAAGCATCAATTCACATCTTATGTTGAGACTAGTGTTGAGCGATAGTGCTCGATATCTAAAAATATCGTATCGAAATTGTATCGCCGATAGCATTAAATATCGTCGATATCCGATTTCGATACCGGAAGTCCAATGTAAGTCTATGGGAACAAAATATCGCAACTAAAAAAAACCTTTATTTCCTTGTAAACACTAAATATACACACATAGAATACATATATATATATATATATATACATGTCATTGTGACATATATATATACATATATTTATAGTTTATACACTTCTACATAGTAAAATAGACTCTGATTCAATTGCCGGGTAAAGCCGTGACATACCCCATAGAAGTCGACGGGCTCGGTGCCGAGTACCCCAAAAACCTCTGGCTCTGTGCGACTCAACTTGGGCGTCATGAACAGGATTCTGTAGCTCGCTATAAGCGAGTCCTGTGTGCCTGAATTGAACTGGTTTTGTGCTTGAGAATTGCTAAAATCATCAGAGAATGTATTTGCCATTTTTCCGCCATATCTGCGTCACGACGAGGCACTGGTGAAGAAGAAGGGCGTGCTCTTCATGGGTGTACACACTCACTCAGTGACGCGAAAACGATGGCTCTAAATGGTACTGCAATGTAAGATCGTGCCCCACAGCTCTTGAGTTCCGCCTCCTCATCCTCCTCAGTGTGCGGAAACTAACACGAAGGTCCCGCCTCACTACAAAAGAGGGGCCCTCTCCAGATGCTAATGACACATGTGACTTGGCAGAGATGGCTAATGGACACGAGCAGAAGTGTGAAGGGATGGAGCAGTCAGAGCTCTCCCCCCATGGAAGCGACCCGATCGCCACGGAACCACCGTTGGGCACCCGGCCTGGAAATCCTCCTACGCTGCAAGAAGCGGAGGATACCCTAAGAGGCCTGGCCCGGCACCGGGAGGAGGTCGCCAGGATGGAAGCCAGCTGGCGTGCCCTAAAACTAAACTTGGAGCGGCGCCAATCCCTCTTACCTGAAGTGTCTGTACCGGAAGGTGAGGCACCCGTTCTAGTAGAGGAGTCCGTGCGGGCATCCCAGCCCTTGCAATGTGATCCGGTTGACGTTGTCGCAGTGGAGGCACCCGTTCATGCAAAAAACGCTGCACCGGCAGCACCCCAGATCCCGCTGTCTGCCCCCGTCGCTGAGACAGAAGAAGCGACACCCGTCCTCATGGAGGAGGCCGCGCAGGCACCAGAGGTCTACCTGCCTGTACCGGAGCCCCGACTGTCATCTGTTCCAGAGCCGGCTGCTTCCTCCGCAGGTGAGCGCCGCCAGGACTGGGGGGCGCCAGGAGAGCTGCCGCAAACCGGACACTGTAAGCTGCAGTTTGATGGTGGAGACATGGAGATGCTGGAGGAGAATTTCAACCGGCGTCAGGAGGAAGAGTGGAGACGTTGGGAGAAGGAAGCAGAGCGACAAAGGGAGCAGCGAGAATCCTAAAAACTTCGCCAACGTCAGCTGGAGAAGGACCGGGCAGATAAGGACCGGATGAGAAAAGATAAAGGAACCCTGAGGGAGCCGCGGCGTAAGGGTGCAGTACGGAACTTTAAGTTAAAAGGTGGTTGGGGCTTCATCCAGGAGCCTGGACTTTATTTAGAAGTTTTTGTGAACCGGCGGGACGTGGAGGCTCACTTCCCAGAAGGACACCCGGGGAGGGACCTGTTGCCAGGAGACTTGGTGACTTACACCCGACACTGGGGTTACAATGGATGGTACGCCCTAAATGTTACCAGGTGCGACCCTACTCCCCAGAGTGTCAGGAACCTGTGAGACCCTCGGAGCCTTCAGCCTCCCACATCCAGGCCTCTGCAAAAGTGCCCACCCCACGCCGTAAATCTCCCCAGCCTCCCTCAGTGGTCTCCTCAGCAGCCCCAGCTATGGACATGATAAGTATAGCTGGCCCGTACCCGGCGCCTGTTAGGCCCCCTGGGGTTCGTACAGTCCGTGACATAGGGCTCCAGACCCGGAGGGAGATGAAAGAGGTGGCCACACAGACCCAGATAGCGGGTCACGACTTGACTGTACAGGCCACACGACGTCATGTGGTCCTTGGTGCCTCGGATGTTTGGCAAGCATCAGAAGAGTACCAGGTGGTACCTGGAACACCCCTGCCAAAGAATTATAAATAACCCGGACAGGGTCACTGTATGTAAATAGTTAAATTGTTTATGTACCCGGACGGGTGAATGTTCATAAAAAAGTTTTTTAATTTAATAAAAAAAACAAAACACAGTTTTCATTACTTTTATTACAGTGTCATCCTGCGACGCCATCGATCTCCTGTAAAAAAATGATAAAAAAAAAAAAAGTATACCACCTGACCGACGCAGTCCATAGTAACGAGTGTCCCACGACGATCCAGCTCTGCTACATCAGAATGACAGGCAGAGCCTGTCATCCCGGCGCAGCACAGCTGATTACCTGCTTCCCCGGCGGTGACATCATCGGACTGACTGCTTTACGGCCGGGATTACCCAGCAGTCACTGCAGTTATCGCGAGAAACTGCATGTGACCGCCGGGGAAAGATGATGGCGGCCATAAAGCAGTCCAGGGCGTGACCGCCGGAGATCTTCTGCCAGGTAAGTGCCGCTGACTCCTGACAGACCCGACTGACGGACACTCACAGTGACAGTGACAAATCCGATTCCGGTATTCGATAAGACGAAAATATTGAAACGAATTATCGAAAGGCCGATAGAGCTAATATCGGCCGATAGCCGATATTTACATTATCGTATCGCTCAACACTAGTTGAGACCATTATTATGACGGGTATCCTGATAGTTCTCCCAAAATGCTTCTCTTTCCATGAGCCGTTTCTGATGTCTACGCCCCTTGGATCAGAGTCCACTGGCTCTATAACGAGAACCTGCAACAATGAGACATCCCTGCTGTGGTGCTGTATGAAATGCTTGAAAGCATGAGAAACTCTGCGGTTAGTACTAAATGTATTGTAAATGTCTGTAAGATGTTCTGATATGTGCCTTTTTAATTTGCGAATTGTACAGCCCACGTATAGTTTGTTATATGTGGTGCATTTAATTATGTACACCACGTGGTCACTATTGCAGTTAATGTATTGTTTGATGTTAATTATGTTCCATGAGTGTTTGTAAAGTTTTTTGTTATCACTACAAACTGGCATAAGCCGCATCTATTGAAACCACGCCTATAGAAACCTTTACAACACAACCACATGGGACGCTGCTCTACATGATTGGGAAAACTAGGAGACAGAATGTTACCCAGTGTTTTAGCTCTTTTAGCTACTACTCCAACACCTGGATCCAAAACTTTGGACATAACAGTGTCATTTTGTAGTAGAGGCAGCTTTCATGATTATACTTTTTATTTCATAAAATTGTGGATTGAGTTGCAAAGTTAATGCAAGCTTTTGGGATGTATTAGGATTATTCTTAGATATTTAAGTACTAATTAAATCTGCTTTCTTTTTACAATGTTTGAGGCCCTATCTAGGGTCCAGTTGCACTCCTCTGTGTTACTACAGGTTTTATCCTTGTGAATTCCCCCACTGTGATTGCCTTGATAGTGTGTCTTGGGTGACCACTATTTGCATGCAAAATTTTATTGCCTGACATAGGCTTGAAAAATGTAGAGGTGGCTATATGATAGTGAACCTCCTCTAATTTTGAATCCAGGAAAGAAATAGTGTCTTGATTAAATGTGTAAGTAAAGAGAGGTTGTAATCATTATTGTTCATGTATTTAACAAAACTGCGTCTGGCAGATGCATCGGCCCTCCAAATGAGAAGGAGGTCATCAATGTATCTGAAATACTAAACTATGTCCTGTAAAAAAGTATTGTTGACATTGTACAAATAATTACTCTCCCAAAAGGACATTAGAAGAATGGCAAGAGAAGGTGAATATTTAGCCTTCAGTCAGTCTGATGCTTCCTACAAGTCAGTACACTTTTACAGCAATCAATTCAGCTGGAAAAAGCCTCCAGCTGGGGAAGAACACTGTTAGTGCTAATCCATTGCATCTACCATTCCTAGGAGTAAGAAGCACTGACGATGAGCTCCTGAATTTTCATCACTTTATACCTTGTAATGAGCCAACTGTAAGACAAAACCTGAAAAAATAAACTCCGTGGGACAGAAAAGGGACCTGGACTGAGCTGGACTTTGGATTTTTTATGAAAGAGGAAGAAATAGAGGATTTAAAGGACAAAGCAAGAATCTCTTGGAGGACAGACTGCACACAGACAGCATTCATCTGACACCCAGAGACCTGAGCATCCAGAGGTAGGACCATCCTGCAACCCCAAAACAATCTATAGACTTCCTACAAATCTATCTTCTTAGAAATAAGGATTATAATTACTATATAACCACAAAAATGGAAAACACAAATTTAGAAGTAAATGAGCAAAGCACATGGTTGGAGACACAGCACACCAGGGGGTCAGATATGGAGACAACACTGGGGCAGAAGAGCAGTAAAAGCAGGAAAGGAAATACAATGAGAGAGAAGCCAGAAACTCTAATTGTTGATTTCACCAAAGAGGAAGATAAAAGGAAAACCAACCTGTTATTCTACACAGACCAACTCTCAGCCTGGCACACTGCCCTGTGCAAGCATTATAAATATATATCTCAGTGCAACACCAATAATAGCCGGCAGATTAAAATTAAAAGCCAAGCAGAAGATGACACCAACTCACTCACCATAAGCCTATACAACAATGGCACCGTCATGGTGCAAGGGACTGAGGACAATCTGAAGCAGTTTGAAAACCATTTTACTCATATCAGAGAACAGGCACAAATCCTTAAAAAGCAACCTCCAGAGGCCATTTCTAATGCTCACATCTCTACAGAGACCTCCAGGCACAGCTCCTCAACCCCCAACACTTCACACCTCTCCCTCGAGACCATCAGAGACTGTCTATCTCAATTAGAATGAGACTTGGTTCAAATTAAGGAAGAGCTTCAAAGAAACTCACATAGAAATGCAAATGACCAAGTAACAAATGAGATCAATAAGCTGAAATGTGAGTTCAAGTCAGCTCTACAGAAAATAAGAGAGGAAATGAGTGAATTACAAAATGACAATGAAAGACTCAGAAAGGAGATCACAGAACTAAAAACACAGACTCCTCAATGACTGACCCAGCAGGGGGCAATGGAAACAAACCAGAGAGCAGACAACATGGCCTCCACTGACCAGAATGTGTAGACACCAAATAACACAACAATAACCAACAACAATCCTGAAACCAAAAAAAGTGAACCAACGAGAAGAGAACCACCCACCAGCAAAGCCAGCATCACAGATCCCCATCAGCAGCCACTTAACAGACCCCAGACCTCACAAAGTCCTGATATCGTCCTAATAATGGACTCAAATGGGAAGTAACTAGATGCACAACGGCTATTCCCAGGAAAACGGGTCAGAAAAATTCACGGTGCAACTATTGAACAGGCGACAGAGGTCATCAATAATCCACGGTTTACCCACCCAAACCATATTATCATACACACAGGTACAAACAATCTGCCAGACCAGCACCAGCAGATCGCAGGACAACTGGCCCAACTAGCAAAGATGGCAAAACTAAAATTCCCAGACAGCAAAATCATTTTGTCATCTCTGCTCCCAACAAAGGACATATCCAGGCAAACCACCCAAAGCATCAATATGGAACTGACAGAAAGGGTCAAGACTGTCCCAAATGTGACCCTGGCACAACACCTTTCCATAAACCACCATCACCTATATGATAATAAGCACCTCAATCTCTGTCCCTGCCCTGAAAAATAAAAACATCAAACAGGGCCGGAGCTCAGGAGGAATACTGATCTGGTATAAAGATGAGCTCCACCAATACATCAAACCGGTGAAGAGAGGAGGCAGCCACATATGGATCAGGATCAGCAGCTCCATCCTCACCTCTCAGTCTGATGTCCACCTTTGCGCCACCTATATACCACCGCCAGAGTCCCCCTACTTCAATCCAGACTGCTTCGAGATCTTACAAGAGAAGCCGCCCACTATCAGGCCCTGGGCAAAAGTTCTCATCTTTGGGGACCTCAATCCAAGAACAGGGAGAGAAAATGACTTCCTGATCACGGATGGGAACATCTACATATTTGGAGCAGAGAATGACGGCCAAGACTCAGTACACACAGAGAGAAACAGCTATGACAGTACAGTCAACAAAAGTGGTAAAAAGCTCCTGAACGTATGTAGAAGTTTAGGACTTCATATTCTTAATGGACGTACCAAAGGAGACTCTTTGGGGAGGTGTACACTAAATTCCCATGTAGGGAGGAGTGTAGTAGATTATGCCATTACAGATATGAGCCTGGCAAATATCAGCGCCTTCATAGTCACCCACCAACTCACCTGTCAGACCACAGCCAACTTCTTATGTACTTGAAATCTACAGAGAAACCATACACTCAAAAGCCACAGCATAGCGGCCTCTTCAACCGGCCTCCATCCTATAAATGGTCCAAAACCTCGGCACTAAAGTATAAAGAGGCTTTCAGCAGACCTGAAATACAGCGGATGCTCCACCACTTCTACAACTACGAGTACCAGCCTAACCCAAAGGGAGTGAGTCAAGCTACAAAAGACCTCAACAATATATTCTATGCAATGGCCAGACTGTCCAACCTTAAAAAAGTCGACTACAAGAGACCAAAAGAAAAACAGATCAATGGTTGGTTTGACAGAGAATGTAAAGCCGTATGGAAGACCTTGAGAACAGCCTCAGACAAGAAACACAGAGACCCCAACCACCCGGGTCTGAGGGAAGCCTATGAAACCATACAAAGGCAGTACAAAACCATCCTTATGAGGAAGAAGCAGAGTTACATCTCTACCAAGCTTAACCAACTCCAAGATGCTTTGCAAGACAATACCATCTGGGAACTATGGAACCACATGGGCACAAAAGACAAGAAAAAACAACATCCATATCCAAAATGGCAACATCTGGCTCCAGTACTTCAGAGACCTCTATAAAGACATCCCAAAGGAAGAACTAAACCAAGAACAGGAAAGCATAATGGCAAAACTAAAAGCAATAGAGGAAAAAGTAAAAAATTTCCAAAACCCCGTGGATACACCTATTACATTACAGGAAGTAGCAGAGAGAATCTCTTCCATAAGATGTAGAAAAGTCGGTGGCCTGGATGGAATCCTACCAGAAATGCTGAAGTACAGCCCACCAGAAATACAGGCTGCAATGGTTAAAATCTTTAATATTGTGCTAAGTGCCGGCTACTTCCCTCGTACCTGGAACCAAGGCCTCATCACACCCATCCACAAGAATGGGGACAGGTATGACCCAGCCAACTACAGAGGCATATGTGTCAGCAGAAACCTGGGGAAACTGTTCAACAGTATCCTGAACAAGAGGATTCTCAGTTTCCTCACCGAACATAACGTCCTCAGCAAGAGCCAAGCAGGGTTCATGCCAAACCACCGCACCACTGACCACATCTATACCCTGCACAGCCTCATTCAGAGACACGTCCACAATACAAAGAACGGGAAGATATACGCCTGTTTCGTGGACTTTAAAAAGGCCTTCGATTCGGTGTGGCACCCGGGCTTATTCCTGAAACGGCTGGAGAGAGGAATAGGAGGAAAGACCTACGATGTTATCAAAAGCTCCTACACCGATAACCTCTGCAGTGTGAGTGTGAACGGTAAAAGAACGGCTTGTTTCCAGCAGAGCCGTGGAGTCAGACAAGGCTGCAGCCTAAGTCCAACGCTCTTCAACATTTACATCAACAAGCTGGCTACCGCTCTGGAATCTTCCACAGCACCAGGTCCCACCCTCCATGACACCCAGGTGAAATTCCTGCTGTATGCAGATGACCTGCTGCTTCTGTGACCAACCGAGAAAGGCCTCCAAGACAACCTGCAAATCTTAGAGAAATTCAGCTCCACCTGGGCACTACCGGTCAACCTAAAGAAAACCAACATCATGGTGTTCCAGAGGAGAAAGAGAAAAGCAGACCAGCACCATTCATTTGTCCTCAACAACTGCGCCCTTACAGGAACAGACAAATATACCTATCTGGGCCTAGAGGTTCACTGGTCTGGGAGCTTCAAACAAGCCATAGAGACCCTGAAAGACAAGGCCTGTAAAACCTTCTATGGCATCCGAAGGAAATTCTACCATCTGAAACCACCAGTGAGGGTCTGGTTAAAAATCTTCGACTCTGTCATCGCCCCAATCCTCCTTTATGGCAGTGAAGTCTGGGGTCCTCACATCTACCCAGACTGGTCAAGGTGGGATTCCAGCCCAACAGAAACATTCCACCTGGAATTCTGCAAGCATCTTCTCCAAGTCCATCGGAGCACCTCCAACAGTGCCTGCCGGGCCGAGCTGGGCAGATTCCCTCTACACCTAACGGTTCTAAAGAGGGCAGTGTCATTCCGGGCTTACCTACATAGGAGCAATCCAAGCTCCCATCACCATAAAGCCCTGACACACGTAGGTGAAACAGAAAAACCAGGACCCTCGGAACAGCCCACCCAAACCGAACCTGACCAGAACACCAATCACAACGACCTGACAAAAGCCGAAATCAGGAAGATGGTAGACGAAGGCCAGGAGAGGTATGTCAGTGACTGGAAGAACGACATCATCAGCTCCCAGAAACTGATCATGTACCGGAGTCTACAGAGAGACTACAGACTGGCCCCACACCTCGAGAAACTCCCGGACCACAGAGACCGCAAGATCCTGAGCCGGTATAGACTCAGTGCCCACAGTCTGGCCATCAAATCCGGCTGACACAGGCAGAGCTACAAGCCCAGGGAGGAAAGACTATGCCAACACTGTGACCAGGAGGCCATAGAGGACGAAACCCACTTCCTGCTACACTGCTCCAAATACTCAGCAGTGAGGGACACTCACTTCAGGAGACTCTCACATCTCTTCCCGGATTTCATCACCATGAAGAAGGAAGAGAAAACATATATCTTGCTGGGGGGAAGAAGAGAGAGTAGCGGAGATAGCAGCGCGGTATGTGAGCGAATGTCATAGACTGCGAGAAAGAGAACTATGATATGCCATGGACTTCTATAGCTTCCACCCCGGATCTGCCCCCATCCCCCCTCCCTATGCCATGGACTTCTATAGCCCCCACCCAGGATCTGCCCCATCCCACCTCCCTATGCCATGGACATCTATAGCCCCCACCCTGGATCTGCCCCCATAACCCCTCCCTATGCCATGGACTTCCATAGCCCCCACCCTAGATCTGCCCCTACCCAACACCCCTACATTCCCTATCCCTATTCCCTTTTGTACACTTGCTTTGGCAAAACTAATGTGTATTTAGTCCTGCCAATAAAGCTTCTTTGAATCTTGAATCTAGTGTTTGGTGAGTCTGTCACCTCAAACACAAGCACCACGGGAGCTATTGAACTGTACTTCTAGATAGATAATTAAAGGGAACCCGTCACCAGGTTTGGCCAATACGACTTACGGCCACCTCCTTTCTGGGCTTATCTACAGTACAGCAAAATGCTGTAAATAAGCCCCGATCCGACCTGCAAGAGTAGAAAAATAACTTTTGTTATACTCACCTGTGGAGCGGTCCGGTCCAAGAGATGTCGCAGGTCTCATCTTCTTACGATGCTGCCCTCATGCTTGCTTCATGGCTCCCCGGCATTGCGCTCCTGCGCAGGCATACTTATCTGCCCTGTTGAGTGCAAACAAAAGTACTGCAGTGCGCAGGTGCCGGAAAAGGTCAGAGAGGCCCAGCGCACACTGCAGGAATTTACTCTGCCCTCAATAGAGCAAAAAAGTATACCTGCGCAGGAGCACGATGCAAGGGAGACATGAATCAAGCAGGAGGGCAGCATCCTAAGAAGATGAGAGGCGTCGGACCAAGACCTGCTACACCCCTCGGACCGGACCACCCCGCAGGTGAAAATAATAAAAGTTATTTTTCTTCTCTTGCAGGTAGGATTGCGGGCTTATCTACAGCATCATGGAATGCTGTAGATAAGCCCTGAAAGGCGGTGGCCATAAGTTATATCGGCCAAACTTGGTGACAGGTTAACTAGATAATTACACAGGTAGAAAGTAGAGATGAGCGATTGATATAAAGTGATTCTCATTCACTATGAAATTCACAAAAAATTGCATTTTTCTGTGTAAGTAAAGGCTTTTTTTTTGCCCACCTCTATGGAGAATACTGCTTATTTTGGTCACATGGACAAATATTCCTGTCTCTGCTTGGGAACTCCGTAGCTGCTTCAGGGTTACTTTTGGTCTCTGTGCTGCCCCTCTGATTAATGCCCTATGTGCCCAAGCTGAGAGTTTTGGTGGGCTTGTCCTCTCTTGGCAGGTTTGTTGTGATACCATGTTCTTTCCATTTGATGATAATGGATTTGATGGTGTTTCGGGTGATCATCAGAGATTGGGATATTTTTTCATAACCCAACCCTGACTTGTACTTCTCAACAACTTTGTCCCTGACTTGTTTGGACATCTCCTTGGTCTTCATGGTGGTGTTTGGTTAGTGGTGCATCTTGCTTAATGGTGTTGCAGCCTCTGTGGCCTTTCAGAAAATATGTGTATATATTGACAGATAAGTGGCACTTAGATTGCACACAGGTGGCTTCCTTTCACTAAGCCTGTGACTTATGAAGGTAATTGCTTGGCCTAGAAATTTTTAGCTGTTTTATAGCAAAAGGGTGAATACATATGCCCATTTTTAATTATTTGATACCATAAATTTAATTTATGCATATATATGTTAGGGGTCGAGTTCCCACTTCTGCACAAGGGGAATCTTGAGCCGTCACTGCTGCGGTCTCCCATCCGTCTCCGGCCACAGTGGACTCTGCTCAGCTTAGACGTCGGTCCCAGCGTCTCGCCCAGTCTAACATTGTGCAGAGTATTACTGTTGCTCCTTCAGGCTCTGCTATTGTAGCCAGTACTGGTTAGCGGCGAGCAGACGTGTTAGGACAAAGTCCTTGCTTTCCCCTTCTGAGCATGCCCAGAGTAAGATCTGTTATGTTTTGGTAACTGAGGAGACCAGGCAAAAACGGCAATACACCAGAGAGGTTGGAATCTACTGGATTGCAGTACCCTGACTAACCACCACAACTAAAGGCAGCCGTGGAGCGTTCCTACGTTGGTCCTAGACGCCTCGTCACAGCCTGAGAGGCTAACTACACCTAAAGATAGAAAGAGGAAAGCTATCTGCCCCGGAGCAGATCCCCAAAGAACATAGGAAGCCCCCAAACATGTAATGGCGGTTAGACAAGAGGAAATACAGACACAGACAGAAATAGTATGAGCAAATGCTGGGGCCCAATCTGACTTAGACAGAAAAGGATAGGAAGGATACTTACTGCAATCCACAAAAACCCTAAAAAAAAAACAACGCTACTAATTGCAAAAACACCTGAGATCACACAACCTCTACCACCTAAATTAGTTCTCTGGTGTAACAAAACTAAGCCGCAGCCACAGAAAAAAAAACTGGAAAAGGCAAATGAACAAACAACAATGGCTCCAGAGGAACCGAGAGGAGACCAAGCCCCCCCGGGGAGGGGAACCTGGCCAACCTCACAGAAATGCAGAGAAAGATACAAATGGGAAGCACAAAAACAAAAAACAGAAAAAATCTTATCTGAGAGCAGGAGAAGAGGCAAGACTCAGCAAGTTCCAAGTGAACCAGGAAATAACGTTGACACAAGAACAATTGATCACCGGCAACCATGATGGGGGGAAACCTCCCTTATATCCAGCCAGTCCGTGATCCCTGATTGCCAATCCTCATTGAATTGTTCAGTACTGTTTGCAACCACCAGAGGGAGCTTCTGCTCAGAATTCATTTCTAAAACATTCATAACAGTACCCCCCTTGAGGAGGGGTCACCGAACCCTCATTAGTGCAATCAGGTCGGTCAGGATGAGCTCTGTGATATGCACGGATCAGTCTCCTAGCATGGATGTCAGAAGCAAACACCCAAGAATTGTCCTCCTGACCATAACCTCTCCACTTAACCAAATACTGGAGTTTCCGTCTAGAAAAACGAGAATCCAATATTTTCTCAACCACATACTCCAGATTGCCCTCAACCAAAACAGGGTCAGGAGGCGCAGCCATAGGAACCACTGGCTCGACAAACCTCTTCAACAAGGACTTGTGGAACACGTTATGGATCTTAAATGTCCCTGGAAGAAGTAAACGAAAGGAAACAGGATTAAGAATCTCCATGATCTTATAAGGTCCAATAAACCTAGGCTTAAACTTAGGAGATGCAACTCTCATAGGGATATTTCTTGAGGACAACCAGACCAAGTCCCCTACTTTAAACCGAGGACCATCAGTCCTATGCCGGTTGGCAAACCACTGGGCCTTCTCCTGAGAGAGGGACAACCTCTCCACTACCTGGTCCCAAATCTGCTGCATACGCTCCACAACAGAGTCAACACCCGGACAGACAGAAGCCTCCGTCTGTCCCGAAGAAAATCGAGGGTGAAACCCAAAATTGCAGAAAAATGGAGACATCAAAGTGGCAGAGCTTGCCCTATTATTAAGAGCAAACTCAGCCAAAGGCAAAAAAGAGACCCAGTCATCTTGATCAGCAGACACAAAGCATCTCAGATAAGTCTCCAATGTCTGGTTTGTTCTCTCAGTTTGTCCATTGGTCTGAGGATGAAAAGCAGAGGAGAAAGACAATTGAACACCAAGTTTAGAACAAAAAGTCCTCCAAAATCTGGAAACAAACTGGACTCCTCTGTCAGACACAATGTTCTCAGGAATGCCGTGCAACCGAACCACGTGCTGAAGGAACAAAGGCACCAATTCAGAGGAGGAAGGCAACTTAGGTAATGGCACCTGATGTATCATCTTGGAAAACCTATCACAAATCACCCATATAACGGTCATTCTCTGAGAAACAGGGAGATCGGAAATAAAATCCATAGAGATATGGGTCCATGGTCTCTTGGGCACAGGCAATGGCATCAACAAACCACTAGAGCGAGAGCAATGCTTGGAGCGAAAGCAAGTCCCACAGGACTGCACAAACTCCCTGACGTCACGAGACAAAGTAGGCCACCAAAAGGACCGACTCACCAAGTCTCTGGTACCAAAAATTCCGGGATGACCGGCCAACGCGGAACAATGAATCTCAGACATCACACTCTTCTTCCACTGGTCTGGGACAAACAATTTCCCAACAGGGCAGCGCTCGTGTTTATCCTCCTGACACCCCTCCAGAGCCAGTCTCAAATTGGGCGAGATGGCGGAAAGAACTACACCCTCTTTCAAAATAACAGCAGGATCAGATAACTCAGGAGAGTCCGCAAGGAAACTCCTCGAGAGGGCATCTGCCTTAATATTCTTAGTGCCAGGAAGAAAGGAAACCACAAAATTAAAACGTGTGAAAAACAAGCCCACCTGGCCTGTCTAGGATTAAGTCGCTTGGCTGATTCCAGATAAACCAGATTCTTATGGTCCGTGAGGACCACCACCTGATGTTTGGCTCCCTCCAGCCAATGTCTCCACTCTTCAAAAGCCCACTTCATGGCCAATAACTCCCGATTACCCACATCATAATTACGTTCAGTTGGAGAAAATTTTCGAGAGAAAAAAGCACAAGGGTTACTTTTAGAGGTCTCAGGATCTCTTTGGGACAAAACGGCACCTGCCCCAATTTCAGAGGCATCAACCTCCACCTGAAATGGCAGAGAAACATCAGGCTGCCGTAGAACAGGAGCAGAAGTGAATCTCCGCTTAAGCTCCTGAAACGCAGAGACTGCCTCAGGAGGCCAATTCACCACATCAGAACCCTTTTTTGGTCAAATCAGTCAATGGTTTAACAATAACAGAGAAATTACCAATAAATTTACGATAAAAATTGGCAAAACCCAAGAATCTCTGAAGAGCCTTTAATGAAGTTGGTTGGACCCAATCACAGATGGCCTGAACCTTGACCGGGTCCATTTCAATAACAGATGGAGACAAAATGAATCCCAGAAATGAGATCCTCTGTACGCCAAAAAGACACTTTGATCCCTTCACATACAGAGCATTCTCTCTCAAAATCTGGAACACAGTCCGAACATGTTTCACATGAGAGTCCCAGTCATTGGAAAAAATCAAGATATCATCCAAATAAACAATCAGAATTTTATCCACAAAATCCCTGAAAATGTCATTCATGAAGGACTGGAAGACGGAAGGAGCATTAGTGAGCCCAAAGGGCATCACTAGGTACTCAAAATGCCCCTCTGGGGTATTAAACGCCATCTTCCATTCATCCCCGTGCTTAATGCGAAAAAGGTTATACGCCCCCTGAGATCAAGCTTGGTAAACCAAGTAGCACTTTTCACCCTGGAAAACAGGTCAGAAATCTAGGGTAACGGATATTGATATTTCACAGTGATATTGTTCAAGAGACGATAATCAATACACGGCCTTAATGAACCATCCTTTCTGGCCACAAAGAAAAAACCGGCACCCAAGGGTGAAGAGGATGGTCTGATATGACCCTTCTCCAATGACTCCTTGATATAAGACCGCATAGCGTCATGTTCAGGTACAGACAAGTTAAAAAGGCGACCTTTAGGGAATTTACTACCAGGCACTAATTCAATTGCGCAGTCATAGCTCCTATGGGGGGGCAAGGATGCAGATTTACTTTCGCTAAACACATTAGAAAAATCAATCAAAAAGTCAGGCACATCTTGAGCCTGGGGAGAGGCAGAAAAAACAGGAGTGTTGGCATTAACACATTGGCAGCCCCAACTGGTCACAGACACAGATTTCCAATCCAAAACAGGATTATGAGACTGTAACCAAGGGAAACCTAGTACAATAATGTCATGCAGATTATACAGCACCAGAAATTTGCAACTCTCCTGATGATCAGGTTCAACCCTCATTATCACCTGAGTAGAGAACTGGGGTTTATTCTCAGCCAAAGGGGTAGAATCAATCCCCAGTAGGGGAATAGACTTCAGTAGGGGTATCAAGGGAAACCCACAACGTTTAGCAAAATCAAAATCCATCAGGTTAATAGCTGCTACCGAATCAACAAAAGCCTGAGCAGAAAATGTGGACAGGGAGCAAATCAGGGTAACAGTCAACAGAAATTTAGTCTGAACACTACCCAAGACAACTGAGCGTGCAAAACGTCTTCCCCGCTTAGGGCAGACAGAAATAGCATGAGAGGCATCACCACAGTAGAAACATTGCTTTTTCGAATTCATGACGCTGTGCCCCAGAAGCCACTCTATCACACTGCATGGGCTCAGAAGCTGGTTCACAAGGCAACACCATTCCACGCATACCTCTACGCTCACGCAAACGTCTGTCAATTTGAATTGCCAATGACATTGAATCATTGAGACCAGAGGGAGCAGGGAAACCCACCATAACATCTTTTACATTCTCTGACAGACCCTTCCGAAAAAGAGCTGCCAAAGCATCACCATTCCATTTGGTCAGAACTGCCCACTTTCGGAATTTCTGACAGTACAACTTAGCGTCCTCCGGCCCCTGATTTAATGCCAACAAGGTTTTTCAGCTTGATCAGTGACATTAGGTTCATCGTACAATAACCCCAGAGTCAGAAAAAATGCATCAACATTACTCAAAACAGGGTCCCCAGGTGTCAGGGAAAAAGCCCAATCCTGAGGATCGCCGCGCAGGAGAGAGATGACAATTTGAACCTGCTGTGCTCCGTTCCCTGAGGACTTAGGTTTTAAGGCAAAAAACAACTTACAGTTATTTTTGAAATTCAGAAATTTAGCTCGATCCCCTAAAAACAAATCTGGCATGGGGATCCTAGGTTCCACAACCGGCAACCCTGCAAGATAGGTAGCAATACTCCGAACTTCAGTGGCAAGCAGGGTGGATTGATTTAAATCACGCCGATTTAAATCAACGATTTAAATCATGATTTAAATCAAATGGTTTTTTTCTATTTAAATCAGATCGATTTAAATCGTGATTTTAATCATGATTTAAATCACTGATTTAAATCAAAAGATTTTTTTAATATAAATCATGATTAAAATCTAAAACTTTCAATCATTGTTCAATTAACTCCACACTTCTAGCTTGGTTTCACTTTCTGTAGCTTGGTTTCAGTTTCTTTTTCCATTCAGTTGACATGCCCAAACTTGTTGGATAGTCAGTCAGCAGTACTTGGCTGTAGTAACAATCAAACTTCAGAAGTGATCTGCGTGAGCCATGGCAGGTCGTAAGAGAGACCCTATTTGGGTTCATTTTGTTGAGATGCCAGCAGAGCTTGGAAAGAAAGGTGGGAGAGCAAAGTGAAAATACTGTCAAAAGGATATCCAAGGACTTGTTTGCCGTTTGAAATCACATTATGAAACTGCAACCAGAAGGGAAATGAAGATGTTGATAGTGATACAACTAATGTCAATGAACCCCCACAGCTTCTTATGCACCAGGACCCTAGCACAAGTGGTAAGTCTGGCAATTACAACCTATTTTAACAGACGTTTTACTGGGATGGTTAAAGTCTATGAAAAGAAAAATTTCTAGAACTAGTTCTGGAGTATAAAATTTAAATTTATGTTAAGGCAATATTTCACAGAAAATTAACGTTAAGTAAAAATAAAAGAGTGTGTATATTCCTATTTTTTTTTTTATTGTAGGCTACAATTCACTTTTGAAGTCTGCCAAATTGACCATTTTTTTAAAAAACATTTTTAAAACTTTTGTGACATAATTTTTTTCAGTTGCTCTGATATTTCTAGTATTACAGCAACTTCACCGGAAACTTGAGTAGCATAACTTTTGAGACAGCCCTTATAGGACGAGGACCATTACATTGTTCAAAAAGTTTGTTTCAAAATATTTTCGTTATATTTCTTCAAATACGCAGTCGAATTATATTTTTAATTACTGTGCTTTCAGGGTCAAATATGGCTTGTGCTGCACGTGACAATCAATATCTGGGTACAACTTCAACAAAGCAGCCCAACAAAAAACTTTGCGTGCAAAGTGTAGAAAAATTCTTCTTAAAGACTACGACGAGCCAGAAAGAACATTTTGATTAATTAATTGCTAAATTCATATTTGCAACCAATTCTTCTTTCCGAATAGTTGAACACCCATTGTTTGTACAAATGATCGAAGGAATAAGACCAGGCTACAAACCACCAAGTAGATTTGATATCTCAGGAAAACATCTTCAGGCTGTATACGACAAAGAAAGAGCGGCTTGTACAAAATATTTTAAAGACAAAGTTGTTAACATGAGCTTGGATGGTTGGAGCAACATCCACAACGACCCCATAATTTGCACTTGTGTCACAACAGAAGATGGTGAAACTTACCTTACAGACACAATCGACACATCTGGAAATTCACATACTGCTGAATATTTACTTGAAATTGCTAAGAACTCAATTCACCAATGCCAAGAACAGTTTGGATGTAAAGTAAGGAGCTTAGTTACTGATAACGCAAGCAATGTGGCAAAAATGCGAGCGGAACTGGCACATGAGGATGACACAAATGTCATTACATATGGTTGTTCTGCCCATTTGTTGCATCTTTTGGCAAAAGACCTGCATATTTCGGGTGTCAAGGAACATGTTGTAGAAATTGTTAAATATTTCCGCAATAATCATTTTGCACATGCAACCTACAAGGAAATGGGAGGACTGAAGTTGGTTCTACCACAAGATGTTAGATGGAATACCTTGGCTGAATGCTTGGAACTGTTTATTAACAACTGGTCAAAATTAGTGTCCATTTGCGAAACACATCGGGATAAAATTGATGCTAATATACGAAGCAAAGTATTAAATCTTGGTGTGAAGAGAAATGCCGAGGACCTTTTGGAAAGGTTAAAGCCAATATCTATTGCGTTGGATAAAATGCAGAAAGATACTGCAACCATAGCTGATGCCACAGAAGTTTGGAAAGATTTAGAAGGTTCGCTAGATCGCTTGAACCTCTCAAACAATGTAAAGGTTGCAATACACCACCGCAAGGACCAAGCATTAAAAGAAGAACACTATTTAGCCAATATCTTGCATCCCATCTACAGAGGGAAAAAACTATCTGAGGCGGAAATCAACTCTGCAATGGAGTGGCTCGCCAATACTAACCATGACATTGTGGCAACTGTGCTGAAATTGAAGTGTGAATCTGCACCATTTCAAAAATACATGTTTGCAGATAACGTCGTTAATGAACTAAAACCACTGGACTGGTGGAAGTCGCAATCACTTGTTCTTCCAGCGAAGATAATAAATGTAGCTACTCAGCTACTGACTGCATCGGCTTCATCGCAGGAGTAGAGAGATTGTTTTCTTCATTTGGTTTTGTGCACACAACAGTCCGAAACCGCTTAGGAACTGCTAAAGCAGGACAACTAGTTTTCCTATTAAAAGTCCTAAATAAACAGTAGGCTTAAAGGACTGATGTATTCACTGAAGATGTTTGCTTACTTCAAACGTTAGAGATAGGCTATTGTTAAAAAGTACTTACTCTCTGTAGTTCAATTCTGATTGTTTAATAGTGCAAATAAAAATTATTAGGTTTCATAATCATCAACTGTTTTAATATTTTTATTTGTGTAAAATAATTTGATTTGCAAAAAGACAAAGTTTTGCTTGTGTACAACTTGATTAAAAAATCCTATTTAAATCAAAAAAAATCCGATTTAAATCAAAAAAATCCGATTTAAATCAAAAAAATCCGATTTTTTTGATTTTTTTAAAAAAATCATGATTTTTATCCACCCTGGTGGCAAGCTGATCCACACGGCCAGACAACTGTGCAAACTCCATTGAGAGAAAAAAAAAATCCTCCTCAGCACCCAGAGAAAAAGAGGGAAAAAAAAATGCAACTAACAGAAAAAAAAAAATAAATCTCTGACAACTCTGACAACTTTTTTTTTTTTTCTCCACACTATTTTTCCCTTCTGTGAGTACCATATAATTTTCAGTTTGGCCGGTGATAGTGTTATGTTTTGGTAACTGAGGAGAGCAGGCAAAAACGGCAATACACCAGAGAGGTTGGAATCTACTGGATTGCAGTACCCTGACTAACCACCACAACTAAAGGCAGCCGTGGAGCGTTCCTACGTTGGTCCTAGACGCCTCGTCACAGCCTGAGAGGCTAACTACACCTAATGTACTACACCTAACCTTTTACTACCTCCCTCCTCAGCTAAGGAACCTTTGAGTAGGATCACAAGGGAACCAGAACCTGAACCCATGCAGGTGGACTCTTTACAAAGACGGGTTAGTGATGCACGCAAAGAACATCGTATAAAGGAAAATCTATGTTTCTACTGTGGTAAGTCAGGGCACTTCATTATAAACTGCCCCAGCCGTTCTCGTAAGACTACTGCAGCAGTCATTCACTGTGAGTGTTGCGAGAGGAGCTCTGTCATGTCCGAGCCTCAGGCTCCAGAGAGATCTGCTGCAAGAGATCTTGATTTCTCGGACTTAAACTCTGTTAGTTCTGGGGACGATGACGGTATAAACGCTGCAATTTTTCAAGTTTCCTCAGCGGTGTCCCAGCTGAGTTATAAAAGAAACAGTTCTCATTGCTTCCTTTCCATCAAACTCTGGGTTGACTCAGTCTGGGTGTCTAGCTCTGCTATGATCGACTCAGGAGCAATTGGAAATTTTATGGATATCTCCTTTGCTCTGAAACAGGGGATACGTTCAGTGAAGAAGGCTACTCCAGTACAGATGGAGACTGTGGATGGCTCTCTACTGACTTCTGGACCAGTGGATCAAGAAACAGAGCCTTTGAGGGTCCTTATGGGTAAAGATCATCAGGAGAAAATGTCTTTTTTGCTTATCTCTTCTCCCCACTTTCCCATTATTCTAGGGCTACCATGGCTGCAGGCGCAGAATCCTACGATTAACTGGGAGACCAAGGAATTACACTTTCCGGAGAAACAGATGAGTCAAGGAGTTTCAGCTTGCTCTGTTCCTAAAGGAACCATGTCAGTCCCTGAACTACCAGCTGTATACCAGGACTATGTGGATTTATGTGACAAGAAGAACGCTGATCAGCTTCCTCCTCACCGTCCATATGATTGTCCAATTGAATTATTGCCTGGAGCCGAGATACCTTTTGGTAAGATCTACCCCCTAGCGGGGCCCGAGCTAAAAGCTTTGAAGGATTATATAGACGAAAATTTAGCCAAGGGCTTCATACGCCCCTCTTCATCTCCCGCAGGTGCACCCATCTTCTTTGTGAAGAAGAAAGATGGATCTCTGAGACCCTGCATAGACTATAGGGAACTCAATAAGGTTACTATTAGAAACCGTTATCCATTGCCTTTAATCCCTGAGTTGTTGGAGAGAGTGCGGCATGCCAAAATTTTCTCTAAACTGGATCTCCGTGGGGCCTATAACTTGGTCCGTATTAGACCTGGGGATGAATGGAAGACTGCTTTCAGGTCACACTATGGACACTTTGAATATCTAGTTATGCCTTTTGGTCTGAGTACCGCCCCAGCCACTTTCCAACACTTCGTGAATGATATCTTCAGGGATCTCCTAGATACATTTGTGGTGATTTATCTGGATGATATTCTAATTTTTTCTAACTCCACAGAGGAACATCATGGACATGTGAGAATGGTCTTAGAACGCCTAAGACAAAACCATCTCTACATCAAACTTGAAAAATGTGAATTCCATAGGACCGAAATTCAATTTCTGGGGGATGTACTATCTACGCAAGGGATTAGTATGGATGGAAGCAAGACCCAAGCCATCAAGGATTGGCCAATTCCTAGAAATGTGAAGGAGGTGCAGCGTTTCATCGGGTTTGCCAACTTCTATAGACGTTTCATTAAGAATTTTTCTGAGGTAGTGTCACCTATCATCCAACTTACCCGGAAACACTCTAAGTTCTCCTGGACCCCGCAAGCTCAGGAAGCATTTTCCTGTTTAAAGGATAAATTTACCACCGCACCTATCTTAGTACATCCCAACCCCGAGCTTGCCTTCATAATAGAGGTGGATGCTTCAGACTGTGCCGTTGGAGCTATACTCTCTCAGAGAACAGGTGAGAAGAATGTCTTGCATCCCTGTGCCTTCTTTTCCCAGCAGTTGTCTTCGGCTGAGAGGAACTATGATGTGGGCAATAGAGAATTGTTGGCCATTATTGCCGCCTTCAAGGAATGGAGACACCTTCTTCAGGGAGCTGCACAGCAAATAGTCGTCCTGACAGACCATCGTAACCTTGAATTTATCAGGTCGGCTAAGTGCCTGACTCCTCGCCAGGCTCGCTGGAATCTTTTCCTAAACCAATTTAATTTTGTCATTTCTTATAGACCAGGATCGCGCACTGGAAAGGCTGATGCACTCTCTAGGATTCATTCAGCAGAGACACGTCCACTTACTCCTCCTAAGACTATTCTTCCTGACTCTAGATTCCTAGGAGTGATTCATAATCAAGACCTACTTAAGGACATCAAGGAAGCATACCATGTGGATTCTTTGTTGGCTCAACCCCCAAGGGACGTAAGTCTTGTCTTTAAGAATGGTGTGTGGATTCAGGGACAACGTCTGTATATACCTGAAACAGTCAGATTGAGAGTATTGCAACTCATCCACGATTCCAAGATAGCCGGGCATAGGGGAATTCTAAAGACACAAGAATTTCTTTCTCGTTTCTTTTGGTGGTCCACTTACAGGAAAGATGTCTTAAACTATGTCACTTCATGTGAAGTCTGTGCAAGATGCAAAACACCTCGCTCCTCACCAACTGGTCTGTTGCAACCTCTTCCCACCCCGTCCCGCCCATGGGGATCCATTTCTATGGACTTCATTGTGGAGTTACCAACCTCTCAAGGGAAGAACACCATTCTAGTGGTGGTTGACCGTCTAACAAAGGCAGCTCATTTTATCCCTTGTGTCGGCTTACCCACTGCAAAACAGACATCAGACTTGATGATTAAGAATGTGTTTCGCTTACATGGAGACCCGGATGAGGTCATTTCGGATCGAGGGGTGCAATTCACTTCAAGGTTTTGGCAAAATTTCTGTGCAGCATTGGACATTAAAGTAAACCTTTCTTCTGCTTTTCATCCCCAGACTAATGGACAGACAGAACGAACCAATCAGACCCTGGAGCAGTATCTCCGCTGTTTTATCCACTAAGCAGTCTCCTTTTTACTCCAATCTAGGTTATCATCCTAACATTCTTCCTCGATTTCCCATAGATACGCCATTGCCGGCAGTGGCTGAAAGAATCACTTCTTTACAAAAGAATATGGATCTTCTAAAGGAAAATCTAGAATTGGCTCAGGAAAGGTACAAGAAAGCAGCAGATAAATTTCGTAAACCTGCACCAGCTTTCAAGGTAGGAGATTTGGTCTGGTTGTCAACCAGAAATCTTAAATTAAAGATTCCATCGTCTAAATTGGGACATAAGTACATTGGACCTTATAAGATCAATAAGATTATAAGTGCTGTTGCTTGTCGTCTTCAACTGCCCAGAATTATGAGAATCCACCCTGTCTTTCATGTATCCCTACTAAAGGCTGCAACACCCAATACGTTTCCTGGACGTTCTTCTCCTTGCCCTGACCCAGTGCTGGTCGATGGTCAGGAAGAATTTATGGTGGAAAGGATTCTAGATTCCAGGTTGTACAGAAATCAGTTGCAATATTTGATTAAATGGCAGGGCTACCCAGTGGAGGACAACTCATGGGAACCAGTCAATAATGTAAATGCTCCTCGCCTGCTCCGCCAGTTTCATCAGAGGTACCCTGACAAGCCTGGTCTGAGGTCATCCGGAGGTTGTCCCTAAGGGGGGAGTAATGTAAGGTTCTTTGTCTCTGTTGACATGTTCCTTGAAACTCAGTTTTCCGTCGGCCATTTTGCTTTCTGTCTTTCTGCAGCTCTTGCCCTCAGTTAATATGGAGTTTCCAGTTTTCATGTTCCCGCCCTGATTCTTCCCTCTTGCTTCTTAAGCAGCCTCAGCTGAACAATCAGTGCTCCTGAATCAAGCCTCAGTCAGTCTGTGACCTGACTTCTGGAAACCTTGGACTTGTACTCCAGCTATTCCCTACTGAGGAACCTTGGAACACTTTTGGACTCTGGAAACCTGCTGTTTGGTGAATCCATGTTTGCAGAGGAATTACGGTACAGAGAAGAGATCCTGAACCTGCTTTGGAGATTTATTGTAGTGCTTGAAGTTACTCTGGCCTGCTGTGTCTCCTGTCGCTGTTCCTGCAAACTGTGTGAACTTTTCAGCATGCTTGTATGAATTGTATGAAGTAATACAAGTCATTTCATATCAACCTGTGTCTCCTGTGTTTTCCTCGCACCCAAGCACAAGACGCTATAGGAACTGTACACTATACATGACACCTAAAGATAGAAAGAGGAAAGCTATCTGCCCCGGAGCAGATCCCCAAAGAACATAGGAAGCCCCCAAACATGTAATGGCGGTTAGACAAGAGGAAATACAAACACAGACAGAAAATAGTATGAGCAAACGCTGGGGCCCAATCTGACTTAGACAGAAAAGGATAGGAAGGATACTTACTGCAATCCACAAAAACCCTAAAAAAAAAAACAACGCTACTAATTGCAAAAACACCTGAGATCACACGACCTCTACCACATAAATTAGTTCTCTGGTGTAACAAAACTAAGCCGCAGCCACAGAAAAAAAACTGGAAAAGGCAAATGAACAAACAACAATGGCTCCAGAGGAACCGAGAGGAGACCAAGCCCCCCCAGGGAGGGGAACCTGGCCAACCTCACAGAAATGCAGAGAAAGATACAAATGGCAAGCACAAAAACAAAAAACAGAAAATATCTTATCTGAGAGCAGGAGAAGAGGCAAGACTCAGCAAGCTTCCAAGTGAACCAGGAAACAACTTTGAGACAAGAACAATTGATCACTGGCAACCATGATGGGGGAAACCTCCCTTATATCCAGCCAGTCCATGATCCCTGCTTGCCAATCCTCATTGAATTGTTCAGTACTGTTTGCAACCATGAGGGAGCTTCTGCTCAGAATTCATTTCTAAAATATTCATAACAAAGATCTCTCATTGGAGATCAGGGGTCACATGCTCAGGTACTGCAGCAGCTCCTATTGGTCCGCCAGGAAGGTCCTGAAACCACTTGTGTTCTGGAGCAGTTTCCTATTGGTCCTTATCTGGCAGGTCCTGTAGTTGCTACTATAAAAGGGTGGCATGGTCGTGCCACCAAGCGCTAGTATCAATCACATTATGTGCTTTGCGCCAGGGTGATCTTGCACGCATGTGTTAGGGCTCGGCTGAAATAAGCCCCTGGAATACCGGCACCTCCGGTGAGGAGATTGTATGCACGTGTTTAGGGCTCGGCTGAAATAAGCCCCTAGAATGCCGGCTTCTCCAGAGAGGAGTTTGTCTGATTGCGTTGCTGATTGCGTTGCTACGGACTGCTGTCCGCACAGCAGTTGTCTGTGCATACCTGTGGAGTTAACAGGACACAGTCCATATTTCTGCGTTTCTACCTTAGCGACTCTGTGGCGTAACAGAGTTCGCTTATACCATCATATAGGGCCACAGTGTCCATAGTTGTGACTCTGTGAAGTAACAGAGTTTGCCATTCCGCCATCCTACTAGCAGCAGGCTCTGCCTGCACGGTGGACCCCGGGCTGCGAACGCACTTATTATTTATATTTATTTTGTGCGTTCCGCCAGCCCTAACAATATATTTCTCCCTTCACTTCACCAATTTTGACTATTTATTGCTGATGCATCACACACAAATCGAATTACAAAAATATTTAAACACAGGTTTTAATGTAGCAAAATAGCTAAAAAGCCAAGGGGATGAATAGATAGAATATGATTTCCACTCACTCAGTAGTGCTTAGGATATACACAGGAAACAATTTCTTAAAGGATGTCCAGTCAGGTTTATTCAAACTTCATAAACCGTGCAATAAATGAACCATATAACGGCCCTTGGGCCTAAAGAAAATAAAAAGTCCAAGTACAGTGGCACATACGTGTTGGTCCAGATCATCCAGGCGGCATAACATCCAGCAAAAAAAGTCCCTGGTAAGAGATTTAACACAAAAGGACTGAGCCTTCTAAATTTTAAATATAATTCTATGACATAATTACTTTCTTTTTGGGGATAAGTACAATTTACAACGGTATGGCACCACTTTAGGGAGCCAACATGGCATCGGCGTACGCAAACCTGGTTATGAGTGCCTTGGAGGAAGACCTTATCTATGTGTACCACCACTTCCAACATGCGTTGGTGTAGTGGAGATACAAAGACAATGTCTTCCTCCTATGGACAGGCACTCAGGAGGAGCTAGAAGATTTTCATAAATATCTAAATGAAATAGATCAAACAATTAATTTCACGTTGGTCTCATCAAGATTAGACATGCAATTTTTGGATGTTTTAATTAAACAAGAAAATGGGATACTAACTACTACCCTATTTGTAAAACAAATGGAAAGAAATAGAAAAAATGTTTTAGTGTATACTAGTCAACATCCATGTAGTATGGTTAGATCAATACCATTGAGTCAACTTTTGAGGGTACACCGTATAGTCAGTGAGAAAGAGAAGATGGATGGGGTTATGGACTCTCCGGTGGAGAAATTCAGGAATCGAGGGTACCCAAAAACACTATTGGATCAACAAAAAAGAGAGGTATTGAATCAGGAAAGAACTTCCCTGTTACGGACCAGGACAAAGTAAAAAGAACTAGCCCGGATTGCAATGTAGCGGATATAATTAATAAGCATTGGGGGATGCTGGCTGGGTGCATTCCAAAGGTGGAGGGATTTAAAAACCCTCGGCTTTTTTCATATAGGAAGAGCAGGAATATTAAAGACCGTCTAATACAGTCAGAAATTGGCGCTTTCAAAAAATCCCATCAAATCTCCCTAACAGGAGTGGAGAGGAAAGGTTACTTTCCCTGTTTAACATGTATAAATTGCCCTCTTTGGCCTCTTTCACACATCCGTTTTGTGCCTGACGGAGTGATCCGGCCTTTTTTTATAAAACCGGCGAAATGTAATGCCGGATCCGGTTTTTTCCCATTGACTAACATTAGTGCCGGATCGCGCCCCATGGCCTTGCGGCGTGTCCGGTTTTTGCCGGATCCAGTGTCTGGTCTCATTCCGGTGTCTGGAAAAAAACGGCAACTGTAATGTTTTTTGTCTCCGGCGAAAAAGCCGCTTTTGGTTACAATGAAACTCTATGAGCGCCGGAACCGGGTTTTTAATTTTTAGCCCAGCCCACAGCCAACATATATAAAGCATGTCAGTGGGACACTCAGCTATTAGCATGCAGCTAGCCAAGAAGAGAGGAGCCAGCCAAAGACCACCACCACCAACAGCACCAGCAGCAGAAATGGAGCGACAGGACAGGACAGCTCATCCAACAGCAGACGGTAAATATCACATCCCCCATTCCCCAAAAATTTAACCAATATTTTCTCTTTCAGACAGGGCTATGGAATATCCATATATTCACTGGCTGCTTTTGTTTCCACAGCAGAGGACGCCGAACCCAGGCAGCACCATGGAGCAGCATCACTCCCGGGAGAGGTCATCCAACAGCAGACGGTAAATATCACATCCTCCATTCCCAAAAAATTTAACCAATTTTTTCTTTTTCAGCCAGGGCTATGGAATATACATATATTCACTGGCCCTTTTTGTTTCCACAGCAGAGGACGCCGAACCCAGGCAGCAGCCATGGAGAAGCATCGCTCCCGGGAGAGGTCATCCGACAGCAGACGGTAAATATCACATCCTCCATTCCCAAAAAATGTAACCAATTTTTTCTTTTTCAGCCAGGGCTATGGAATATACATATATTCTATGGCCCTTTTTGTCTCTTTATTCCACAGCAGAGAGCGCCAAACCCAGGCAGTGGCAGCAGTGTTAGCAGCAGCAGAAGCAGCTCCACCACCAGCAGAACCGGAGTCCAGGGAGCTGCAGCGTCACGATGACACATCTTCTTCTGGGAGCCCTCCCTCTCATCGTCAGCATTTGGCGTTAAAATTATTTTTTTTTTTCACAATCCATCTGTGGGATATATGTATTAATTTTTTTTTTAATAACAGGAATCGCTGAAGAGGAGCTCCCAGAAGAAGAAGGACTGGGTGGACTGATACCCGGAGTGGGCTCACAATTCATAAGTATCCTGCATCAATCGCAGAAACACAACATCACACTACACACAACACATAGAAAACCATTTAGTACATACATCACACAGCACCCAACACGTATGCCTACATCCCAATTTTTTTTTCTTTTAGTCTCCCGAATCTGGTGCTCATCAAAGAGGTCTTCACAGTGCCTCCCAGAGTCGTCGGCATGAGAGACGCGGCGGTCACCATCGTGTAAGTATATAATTTTTTTTTTTGTTAACTTGGTAGTGTGGAGGCTAATGTACTTGTTTTTTTCTCTTTTTCTTTAACAGGCTTCACAGCGTACTCCTCACTCGGACGGTGAAGAGGAGGGGATAGATGTGGACCTCCTCATCGATCTGGTATGAGAAAGGGAGCCGCTGTGGAACATGGGGGACCGCCGCCATGCTGATCTCATCATCACCCGTCGGCTCTGGGAGGAAGTCACTTCGATAATGGTGGACCGCTGGGAGGACCTCACTGTTCGGGCCCAGACGGACACCGTAAGTATATACAGTTCAGGTTGCTGGAAGTAATGCAGTGTTTCCCAAACTCCAGTTCTTGTGGCCCACACGGGTCAAGTTTTCAGGATTTCCTTTTGTGCAGCACTATGGAAATCCTGAAAACATGACCCGTGTGGGCCATGAGGACTGTGGTTTGGGAAACACTGATGTTGTATACTAACCAATTTGTGCTTTCTCGTTTCAGGGGAGAGAATTGTGAAGTGGTGGTGGTCTGTGAGGGATCGCTTCAAGAAGGAGTTCAACAAGGAGATGCGGGCCCCGAGTGGATCTGCAGGACGCTGGAGCAAATATAAATACGCAAGAGCCCTGGCGTTCCTGCGGGCAACAATGGCAACAAGGTAAATATTAAAAGAAAATGTTAACATGTCTAACTACATTTTTTATTTCAGCCAGGGCCATTCCATATCACTATATTAATTGTATTTTTTTCTCTTTATTCCACAGCACAGTGACCAGCACTCGGGCGCCCGCAGCGTTGGACCCTTCTGGGGTGATCCCTCAGGAGACCGACACCGAGGGACACTTCGACCGCCCCAGTACATCTGCACCTTCCCAGCCTTCCCTCACATCCGATACTGCAGTCCCATCCACCAGCACTGGAGCATCGTGGCCGCCTGCATTACATGGATCTGCTGGTGAGGAGATAGCATTCCCTTTACCCCACCCTTCTGCCACTGCCACCTCTAGTACACCTGCGGCTACAGGGCGGCTGCGGCAGAGGGGTCAGGGAAGGAGCTATGCGCCCGAGTTCTTGCATCTGAATGCATCTTTCCAGAACTGTCTAAAAGTCACAGCTGAACAAATTGCCGCAGGCATGAATCAGATAAATACCAACATTTTGGAGGTGAAGACACTTCTGCAAACCATGCATTCAGAAGCAAAAACTTCTCCAAATCACAGCTTTTTCAGGTCTGTAGCCGAGCGCATGGATACGCTATCTACTGACCGGCAGATGTATGTAATGCATTCTTGCCACGCTGCTCTAGTGCAGTCTACCTCCCAACCTCCTCCACCCACCCCAGTCGATCCTCCACCTGCCCCCCCTCCAGCCACTGTCCCTCCTCCCCCTCCTATTTAATACCAGCCACCTCCCCAGTTCCAGCAACCTACCCAGTTCCAGCCACCTCCCCAATTCCAGTCACATCCCCAGTACCAGCAACCTCCCCAGTACCAGCAACCTGCCCCGTACCACACTCCTGCCTCGTACCAACCTCTTTCCCCGTTCCAATGCCCAACCATATCACCTGCTCCTCCAGTCCCTGCCCCACCCTCCTCTCTACCACCCATCACCTGTTCTGCTTCGAACTTGTCCTCCCATTCTCTTACCCTTTCCACCCCTTCACCTCTTACTGTTCCTTCCCACCACCATCCCAGTCCTCTCTCCACACTCCCAATGTCGAAGTGTCCCGCAGTCCCTCCAGCAGTATTTCCACCTTACACTATACTCAGTTGTAATTATTTTTTTTCAAAAAAATAAAGACTTTTTCTAAACAAGAAATTTTATTACAAAATCAAAATTTTACAAACATTATATTACATTTTTTTTTTTTTTAATAAAAGTTACATTGGTTTATTCAAATTGTTGTCTGTCATTTATTTATAAGATGTAAAGTTAAAATGTTGTTAAACAGGTAAAAATTTTTGGGTACACAAAAACACCAACATAACTTTGGGTAAAAGGTACATAACTTTAACCTTTTTGCCAAAGTTGTGTCCTGGGTTGTGTAGTATCCAAAGTATTTCACCTTTTTCCCAAAATTGTGTACCTTGTTAGGTAATCCCCAAAAAGGTACCCAATTTTGGAAAAAAGGTGAAATACTTTGAGTAAAAAAAAACAACCAGGGACACAACTGTGGCCAAAAGGTTAAATACAGTAGAAAACCCACAAGAAGGTAGACAAGTTTGCTTTAAAAAGGTTTACTGTGGGTACAGAAGGTACATGAGTTTTAACATAACAAAGCAATTTATCACACTCTGTCATCCTGCCAGTCTAGTCTACCTTCAGGTGACATAAAGTATTGGGCAAAATTGTCCCTCATTCGTGAAACCGCCAGTGTACTTCGAATTGTTATGTTGTTGTAGTCTTGTAAGGTGGTATCTTCATAGTGGTCCTCAATAGAAATCTGTTCCTTGCTGAGAACAAAATTGTGTAGGACCACGCACGCTTTTATAACCTCATCCACAGTCTCGGTCTTTAGGTTTATTGCAGTCAATAGGACATGCCATTTGGCTGTCATAATCCCAAACGCGCACTTCACCATCCGTCTGGCTCTTGTGAGGCAGTAATTGAAAATCTGTTTGGTTTGTGTCAATCCTCTGCTACTGTAAGGTTTCAAGAGGTGTTCCGACAGCTGGAAGGCTTCATCACCTACACATACAAAACGCATAGGTGGCCCAGAGGTTTGAGGCAGCGGCCTAGGGGGTGGCAACTGAAAAGTCGTTCCGTACAGTCTCTGACCCATAGCAGACAGTTTGAACACTTGGGAGTCATTGGACCGTCCATAAGCCCCAATGTCCACAGCAATGAATTTGTACTCCACATCAGCAATAGCCATCAGTACGACCGAAAAATATTTTTTATAATTGAAGAACTCCGATCCGGTTCCTGCAGGCTTTAGAATGCGGATGTGTTTGCTGTCAACAGCGCCCAGGCAATTGGGAAACTGGCAGATCTGAGGAAACTGGTCCGCTATTCCAATCCACCGGTCTGTAGTTGGCTCTTGAACAAATTCTCCAACCAAACAGTCCCACAGAGCACGACAAGTGTACTTGATAATGTCTGATATCATTGAAATTCCCAGCCGAAACTGGAAATGTAGCGATGACAGCTATTCTCCTGTTGCCAGGAATCTGTAAAAAAAATTACTTCAAAATCACAGCATTACATTCCAGAACTCAGCTATATCAATTGGAGATACTATAAAAAAGGTTAAAAACTACCAGCAACAACATTCCAGTTACAAGTGTGCTCAAGCAAGCAGATCCAATACATATAGCTTACCTTATAGTGACCATGAGACGCTCCGCCGAAGAAATTGAGAAGCGACAATAGGTGTCGGATATTCGGATTTGTTCTCCAATACGCTCCACCAAAAAAATCAAAATTTTCTTTCTTCATCCGAAGGTATGCAAAAAATTTCTCCATATTTTCCCTCAGCTCCATGCAGAGTGTAGAATACACCCCACGGGTTAGTCTCTGGGCTGTGATGGGGTGGATCCACATACGGCGTCGTCGGAGGCACTGACGCATAATGCGCTGACATCTCGCTCTCTCCTTCTCCAGAACTGTCACCTTCAAGTGATTCGCCTCCGCTGTAAAATCCACCAGATTCTTCAATATATTTCCAATAACATCATCCATCTTCTCTCCAACCTGTACTTGCTCCTATACAACCTGTCAAAGATGGGCTGTAGAAACAGTGTATATATAGGATTACAATAGCCAATCACGTTTTAGGGGCGTTTTTAAAAAACCGGATCCGTCGTAATCCGGCGAAAAACGTATAAAAAAACGGATGAAACGGATGGGACGGATCCGGATTTTGGTCGGGTGCCTGAGACGGATCCGGTGAAAAACCGGATCCATCTCATCCTGTTTTACATACTATTTGCCGGATCCGGCGCTCCAGCGTGACGCCAGAAGGCGCCGTCAGGCGCAAAACGGATGTGTGAAAGAGGCCTTATGCTAAAAGGCTCATGTTTCAGCCATCCTAGTACCCTAAAAACATATGAAATTGAATATTTTCTAACATGCAACTCGGATTATGTCATTTACCTTCTTCAGTCTCCCTGCCCTCAGTAGCGTAGCTACCAGGGGGGCAGAGGGGGCGCTGGCCCTGGGCCCCGCGCTCGGAGGGGACCCACCCGGAGCTACGCTACTGTAACTGCATCAGCGTGCACAGCGCGCCGACACAGTTACATTCTGCAGCAGAGCAGGGAGAATCACTCTCCCTGCTCTGCCGCCTGGCCGCTATGGGGCCTGAGCAGGCGGGTGCCAGCAGTGGGCCCCCCGCCTGTCATCGGAGGGTCAGCTGTATCGGCATCCAGCCAATACAGCTGACCGCATTGTGAGAGAAGGAGCAAGCGCTCCTTCTCTCCCATAATCCCCCTCTCAGCGTCTGACAGCGGGCGCACTGATGTCACTGCCAGGCGCCCGCTGTCAGGAGATGAGAAGGAGAGCAGTGAGCAGCGCAGGAACCAGGAGGAAGAGAGGTGAGTACTGGATTTATTTTTGTAAAGGGGGTGCATTATACTACAGAGGCTCCATATTGGGGTGCATTATACTACAGAGGCTGTCTATGGGGGGTGCGTTATAAGTAACGCTGCCTATAGGGGGCTGCATTATAAATAAGACTGCCTATGGGGGTACATTATAAATAAGTCTGCCTATGGGGGTGCATTATAAATAAGGCTGCCTATGGGGGTGCGTTATAAATAAGGCTGCCTATGGGGGTGCATTATAAATAAGACTGCCTATGGGGGTGCATTATAAATAAGGCTGCCTATGGGGGTGCATTATAAATAAGGCTGCCTCTGGGGGTGCATTATAAATAATACTGCCTATGGGGGTGCATTATAAATAAGGCTGCCTATGGGGTGCATTATACTACAGAGGCTCCATATGGGGGTGCATTATAAGTAAGACTGCCTATGGGGGTGCATTATAAATAAGACTGCCTATGGGGGTTCATTATAAATAAGGCTGCCTATGGGGGTGCATTATAAATAAGGCTGCCTATGGGGGTGCATTATAAATAAGGCTGCCTATGGGGGTGCATTATAAATAAGGCTGCCTATGGGGGTGCATAATAAATAAGGCTGCTTATGGGGGTGCATTATAATACAAAGGCTGCCTATGGGGGTGCATTATAATACAGAGGCTGCTTATGGGGAGTGCATTATAATACAGAGGCTGCCTATGGGGGGTGCATTATACTACAAAGGCTGTCTATGGGGGTGCATTATAATACAGAGGCTGCTTATGGAGAGTGCATTATAATACAAAGGCTGCCTATGGGGGGTGCATTATACTACAGAGGCTGCTTATGGAGAGTGCATTATAATACAAAGGCTGTCTATGGGGATGCATTATAATAGAAATAAAAGTCCAGCTCACCAGTGCAGCATACCAGGAATCAGAGCAAGGAACCGCTGTGTCAGGCGTAGAACATTGCAAAAAGAGTAAATCCAGCTCAACGATGAAATGAAGATAAAAAAAATCTTTATTCACTTGTCATTCCAAATACAGAGGAGTATCAGCATAGATGGCAGCAGATGAATGCGTTATTAACGCGTTTCAGGTGACGCAGCACCTAAAACGCGTTGATAACGCATTCATCTGCTGCCATCTATGCTGATACTCCTCTGTATTTGGAATGACAAGTGAATAAAGATTTTTTTATCTTCACTTCATCGTTGAGCTGGATTTTCTCTTTTTGCGATGCATTATAATACAGAGGCTGCCTATGGGGGTGCATTACAATACAAAGGCTGTCTATGGGGGTACATTATAATACAGAGGTTGCCTATGGGGAGTGCATTATACTATATTGAGGACTATCTGGTGTATTATGCTATATGGATGCTATCTAGGGGGCCATCATACAGTTTTGGAGCCATTAAATAGTTTGGAGATATTAAGTGGTCAGTATATATCCAGTGAGGGGGCATCACACTGTGTATAGGGGAGCTGTACAGGGGGAGACTCGGGACATTATTAAGTGTAAAGTGGGCACTTATTGTTATAGGGGAACTATGGTTACTGTGACTGTCAAAGGGGCACACAGGGCAATATTACATTCTAGGGGACAAAATGTGGGCACTGTTTTCTAGGGCACATGCACCTGGCATTACTACACTGTGTTCCAAATTATTATGCAAAAATTGTTTAGGAGTGATAAGGTAAGAATTTTTTTGCTTGTCAGTTAAACTCATTGATGGTGATGTGTGTCAGGGCTCTTTATGGCACTGTAAGCAATTGCAGACACCTGTGCTAATTAGTTTGGCAGGTGTGTCCAATGAAAGGCAAGACTACTTAAAAAGGCTGTCCCACATTATTAAGCAGCCTACATTTTCTGCCAAAATAGGAAACAAAAAGGATGTGTCGGCTGCTGAGAAGCAACAAATTGTGGAGTGTTTAGGTCAAGGCATGACTACAATCAACATTGCCAAGATACTTCATCGTGATCATCACACAATCAAGAAGTATGTAGCTGATTCACAGTACACACGTGTGCGTGCTGATAAGGGAAAATTGAGGACTCTTTCCTACAGGCAATTACGTCAGGTTAAAAGAGCAGCGGCAAAAAAGCCTTGTCATAGCAGCAGACAAGTTTTTGAAGCTGCTGGTGCCTCCAACGTCCCCGGAACAACAAGATGCAGGGTCCTTCAGAGGTTTGCATCTGTGCGTAAGCCATCCTGTCGACCTCCTCTATCCATTGCACACAAGCAGAAACGGCTCCAGTGGGCTAAACAATACATGAAGACTGACTTCAAAACTGTTTTGTTCACCGATGAGTGCCGTGCAACGCTCGATGGTCCAGAAGTATGGAGTGGAGGATGGCTGGTTGATGGACACCACATGCAAACACGGCTACAGCGCCAACAAGGAGGAGGTGGAGTAATGTTTTGGGCTGGAATCATGGGGAGAGAGATTGTCGGCCCCTTTAGGATCCCTGAAGGGGTAAAGATGAACTCCATAGTGTATGTTGAGTTTCTCAAACAGCACTTCCTGCCATGGTTCAAGAAGAAGAACCGTGCATTCCGCAGCAAGATCATTTTCATGCATGATAATGCACCATCTCATGCTGCACATAACACATCTGCATCTCTGGCTGCTATGGGCATAAAAGGGGACAAACTTATGGTGTGGCCCCCATGCTCCCCTGACCTCAACCCCATTGAGAACCTCTGGAGCATCATCAAAAGGAGTGTCTATGATGGCGGAAGGCAGTTCACATCTAAGCAACAGCTCTGGGAGGGTATTCTGTCCTCATGCAAAACAATTGAAGCAGAAACCATCCAAAACCTGACAAATTCAATGGACGAGAGAGTTCAGAAGCTCCTTTCGAACAAGGGGTCCTAGGTGCAAATGTAACATCACCTAGAATAAAGTTTTGAGTTGAAAACTGTTTGATTTCAGTTTGTAATAACCTGCTAATGCTTATAATGTCAAAAATGACCATTTTTTTGTTCTTTATTAAAATGAAAAGGTTGAAAACTCTGCTGTGCATAATAATTTGGAACATGCATTTTGAGTGCAGTTTGAGTGTTTTATTTTTTAAAAAATATATTGTTATGATAGGCAGTTTGTACAAAAACCTTTCAATTGTACTCTAATAGTTATTTGACTGGAAAATTATAATGACTGCAATTCATATAGGTAATTTGGGAAAATCTGAGAAAATATTATTTGTATAATAATTTGGAACACAGTGTATATTATAGAGGGGTGCTTTAGAATTTAGAGGGCACAGAACCACACACTAGGTGTAGTAATAGGGACACATGACAGCAGCAGCTCAGTATTGGGGTATCAGCAGGATGAGGAGTTTGTACAGGTTGAGAATAGTCCAATTGGTGACCGTGACAGTGCTGAAAATATGAGAAGTGAAACGTGTCTTTGTTGTATTCTCTGTAGTCGAGTCCTGGCTGGAGGAGTCGTCATGTCGGTCTGGGGCCAGATGGAAAAGACATGAAAAGTGAACGATTCCATTAGATAGAACGTCAGCGGTAAGTCACTATCTGTAACTCTGCTGTCATCTATTATATGTTCTGTAGGACTGATATTATTTACCACTGACCATATGGCGGTGATATCAATATTGGTCTTTTTATATATAGATTATTTTTGGCAACAGTGCGGTCATTTGCAGAGGTTCTCTGGTTAGGGGCCCACTCAGAAGTTTCGCCCCCCCTAAACCGAAACCCTAGCTACGCCTCTGCTTAGCTTATATCTAGTCAAGCTGATAATCAGGGAATGTTTTTTCAACTACATACCTGTCCAATCACCTGACAAACCAGCAAAACGCTCAATTGTTGGGTGCAATGATTTTTATGCTTAATTTAAAAACATTCTTATTGGCAGCAGATAATTTTGCGTAAACAAGACAAGTGCTGCCGAGAACAATGATATTCTATAAGCACAGAAAGATTGTACTAATTATGTGCCACAGACACATGACACATAGACACCAGTCACATGCTAGACACAGATCACATATACACCAGTGCTAAGAAAACATAAAAGCTGCACTCTGCATTGTTTAGAATAGTAACATGCTTAGGCACAGGACACATGCACACCCGTCAAATGCTACACACCGGACACATGCACACCAGTCACACATACTAGACACATGACATACACACACCAGTCACACGCTGGACACATGATATACACACCCGTCACACACTAGACACATGACATACACACACTAGTCACACACTAGACACAGGATTAGAGATAGGTGGACCCCTGGATGTTTGAGTCCGGCGGGTTCAGCTGAACAATTAAAAAAAAAGTTTGGGTTCAGGTACCAGAACAGTACCCGGGCCCCATTCACTTGAAGGGGGGGCCCGAAGATCCAGTGTTTGCCATGCTGTCTTGTAAAATCATTACCACCGGTCAGACAGCCGCGATTCCCACCCTGTCAAATGACAGCGTGAGCCAGCAGCAGTGATCAGATGTATAAGGCTATGTGGGCACGTTGCTGATTTTCCTGGGGAAATTTCTGCGTGGATTCTACATCTCTTGGCAGAAAACGCAAATGAAATTCCGGCGGTTTTGATATGGATTTGATACGCATTTTCATGTGCATTTGTAAGCTAAATAAAGATATATTATTTAATTGCATATATTATATTATATATTATATAAATACCAAGCCCGAGGTTTAGTAATGAACAGGTGTCAGCCAAATACCATCATTAATAAAATGGTACATAAAGAATTAAATAAAGACACACACACACACACACACACATAATCTGCGTGAAACTCAATATCTGTTTATTTTTCAAAATATTTAAAAAAAAATTGTGTGGACTCCCGCGTAATTTCATAACCAGCAGAGGGAAATCCAACAGCTGATGTTAATATTCTGGGAAGGAGCCAATAGCCATAAAGGTTACCAGGCTATTAATATCAGCTCACAGCTGTTTGCTTAGCCTTTACTGGCTAGTTTACAGGGGAACCCCACAAAAAAATTTACATGGGGTCCCCTATAAAATCAAAGGCTAGGCAGACAGCTACGGGCTGATATTAATAGCCTGGGAAGGGGCCATGGATATTGGCCCTCCCCAGGCTAAAAACATCAGCTCTCAGTCTCCCCAGAAATTGTACGTCTTATAGATGTGCCAATTCTGGCACTTAGCCTCGTTCTTCCCACTTGCCCTGTAGCGGTGGCAAGTGGGGTAATATTTGTGGGGTTGATGTCACCTTTGTATTGTTCGATGACATCAAGCCCACAGCTTAGTAATGGAGAGTCATCTATAAGACAACTATCCATTATAAGACACAACCAGAATAAAGTCCTTTATTTGATATAATCACACAGACTCCTTTATTGAATCTTTATTAACCATACTTAATGAAAGCCTAATCCCCGACTCCCTCGCCTCCTGCAACAAAAATAAAATAATAAACCAACATAATACTCCTTGTCCAACGTAGTCCATTCACCGAGTGTCCCACGACGATCTCACATGTAGGACAGTCACATCAGGAGATGTGACCGCTCTACATGGCCTCTGGTGATACATTGAAAGGAGGTAATCCCTCCCATACTGTATCACTGCGCTGCTGAGAGTTCATCAGCTCCGGTGCTCTAACTTATGGCACTACCGCTGTGTGTGAACTTTCCCACGCATTGGTGCCGTAAGTGAGAGTACCGGAGCTGATCAGCTGATACACTGTGGGAGCGATTAGCTCCTGTCAGTGTATTGCCAGCGGTGGGGTAGAGTGGTCACATCTCCCGATGTGACTGTTCTACACGTGAAAACTCTGTGGGACAATCTGGATTACCTGGACTACAGCGGACAGGGTGTATATGTTGGTTTATTATTTTACATTATTTCTAGGAGACGAGGGCATCGGGGATTTGGTGTGAGGTGAGTATAATGGGTTTTTATTTTTATGTGAATATGTATGTAATTTTACTTTTTTATTTAACTGTGACCACAGGCGCCCGCAGATGATACTACTCTCCCATCAGCGGCACTTGCTGTCACTGTTATCAGTGACACCAGACATAGCCCAATAGGAGCAGTAGTCTCATCAGCCCATGCCTGCTTTTTACTGCGGTTCACCGCTCCAGGTCACACAGCTGCAGAATCACGCTGACATCTGCCAGCATGATCCCGCAGTGCTGTGACCGACAGTACTGGTGGTAGCGTTACCACACACAGCCGCAGACACCAGCAGACAGCCGCACACACCCGCACACACACACATAGACAGACACGCACATATTCTCTGATTACACATAGTCTCCGCCCACACACTCTTCCTCCTGACATAATTTCCTTTTCTGCAGCGTTTTTGCCAGTACATCTGCAGCAAATCCGCAAACCTTTTTACACCTGCGGTTTTGCTGCGGATTTGACTGACTCAATGGAAGTCAATGGGTGCAGAAACACAGCAGATCCACAAAAAGAATTTACATGATGCGGAAAATAAAACGCAAATAAGGATGGAATTTTCCACAGCATGTGCACACTAATTCTGGATTGTCATCGATTAACATTGCTTCAGTAATCACTTGCGTTTTTGGAGCATTTCTGCGCGGAAAAAAACCTGCGGATCTGCAACAAATCCGCATCGTGTGCACATAGGCTAAATTTTACCTTTCGTCACTGGCGTCTGCTAATGGTACTACTGCTCCCATCAGCCTACGCCTGCTGCTGCTAATAACAGCAAGAGCAGGAGTGGCTGATGGGAGTATTCGCCAGCCTGAGCTCTAAATAATTAGAAAAAAAAACGGTGTGGGTTCCCCTGTATTTTTTAAAACTAGCTTGGCAAAACTGACAGCTGGGGGCGGCAACCCTCAGCTGTCAGCATTAGCAAGGCAGGTTATCAAGAATAGAGGGGTCCCCACGCTGTTTTTTTTTAAATTATTTAAATAATTGTGAAAAACGACATGAGATCTCCCCTATTTTTGATAACCAGCCTTGCTAAAGCAGACAGCTGGAGGCTGGTTTTCTCAGGCTGGTATGGGGCCATTGAAATTGCCCTCCTCAGCCTAAAAACAGCAGCCCACAGCCTCCCAGGTGATGTCACCTTTGTATTATCCGGTGACGTCAAGCCCATGGATTAGTAATGGAGGGGCATCTATAAGACACCTATTCTTTACTAATCCTATAGTTAAATGGTAAATAAACACACAGCAATAATAAAGTCTTTTAATTGAAAGAATGACACAGACTCCTTTAATAAATCTAAATTAAACCATACTCATGTCATCACCCATTCCATTGAATCCCTCATCTCCTGTAATAAAACAAAAATAAAAAACAATATCCCTCACCTGTCCATCGTTCTGTCCCACGCCATAATCCATGTCTGGGGGATAAACAGTTTTCAAACTGAACGTTGCCAAGATGCTACCATCCAGGCTGGGAAAAACTAAGGAATTAGCTGCTGCAAGCTCAGCATCAGTTAGCAGCAGTGACGTCATAGAGGTTACCGCCGATCACTGAGGCTGCTTTCCCAGCTGGGCTGAACTGCGGTGACATCGGTTAGATCATAGCTAGCACCGTGAGAAAGTCTCACGGTGCAGCGCTGATCTTAGAGAGTTCATCGCAGTTCACTTTGAGAAATTTCTCCAGATGAACTGCGGTGAACTCACAGCTGCACCGAGAGGCTTTTTCTCACTCCACCCTCTTTCTCCAAACAACCCATCCTCATCTTCCCTATGCAACCCCACTCAAGTTACATCAACCCTTTACAAAATACATCCACAGACCACTCACACTGAGTCCTGGGTTCTCATTCCCATCTGTATTCGGGTCCATTGTGCAGCCCCTCAGTCCTCTCCTCATACGGCTCCATGGTGCAGTTCCTCAGTCCTCTCCTCAAAAGGCACCATTGTGCAGCTCCTCACACGGCTCAATTATGCAGCCTCTCATTTCCTTCCTCTCCAGCAGCCTGAGCACATCGCTGATTCCTGCTATGTGGTCTTCACTGGACTGAAGAAGGCTCCGCTCCTTCCGGTTACATCATTCCCTCCAAAAATCAACTCTGTTCTAGACATTACCGTGCTGGCAGCTACATACGCTGTCTCACAGTCTGTAATTATGTTGGCTTTGCTGTGTGTGCGTTGTACCATACCCGATGACGATGGCTGTCTGCACTGCTCAGCAACAAGTGATATGAAGTGAGTGCTTTCTCATTACCTGCTGCTGCCGGCTTCTATTGATCTCATTGAGCACTATGCAACTGAGAGAGCGGTGAGCGCAGTGAGATCAATAGAAGCCGGTAGCAGCAGGTGATGAGGAAGCACTCACCTCACATCACTTGTTGCTGAGCAGTTCAGATGGGCTGCCAGCATGGGGTATGGAATAACATACTCACCGCTCGGTGCTCCTGATCAGAATACAGGGCAGAGCAAGCAAATGAAGGAGGCAGGAGTTGTGGTGCTGGTCAGGGGGCAGGCCCATCAGAGGATTCTCCAGTTTTCCAGTGGGCCAGTCCAACCCTGTACCAAGCACATGCACTGTGCACTAAAGGAAATCGCCAGTTTCTGCGCTAGGACCAGAGGGTATGTATTATTTAAGACGGGGTCATACTTGCAACTGCAATGCGAGAAACTCGTGCCTCAATACCCAGCACTGCCGCCGGCACTCAGGACTGGAGTGTGTGGCTGCATGTATTTTTATGCAGCTGAACGCTCCTGTCCTGAGTGCTGGCGGCAGTGCTGGGTATTGAGGCGAGAGACTCGCGCGAGTTTCTCGCATTGCATTTGCAAGTGTGACCCCGGCCTTATACATACTCTCAGCCAGTGGTCGCTGCTTTGCTTCCATACACTTGTATGGAGCAGGCCGTGCCCTCTAGTTGTCTATGCCCAGTGAAGGCGGCGTGAGTAGAGTCCTCGATCAATACAAGTGTAAGGAGCAAGGCCACTGCCACTAGATGGGCTCCGGCCGGGAGTATGTTTAACTTATACACACCCTCTTGTCCCAGTTCAGAAACCACTAAATCCCTGCAGCGTACAGTGCGTTAGCTGGCTGGATTAATAAGTCTGCAGTCACACAGAGTGATTGCCGACTTATCAATTTGGATTGGACAAAGGGGTTTCTCCAAGATGCCTGCCAGTTATTGGTTGGGAGACATCTTGTAAGTTTTCACACTAGCTAAATGCCTCCCAGCAGACAGCTGAGGCCAATGTACTCAGTGCATGCCATGCCCCTTTAATAGGGGAGGGCACACATGCGTGTACCACAGTACGGCGTGCACAGACGAGGAGGAGATAGCTTCCGGGAATGCTGCTGTGGCTGGGGTGGAGAGTAAGCCAGAGTCCTGGCATGGTGGGAGGAGGGGAACTGTTGTGAATATGCTGGAGGTGGCTTCTGAGCTGGGGCTCCCTCCGGTGGTTGCTGAGGGTAATGAACTGATTAATGAATGGCCTTCAGCTGGCGCTGAATGGTAGGATATAAGTTGTCTGATTTCTCAGCAGCCTTGCCGGTTATCAATTGTTCTTCTGGTCTTGCTTGAAGCACTGCTAGTTACCTGCTCTTCTTCAGATAAGTGTTTGCCTTTTTTCTTCTCTGTTTGATTTTCTCTGCTGGTTTGCTGCCTGCAGTGGACTGCAGCCTGTCCCCTTTTGGGGGTCTGGCGCTGCAATTGCGCTCTGTTTGTGTCTGCACTTTTGCTTTGCTCTTTTGTTACTTTTAATTTGCTGAATAGCGTTTTGTTACACCAGAGATCTGATTTAGGTGGAAGAGGTTGTGTGATCTCAGGTTTTTTGGCAATCAGAAGTGTTGGTATTTTTGTTAGGGTTTTTGTTGGATTGCAGTCAGAATTCTTTCCTGTACTTTTCTGTCTAGACAGATTGGGCCCCAACGTTTGCTCATTCTATTTTCTGTCTGTGTCCGTGCTTTCTTCTTGTCTAACCGCCATTACATGTTTGGGGGCTTCCTATTTTCTTTGGGGATCTGCTCCAGGGCAGATAGCTTTCATCTTTCTGCCTTTAGGTGTAGTTATCTCTCAGGCTGTGACGAGGCGTCTAGGATCAATGTAGCTACCTCTAGTTGTGTGGTTAGTTCAGGTTACTGCAATCCAATAGGTTCCAGCCTCTCTGGTGTATTACCGCTTTTGCTATTTTTTGCCATTTCTCCTCAGTTACCGAAACATCACAGTATAACCGGCCCAACTGAAAATTATATGGTACTCAACAGAAGGGAAAAATAGTAAAAAAGGAAAAAGAAAAAAGGAAGTTGTCAGAATTTTTTATTTTTTTCTTTCTGTTTGTTGCATTTTTTCCCTCTTTTTCTCTGGGTGCTGAGGAGGAATTTTTTTTTTTCTCTCAATGGAGTTTGCACAGTTGTCTGGCCGTGTGGATCAGCTTGCCACTGAGGTTCGGAGTATTGATACCTATCTTGCTGGGTTGCCAGTTGTGGAACCTAGGATCCCCATGCCAGATTTGTTTTTGGGGGATCGATCTAAATTTCTGAATTTCAAAAATAACTGTAAGTTGTTTTTTGCCTTAAGGCCTAAGTCCTCAGGGAACGCGGCACAGAAGGTTCAAATTGTCATCTTCCTGCTGCGCGGCGACCCTCAGTAATGGGCTTTTTCCCTGACACCTGGGGATCCTGTTTTGAATGATATTGATGTATTTTTTCAGGCTCTGGGGTTATTGTACGATGAACCTAATGTCACTGATCAAGCTGAAAAGACCTTGTTGGCATTAAATCAGGATCTTGAAGATGCTGAGTTGTACTGTCAGAAATTTCGAAAGTGGGCAGTCCTGACCAAATGGAATGATCATGCTTTGGCAGCCCTTTTTCGAAAGGGTCTGTCAGAAAAAGTAAAGGACGATATGGTGGGATTCCCTGTTCCCTCTGGTCTCAATGATTCTATGTCTTTGGCTATTCAAATTGACAGACGTTTGCGTGAGCGCAGAGGTATGCGTGAGATAGTGTTTGCCTTGTGAGTCAGCTCCTGAGCCCATGCAGTGTGATGGAGTGACTTCTGGGACTCAGCGTCATGAGTTTCGAAAGCGCAATGGGTTATGTTTCTACTGTGGTGAAGCTTCCCATGCTATCTCTGTCTGCCCTAAGCGGGGAAGACGTTTTGCACGCTCAGTTGTCTTGGGTAGTGTTCAGACTAAATTTCTGTTGACTGTTACCCTGATTTGCTCCCTGTCCACATTTTCTGCTCAGGCTTTAGTTGATTCAGGAGCAACTATTAACCTGATGGATTCTGACTTTGCCAAACATTGTGGATTTCCCATGATACCCCTGCGGAAGTCTATTCCCCTACTGAGCATTGATTCTACCCCTTTGGTGGAGAATAAACCCCAGTTTTCTACTCAGGTGATAATGAGGGTTGAACCAGATCATCAGGAGAGTTGCAAATTTCTGGTGCTGCATAATCTGCATGACATTATTGTTCTAGGTTTCCCTTGGTTACAGTCTCATAATCCTGTTTTGGATTGGAAATCTGTGTCTGTGACCAGTTGGGGCTGCCAATGTGTTAATACTCACACTCCTGTTTTTTCTGCCTCTCCCCAGTCTCAGGATGTCCCTGACTTTTTGACGGATTTTTCTGATGTGTTTAGTGAAAGTAAATCTGCATCCTTGCCCCCTCACAGGAGCTACGATTGCGCTGTTGAATTAGTGCTTGGTGGTAAATTTCATAAAGGTCGCCTTTTTAATTTATCTGTACCTGAACACGATGCTATGAGATCTTATATCAAGGAGTCATTGGAGAAGGGTCAAATCAGACCATCCTCTTCACCCTTGGGCGCCGGTTTTTTCTTTGTGGCCAAAAAGGATGGTTCATTGAGGCCGTGTATTGATTATCGCCTCCTGAATAAGATCACTGTTAAATATCAATATCCGTTGCCTTTGATTTCTGACCTATTTTCCAGAGTGAAAAGTGCTAGTTGGTTTACCAAGCTTGACCTCAGGGGGGCGTATAACCTTATTCGCATTAAGCACGGGGATGAATGGAAGATGGCGTTTAATACCCCAGAGGGGCATTTTGAGTACCTAGTGATGCCTTTTGGGCTTACTAATGCCCCTTCCGTCTTCCAATCCTACATGAATGATATTTTCAGGGATTTTGTGGATAAATTTCTGATTGTTTATTTGGATGATATCTTGATTTTTTCCAATGACTCGGACTCTCATGTGAAACATGTTCTGACTGTGTTCCAGATTTTGAGAGAGAATGCACTGTATGTGAAGGGATCAAAGTGTCTTTTTGGCGTACAGAAGATCTCATTTCTGGGATTTATTTTGTCTCCGTCTGTTATTGAAATGGACCCGGTCAAGGTTCTGGCCATCTGTGATTGGGTTCAACTTACTTCATTGAAGGCTCTTCAGAGATTTTTGGGTTTTGCCAATTTTTATCGTAAATTTATCGGTAATTTCTCTGGTATTGTTAAACCATTGACTGATCTGACCAAAAAGGGTTCCGATGTGGTGAATTGGCCTCCTGAGGCAGTTTCTGCATTTCAGGAACTTAAGCAGAGATTCATTTCTGCTCCTGTTCTACGGCAGCCTGATGTTTCTCTGCCGTTTCAGGTGGAGGTTGATGCCTCTGAGATTGGGCAGGTGCCGTTTTGTCCCAAAGAGATCCAGAGACCTCTAAGAGTAACCCTTGTGCCTTTTTCTCTCGAAAATTTTCTCCAACTGAACGTAATTATGACGAGGGTAATCGGGAGTTATTGGCCATGAAGTGGACCTTTGAAGAGTGGAGACATTGGCTGGAAGGAGCCAAACATCAGGTGGTGGTCCTCACGGACCATAAGAACCTGGTTTATCTCGAGTCAGCCAAGCGACTTAGTCCTAGACAGGCCAGTGGGCCTTGTTTTTCACACATTTTAATTTTGTGGTTTCGTTTCTTCCTGTCACTAAGAATGTCAAGGCGGATGCCCTCTCGAGGAGTTTCTTTGCAGGTTCTCCTGAGTTATCTGATCCTGCTGTTATTTTGAAAGAGGGTGTGGTTCTTTCCGCCATTTTGCCCAATTTGAGACTGGCTCTGAAAGGGTGTCAGGAGGATAAACCTGAGAGCTGCCCTGTTGGGAAGTTGTTTGTTCCAGACCAGTGGAAAAAGAGTGTGATGTCTGAGATTCATTGTTCCGCGTTGGCTGGTCATCCCGGGATTTTTGGTACCAGAGACTTGGTGAGTAGCTCCTTTTGGTGCCCTACTTTATCTCGTGATGTCAGGGACTTTGTGCAGTCCTGTAGGACTTTCTCTCGCTCAAAGTCTTGCTCTCGTTCTAGTGGTTTGTTAATGCCATTACCTGTACCCAAGAGGCCATGGACCCATATTTCTATGGATTTTATTTCTGACCTTCCTGTTTCTCAGAGAATGACCGTTATCTGGGTAATCTGTGATAGGCTTTCCAAGATGATACATCTTATGCAATTGCCTAAGTTGCCTTCCTCCTCCGAGTTGGTGCCTTTGTTCTTTCAGCATGTGGTTCGGTTGCATGGCATTCCGGAGAACATTGTGTCTGACAGAGGAGTCCAGTTTGTTTCCAGATTTTGGAGGACATTTTGTTCTAAACTTGGTGTTCAGTTGTCTTTTTCCTTTGCATTTCACCCTCAGACCAATGGACAAACTGAGAGAACAAACCAGACCTTGGAGACTTATTTGAGATGTTTTGTGTCTGCTGATCAAGATGACTAGGTCTCTTTTTTGCCTTTGGCTGAGTTTGCTCTTAATAATAGAGCTAGCTCTGCCACCTTGATGTCTCCATTTTTCTGCAATTCCGGGTTTCACCCTCGATTTTCTTCAGGACAGGCGGAGGCTTCTATCTGTCCGGGTGTTGACTCTGGTGGAGAGTTTGTCTCTCTCTCAGGAGAAGGCCCAGTGGTTTGCCAACCGGCATAGGACTGATGGTCCTCGTTTTAAAGTGGGGGACTTGGTTTGGTTGTCCTCAAGGAATATCCCTATGAAGGTTGCATCTCCTAAATTTAAGCCAAGGTTCATTGGACCTTATAAGATCATGGAAATTATTAATCCGGTTTCCTTCCATTTGCTTCTTCCAGGGACATTTAAGATCCATAACGTGTTCCACAAATCCTTATTGAAGAGGTTTGTCGAACCAGTGGTTCCTATGGCTGCACCTCCCAACCCTGTTTTGGTTGAGGGCAATTTGGAGTATGTGGTTGAGAAGATATTGGATTCTCGTTTTGCTAGACGGAAACTCCAGTATTTGGATAAGTGGGGAGGTTATGGTCAGGAGGACAATTCTTGGGTGTTTGGTTTGGACATTCATGCTGGGAGACTTATCCGTGCCTATCATCGAGCCCATCCTGATCGGCCTGGTTGCGCAGGTGAGGGTTCGGTGACCCCTCCTCAAGGGGGGTACTGTTGTGAATATGCTGGAGGCGGCTTCTGAGCTGGGGCTCCCTCCGGTGGTTGCTGAGGGTAATGGACTGATTAATGAATGGCCTTCAGCTGGCGCTGAATGGTAGGATATAAGTTGCTTGATTTCCCAGCAGCCTTGCTGGTTATCAATTGTTCTTCTGGTCTTGCTTGAAGCACTGCTAGTTACCTGCTCTTCTTCAGATAAGTGTTTGCCTTTTTTCTTCTCTGTTTGATTTTCTCTGCTGGTTTGCTGCCTGCAGTGGACTGCAGCCTGTCCCCTTTTGGGGGTCTGGCGCTGCAATTGTGCTCTGTTTGTGTCTGCACTTTTGCTTTGCTCTTTTGTTACTTTTAATTTGCTGAATAGCGTTTTGTTACACCAGAGATCTGATTTAGGTGGAAGAGGTTGTGTGATCTCAGGTTTTTTGGCAATCAGAAGTGTTGGTATTTTTGTTAGGGTTTTTGTTGGATTGCAGTCAGAATTCTTTCCTGTACTTTTCTGTCTAGACAGATTGGGCCTCAGCGTTTGCTCATTCTATTTTTTGTCTGTGTCCGTGCTTTCTTCTTGTCTAACCGCCATTACATGTTTGGGGGCTTCCTATTTTCTTTGGGGATCTGCTCCGGGGCAGATAGCTTTCATCTTTCTGCCTTTAGGTGTAGTTATCTCTCAGGCTGTGACGAGGCGTCTAGGATCAATGTAGGAACGCTCCACGGCTACCTCTAGTTGTGTGGTTGGTTCAGGTTACTGCAATCCAATAGGTTCCAGCCTCTCTGGTGTATTACCGCTTTTGCTATTTTTTGCCATTTCTCCTCAGTTACCGAAACATAACAGGGAACCATATGGAGGTGCCGGCAGACGCTACAGTATAGGTACGGAAAAATGTCATACTGTGAAGCTGAGCCCAAGGGCTGAGCTTCATTTGAGAACTGAGATTACTATATTCTGCAATAATTTAGTGTATAGTGATCAAACAATTGCATGTTAAAGTACCCAAGTGGAGATTTAAAAAAAATAATGTAAAAAAAAATGTTTAAATCATTTCACAAGGAAATCACCCTCGTGTCAGATTTCCTTGAAGGAAACCTGTCACAAGGTTTCTGCAGCATGACCTAGGGTCAGAGACCCTGATTCCAGCAATGTATCTTTTACTTTTCAGCATGTTGTGTTTCTTATGAAATCACTGTTTTATCTAAAAAAAAAAATCAATGAATAATGTAGAGTAATGAAAAAAAAAAATGAATAGATGGATATCTCAAGAGCTCCTAAAAGATTAAAAAAAGAGATAAAAACTAGGTACTCATGACAATAACCTGCAAAGTCTTTATTAAGTCATGATATACATTAAAAGAACATTCAAAGTGAATCTGTCACCAAGATTCTGCTATTTCGTCTGAGTGCAGCATAATGCAGACACTGATTCCAGCAATGTGTCATTTACTGGGCTACTGCTACAGGTTTGATAAAATCATGGTTTTATATGCGGCAGATCTACCAGTTCTGTGAATGCTGAGCTCTGTATAACCCCACCCACACCACTGATTGTCTCTGTGTGTAGACAATAAGCTGCAAATCACTAGTGGGGCAGGGTTATACAGAACTCATGAATATGGGGGACTCTATGGCAAACAAGGCTTACCGTACTTGTCCTCTAGTGATAATTTCAGTGATTTTATCAAAGATACTGCAAGCAACCCAGAACTGACGCTTCACTTGAATCAGGGTCTCTGTCTGTACATTATTCTGCGTTCAGATTACGAGTCAAAAACTGTTGACAAATTCCCTTTAAGGGGATGTTTCCACGTTCAGTATTTGCTGCGGATTTGACGCTGTGTATAGCCGCAGGGTCCAATCCGCAGCAGCCAGATGTTATAGCATAGTGGATGGGATTTTATGAAATCCCATGTCCACTGTGCGTTCAACAACACAGGTGGCAGACCTGCGGATACGCACATGAAGCGCATCTTTCTAGACCACAGCATGTCTATTGATCTCGCGGAGACGCTCAGTCTACACAAGACAAATAGCACCGTCCTATGTATAGGATGCGGTGATTCCGCATGTGCTCAATGAGCGCTGCTCGTACAAAAGCCAGCAGCGCTTATATGCTTTTTGCCAAGGTCAGCGGCCATGTTGGGACTGCACGGTAGCCAGTAACACTGGTACAGAACTGAATACTATACAGTTAAATGTCCCTCCATCCAGAGAACAGAGGATTTTTAATAAGGGGTAAATTGCAATATTGCTTGTTTCTATAAGAACTTTGCAGCTTTACCCACGTATGAACTTGAAGCAACCCCGTAAGGGGTTAAATACCTGTTTACGAAAAAAAAAACATTTGCAAGTGATTCATCATTACGATTCATCATTACCATTGTTAGTCTTACATTGTTAGATAGTTTTCTCTGGCTAATGAGCCTTCATATTCTCTAATACAATGCAGCATTCTGTGTAAGAGGTAATGAAGCATTTCTAAATATCTAAATGTACATATTGTAACAAGGTTATACTTCATCTTCTATCTCGGGTTTCAGTTTTTGATCAGATGTTGCTATAGTAACTTTAACTACATTCCCATGTTCAATTACATGTTCTGCTCCTTTACTAATGGGTAGCCACAGCAACCATTTGTCCGTGTATCTTTCATTCCCATGTTTTTCATAAAAAATGTCATCAGCAAAGAAATACAAGGTTACGACAGGACAATGTTTCTGGAACTTGCAGTAAGACATGATCAGATATGTGTTGATTCAAACAGACAGGAGAATGTTTGACATTTTTGAAGTTAAAGGGGTTGTCTCATTATAGGACATTGCCTTTCAGAAAGCATTCATTATTTAGCTTAAAGGGGGTATCCGGGACTTTATAATTGCAGCTTACCTGCCTGTTGTGCACGGCGCCGTTCTTCCTCGACACAGAGTGGACACAGACTCTGTTGGCAGGACTTCCAGTGTCATTATGATTGACAGATGGCTCCCCCAATTAGGGAGTTGGGATTCGGCTGTCAATCAGAATGGCTTTGAAAGTCCCTCCCCGTCAACAGAGAAGAGCGGGAAAGAAACCTCCACACTGTACACGTGAATACAGCTGAGTCTTTTGTATCTCCAGTCTGTAACCGCTCTGTGACAAGGAAGTACGGCACAAAAGGCAGATAAGTTGCAATTACCTGCCTGTTAGTTCTTAGATACATTTATTGCTTTTTTTTTATAAAGTCCTGGATAACTCCTTTAACTCCTGTCACCACTCTCAACCTGCTCATTTTACCCTAGAAAGTCTTGTCTATCCAGACAGTTAGTAGTATTTAACTTAATGGTGTTGTCCACTACTAGGAAAACCCATTTTTATTCCTCATGTTTGGCCCCGTTAAAGTAAAAACACTTTTACTCACCTTATGTGCCGGCACCGTTCCAGCCAGGGGCAGGCTGGGCTGGGGAGGCAAATTCCCCTCTTGGCCACTCACCCAGCAGCTGTACAGGGCCGGCCACCTGATGGCCGCTCACAACAACCTGCGCGCGGCTGTGTTTGCTGTGCTGCACCATACTGTGATGCGGCTGGCAGCAGGGTTGTGTCTAGAACGGAATTGATTTTTTTGTGATTCTCATTTTAGCCACTCCGATCTAGACGGCTGGACTGAAGGAGGCTCTGTCCCTTCCGGTGACATCATTCCCTCAAAAAGCCAATTCCGATCTAGTCACTACCCTGCATTGCCGAGAATCTGGATGGGTTCAGTATAAACTTCATTATTTTTTATATGAACTGACTCTGGGGCCATCATACTATACGGTATATATGGGGGAACTAGGGCTATCCTACTATATATGTGGAGGAACGGGGACCATCATACTATATATATGGGAGGGAAACTGGGGCATCCTACTACATATATGGGGGGAACTAGGGCCATCATAATATATATGGGGAATTGGGGCCATCATACTATACAGTATATATAGGGGGAACTGGGCCATCCTACTATATAAATGGGGGAACTGGGGCCATCATACTATAAATGGGGGGAACTGGGACCATCCAACTATATATATATGGGGGGAATTGGGGCCATCATACTATATATGAGGGGAACTGGGACCATTCTACTATATATATGGGGAAACTGAGGCCATCGTTCTATATATATGGGGAGAACTGAGGCCATCATACTACAGTGGGGAAAAAAAGTATTTAGTCAGCCACCAATTGTGCTAGTTCTCCCTCTTAAAAAGATGAGAGAAGCCTGTATTTGACATCATAGGTAGACCGCAACTATGAGAGTCAAAATGAGAAAACAAATCCAGAAAATCACCTTGTCTGATTTGGTAAGATTTATTTTGCAAATTATGGTGGAAAATAAGTATTTGGTCACCTAAAATCATGCAAGCTTTCTGGCACTCACAGACCTGTATATTCTTCTTCAAGAGGTTCCTCTGTCCTCCACTTATTACCTGTAGTAATGGCACCTGTTTAAACTTGTTATCAGTACAAAAGACACCTGTCCACAACCTCAAACAGTCACACTCCAAACTCCACTATGGTGAAGACCAAAGAGCTGTCGAAGAACAACAGAAACAAAATTGTAGCCCTGCACCAGGCTGGGAAGACTGAATCTGCAATAGGCAAGCAACTTGTTGTGATGAATTCAACTGTGGGAGCAATAATATGAAAATGGAAGACATACAAGACCACTGATAATCTCCCTCGATCTGGGGCTCCACGCAAGAACCAACCCCTTGGGGTCAAAATGATCACAAGAATGGTGAGCAAGAATCCAGAACCACACGGGGGGACTTGGTGAATGACTTGCATAGAGCTGGGACCACCGAAACAAAGGCTACCATCAGTAACACACTACGCCACAAGGGACTCAGATCCTGCAGTGCCAGACGTGTCCCCCTGCTTAAGCCAGTAAATGTCCGGCTTGTCTGAAGTTTGCTATATAGCACTTGGATTATTCAGAAGAGTATTGGGAGAATGTCATATGGTCTGATGAAACTAAAGTAGAACTGTTTGTTAGAAACAAAACTAAAACTCGTTGCGTTTGGAGGAGACAGAATGCTGAGTTGCATCCAAAGAGCACCATACAGTTAGGTCCATAAATATTTGGACAGAGACAACATTTATCTAATTTTGGTTCTAGACATTACCACAATGAATTTGAAACAAAACAAATCAGATGCAGTTGAAGTTCAGACTTTCAGCTTTCATTTGAGGGTATCCACATTAAAATTGGATGAAGGGTTTAGGAGTTTCAGCTCCTTAACATGTGCCACCCTGTTTTTAAAGGGACCAAAAGTAATTGGACAGATTAAATAATTGTAAATAAAATGTTCATTTCTAGTACTTGGTTGAAAACCCTTTGTTAGCAATGACTGCCTGAAGTCTTGAACTCATGGACATCACCAGACACTGTGTTTCCTTCTTTTTGATGCTCTGCCAGGCCTTCACCGCGGTGGTTTTCAGTTGTTGTTTGTTTGTGGGCCTTTCTGTCTGAAGTTTAGTCTTTAACAAGTGAAATGCATGTTCAATTGGGTTGAGATCAGGTGACTGACTTGGCCATTCAAGAATATTCCACTTCTTTGCTTTAATAAACTCCTGGGTTGCTTTGGCTTTATGTTTTGGGTCATTGTCCATCTGTAGTATGAAACGACAACCAATCAGTTTGGCTGCATTTGGCTGGATCTGAGCACACAGTATGGCTCTGAATACCTCAGAATTCATTCGGCTGTTTCTGTCCTGTGTCACATCATCAATAAACACTAGTGACCCAGTGCCACTGGCAGCCATGCATGCCCAAGCCATCACACTGCTTCCGCCATGTTTTACAGATGATGTGGTATGCTGTGGATCATGAGCTGTACCACGCCTTCGCCATAATTTTCTCTTTCCATCATTCTAGTAGAGGTTGATCTTGGTTTCATCTGTCCAAAGAATGTTCTTCCAGAACTGTGCTGGCTTTTTTAGATGTTTTTTAGCAAAGTCCAGCCTAGCCTTTTTATTCTTGATTCTTATGAGTGGCTTGCACCGTGCAGTGAACCCTCTGTATTTAATTTCATGCAGTCTTCTCTTTATGGTAGATTTGGATATTGATACGCCTACCTCCTGGAGAGTGTTGTTCACTTGGTTGGCTGTTGTGAAGGGGTTTCTCTTCACCATGGAGAGTATTCTGCGATCATCCACCACTGTTGTCTTCCGTGGGCGCCCAGGTCTTTTTGCATTGATGAGTTCACCAGTGCTTTCTTTCTTTCTCAGAATGTACCAAACTGTAGATTTTGCCACTCCTAAAGTTGTAGCAATTTCTCGGATGGGTTTTTTCTGTTTTTTGCAGCTTAAGGATAGCTTGTTTCACCTGCATGGAGAGCTCCTTTGACCGCATGTTTCCTTCACAGCTAAACCTTCCAAATGCAAACACCACACCTCAAATCAACACCAGCCCTTTTATCTGCTTAATTGAGAATGATATAATGAAGGGATTGCCCACACCTGTCCATGAAATAGCCTTGGAGTCAATTGTCCAATTACTTTTGGTCCCTTTAAAAACAGGGTGGCACATGTTAAGGAGCTGAAACTCCTAAACCCTTCATCCAATTTTAATGTGGATACACTCAAATGAAAGCTGAAAGTCGTCTGAACTTCAACTGCATCTGATTTGTTTTGTTTCAAATTCATTGTGGTAATGTCTAGAACCAAAATTAGATAAATGTTGTCTCTGTCCAAATATTTATGGACCTAACTGTATATACTGTGAAGCATGGGGGTGGCAACATCATGCTTTGGGGCTGTTTCTCTGCAAATGGACCAGGACGACTGATCCATGTACATGAAAGAATGAATAGGGCCATGTATCTTGATATATTGAGTGCAAACCTCTTTCCATCAGCAAGGGCATTGAAGATGAAATGTGGATGGGTCTTTCAGCATGATAATGATCCCAAGCATACCGCCAGGGCAACGAAGGAGTGGCTTCATAAGAAGCATATGAAGGTCCTGGAGTGGCCTAGCCAGTCTCCAGGTTTCAACCCCATAGAAAACTTTTGGAGGGATTTGAAAGTCTGTGTTGCCCAGCGACAGGCCCAAAACATCACTGCTTTAGAGCAGATCTACATGGATGAATGGGCCAACATACCACCAACAGTGTGTGCCAACCTTGTGAAGACTTGCAGAAAACTTTTGACCTCTGTCATTGCCAGCAAAGGATATATAACAAAATGTTAATATGAACTTTTGTTGATGACCAAATACTTATTTTCCACCATAATTTGCAAAATAAATCTTGCCAAATCAGACAAGTTGATTCTCGGGATTTGTTTTCTCATTTTGACTCTCACAGTTATGGTCTCCTATGATGTTGATTACAGTCCTCTCTCATCTTTTTAAGAGGGAGAAGTTGCACAATTGGTGGCTGACTAAACAATTTTTTTCCCCACTGTATATATGGGGGGAACTGGGACCATCCTACTATATATATATGGGGGAACTGAGGCCATGATACTATACAGCTCTGGCAAAAATTAAGAGACCACTTTCAAATGTTCAGTTTGTCAGATTTTTCCCTTTATAGGTATATTTTTGAGTAAAATATAAATAGTTCTTTTAGTCTATAAACTTCTGACATGTCATCGAATTTCCAAGCAATAAATTTTGCATTTTTTTTCTAACAAAGAAAAATGGTCAAAATTTAAAAAAAAACTCAGACCTTAAATAATGCAAAGAAAACAAGTTCATAATCGTTTACAAACAACAATACTAATGTTTTAACTCAGGAAGAGTTCTGAAATCAATATTTTGTAGAATAACCATGATTTTTAAAAACAGCTTTCATGCGTCTTGGCATGCTTGCCACCAGTCTTTCATACTGCTTCTGGTGCAAAAATTTAAGCAGTTATTCTTAGTTTGATGGCTTGTACTATATATATGGGGGAACTGAGGCCATCCTACTATACATATGGAGAGAACTGGAGCCATCATACTAAATATATTGGGAGAACTGGGGCCATCATACTATATATATATGGAACTGAGGCTATCGTTCTATATATATGGGGAGAACTGGGGCCTTCATAATATATATATGGGGGGAACTTGGGCCATCATACTAAATATATATGGGGACATTGGGGCCATCCTACTATATATATGGGGAAACTGCGGTCATCCTACTATGTATATGGTGCAGTGCGGACCATCATGCTATATATGTGAGGAGCAGTGGGGACCTTCTCACTATATATATGGGGAAGTAGGGCCATCATACTATACATACAGTATATATATATTTATTATTCACAGATAAAGTTACCTAAATAAATAATTTGGTAACAAAAAAAGGGTACTAAATAAAAATATATTTTTATAGAAAATCAATATAAAAACAAGTATCATAAAAAAGAAAAAAGGTACTGAAAATACAGAACCAGAGACATACTGCCATGGGGTGCCACTGATGCACAAGCTGTAATATAAACAGCGGCCCAATAATAAAGTACAATATTCAATAGTATAACCGCAATACAAAAAAATTCAGATATAGACAGCATTAAGATACAAATAAGTAGGTTATGCAATAAAGAGCAAAACACTGTTTAAATAAGGGCTATAATAAAATATGCCAAAAAATAAAGTGCTAAGTGCTCAATGTGTAAACAACCTATGAAAAGTAGATACAGCATACCATGCCAAAAGAAAGTGATAAGTGCTCACAACTAGGACTTAATGTCCATCTGATGATGATAGGTAGCGGTAGATATATAGAAAAACAATAAGATAGGGCCAAAAAATACCTGTGAGGTGCACATGGATTTCCTGGCGTCCCTGCTGCCCCTGGGCATTCAGGGCATTTAGAATGGTGTAAAATAATTAAAAAAATGTAATACTCAGCTTTTGATCCACTGTTCCAATGCTTACCCTGTCAGTCTGTATATTTTCTATTCCGCTCTCCACTGCAGCTAGTTACTGGTCACATATCAATCCTCAACCAAAGAATGGAGTAGATGACCCCTAGCAATGGGTTTAACCAGGAGTTTAATGATCACAGTTGCAGAGTATGTGACTGCGACGAGGCCTGGAGTGCTGGAAGGCCCACCGGTGTCAGCGATATATTCTGAAAGATGTGCTTCCTTAGAACTATTGGAGTGAAAAGAGTCACTGATTTCCTATCCCTCAATATCCATACATGCCATCGGCATATTAGAAGCCAGAAGCTGATGTTGGGCCATCACAGGCAATACAACTATGACATTGTATTGCTTCACCTTTGCTCGTTGTGAGCAAGGATGTAACAGGTTGGGTGGTGGAACCACTGTTCCATAATCAGAGGAGAGCCTGGAGGGACGTTACTACGAGGCTCACCAAGTCCGACCTCGGGTGCACAGCAGAAGACTAAATAGTGATCCGAGGAGGGAAGCAAGATCAGGTGCTACAGCAGGACTGACCTCGGGTTAATGGCAGCTGACCCCCAAGGGACAGCAGGCAAGAATGACCAGGAATGGTAGACAGGCAGGAAGACATGGCTGATTGGCAGGCAGGCACACACAGCTGATTGGCAGTAAAGCAGGTATGACTGATAGACAGGTAGGCAGGTGGGCTTGGCTGATAGACAGGCAGGTAGACATGGCACAGACGTTGGCGCCATAGCAGCAGCAGGAGAAGGAGAGAGAGATACGGGACCTCGGTATTGAGAGAGTTTGCGTCTCTGCTGCGAAAATGGATGCAAAGATATCTGCTTTACAAGGGATAAGTGAGAACCATTGCTTATTTTTATTTTTTACTCTCTGTATAAGAGGACCACTATGAGGGACATTATATGTATATGGGGGTCAGAATGATGGATAATCTAATGGTATGGAGGACAGAATTGGGTGACATTATAAGTGATAACTGGCCAAAATTGAGGACAAGTGTATGAAGCATGAAGTGCTATAAAGTTTCCAGGTAAGACGGCTGTGCTGACTTTGGTCTTGATAAAACACAGTGGACCTACACCAGCAGATGAAATGGCTCTCCAAACCATCACTGATTGTGGAAACTTCACACTAGACCTCAAGCAGCTTGGATTGTGTGCCTCTCCATTCTTCCTCTAGACTCTGGGACCTTGATTTCCAAATGAAATGCAAAATTTACTTTCATCTGAAAACAACACCTTGGACCAGTGAGCAACAGTCCAGTTCTTTTTCTCCTTAACTCAGGTAAAACACTTCTGGCATTGTCTATTGGTCATGAGTGGCTTGACACAAGGAATGAGACATTTGTAGCCCATGTTCTGGATACGTCTGTGTGTGGTGGCTCTTGAAGCAGTGATTCCAGCAGTAGTCCACTCCTTGTGAATCTCCCCCAAATTTTTGAATGGCATCTTCTTAACAAGGCTGCAGTTATCCCGGTTGCTTGTGCACCTTTTTCTACCACACCTTTTTTTCCACTCAACTTTCCATTAATATGCTTGGTTACAGCACTCTGTGAACAGCCAGCTTCTTTAGCAATGACCTTTTGTGGCTTACCCTTCTTGTGGAGTGTGTCAATGACTGCCTACTGGACATCTGTGAAGTCAGCAGTCTTCCCGATGATTGTGGAGCCTACTGAAACAGACTAAGGGACCTTTTTAAATGCTTAGTAAGACCTTGCAGGTGTTTTTTGTTAACTATTTGTTACACTCAGTCCCAGCGCTGGCTCTGCACTCCGTTCTGCTCACTCACCTGCCCCAGCTGCTCGTTGGGGTCCTGTGTCCTCCTCCACTTCCTGGCACGCTGCTGGCAGGCCTCCAGATAGTCTGCTTAGGACGCGAGGCCGCGCCCACCGTCTCTCTTAAAGGGGCAGCGTGCATTTTTTGAAATAGCTAATTAACCAATGGCTGCGCACTCAGTACTATATCTGGTCACTCCACCATTAGGGGAGTGCCGGAGCAACGTGTTCTATCATTGCTACATCCGGTTCTGTTCCTGATCTGTCTGTGCTGCGTCTGCAGTCTCTGTGCTTCGCTGATACTGTTTGTCTCCTCAGATCATTACTAACCCGTATCTGGCTAACCTGGACAATCTCGGCTATTACTGGCGCAAGTGTCATCCCGTTCCGCCATCAGCCATCCGTACCCGTGGATCGTGACAAGGTCACTGGAGCCAGCCTACTACCATCCGTTCTGGACCAGGACCTTACCCTTCTCCGTCAAGAACCCTCCACGGACTCTGTAAATACCTGTTACCCTTTTGGTCCCTCTGGGACAGCTGCCACGTCTCCGGGGTCTAACTGGAGGTAGCACCTGTGTCCTCCGGGTATTCCATTCTGGTCCTGTTGAGGGGCCTTACTACGGGTACCCGGGCTCACTAGTTACGCCCCCTTCGGAGCCCCCCGGACCGCGGTCTCGAGGTTCCACATTAAAAAATAAAAACGAATGTGAACTTCACCACCTCTGCCTCCGCTTCCATTCGTTACAGATTGCTCCGGCATGGAACCCGCTGGATCCCAGAGATCTCTGACCACGGATCTGTGCCAGGAGGTGACCCGTTTGGGAGTTCAACAGGACAAGATCATGACTTATCTACGCAGCTTGTCTACCCGCATGGATTCCTTAGGGTCCTCGTCTGCACCTGACTCTTCTATCAATAATCAGGTACCAGTTCCCATGGCAAGTCAAGGTCCCCGTCTGGCGGCTCCTACCCATTTCCAGGGTGACCCTACTCTGTGTCGGGGTTTCCTCAATCAGTGCACTCTACACTTCGAAATCTTGGGGCATATGTTTGCTTCTGACCGAGCCAAGGTGGGCTTCATCATGTCACACCTGGGAGGAGAGGCCCTCGCCTGGCTAAACCCGCTATGGGAGAGAGGGGATCCGCTGGTTAACGATCTTCAATCTTTCCTAGAGGCTTTTCGCAGGACTTTCGATGAACCTGGTCGCACCACTTCGACTGCCTCAGCTCTGCTCCGCCTGCGCCAAGGTACTCTCACGGTAGCTCAGTATGCTGTTAAATTCCGCACCCTCTCGTCTGAATTATCGTGGAACAATGAGGCCCTGATTGCTAACTTCTGGGAAGGCCTATCCGGAAGAATCAAGGATGAGCTGGAGGGACGGGACAGACCTACCCTCTTGGAAGAGCTAATATCCGTGGCAACCCGAATTGACCTGCGTTTTCAGGAGCGCTCCATGGAGATCAAGCAGGACAAAATGTCCTATCACCTGGACTCTAGTTTGTACAAAACAGGTACTTCGCCCTCCGCCTCCGAGGCCATGGAGGTGGACCATGTAAGTTTGACAACCCGCCGCCGGGAGGCACGTCGCAAGGAGGGAAGTTGTTACTACTGCGGTAGTTCTGAACATTTGATCCATTTCTGTCCTAAAAAGTCGGGAAACTCCAGTGCCTAGGTCCGGTAGGAGGGACCAACCTAGGTAGAGAACAGTCCTCTCCCTCTTTACACATCTCAGTCTCTGTGTCCTATGTAACAATAAAATTCTCCGAACATTGTCTACTGGATTCTGGAGCTGCAGGGAACTTCATCCAGCAGGCGGTTGTGGATCATTACCGTTTACCAGTCCAGCGTCTTCCTGATCCGTTACAGGTGTCCGCCGTGGATGGCAAACCGCTGACCGAGCCCGTCCAGTTTCAAACCGAGTTGGTGGAACTCCGAGTAGGTCTAATGCATACTGAACGAATGCGATTTTATGTATATCCCGGTTTATCCCATCCCATGCTTTTAGGTTTACCTTGGCTCCAGATGCATGAACCAGTCCTTAATTGGAAAACTGGAGAAGTTCTGCGTTGGGGAGATACCTGCATGAATCATTGCTTAACCCGGATTCAACCTGTTTCGCCTCCAGTCCAGCCTTATACCCTGCCAGGGTTGCCTTCCGTCTATTGGTCCTTCTCTGACGTCTTTGGGAAAAAGGAGGCTGAGAGACTACCTCCACACAGGTCGTATGACTGTCAGATAGAGCTTCTTCCAGGAGCATCTCCTCCTCGCGGGAGAGTTTATCCCCTTTCACAGGCAGAGACTCAGGCCATGTCAGACTACATCCAAGAGAATCTGGCTAGAGGATTTATCCGAAAGTCATCGTCACCGGCAGGAGCTGGATTCTTCTTTGTGAAGAAAAAGGATGGATCCTTGCGGCCCTGCATTGACTATCGGGGTCTAAATCAAATCACGGTAAAAAACAGGTATCCATTACCTCTTATTTCAGAGCTGTTTGATCGTCTCCGAGGGGCCAAGATCTTCACCAAATTGGACCTCAGAGGGGCCTACAACCTGATCCGAGTCAGAGAGGGGGACGAATGGAAAACAGCCTTCAACACCCGTGACGGCCACTATGAATACCTGGTAATGCCATTCGGCCTAAGCAATGCACCTGCGGTTTTTCAGGAATTTGTTAATGACATTTTCAGGGACTTGCTCTATACTTGTGTCGTGGTTTACCTGGACGATATTTTGATTTTTTCTGCTGACTTGACGTCACACCGGAGGCAAGTACGCCTGGTCTTACAAAGACTGAGAGAGAACAGGCTATATGTGAAATATGAGAAATGCCTCTTTGAGCAGTCTTCTTTGCCTTTCCTTGGGTACATTGTATCTTCCACAGGATTAAAGATGGATCCGGAGAAGTTGTCTGCAGTTCTCAACTGGCCTCGTCTGTCTGGGCTAAAAGCCATACAAAGGTTCCTCGGGTTCGCCAATTACTACCGGCAATTTATTCCACACTTTTCCACCCGAGTGGCTCCAATCACAGCCTTAACCCGGAAAGGTGTAAACTCTAAGGAATGGTCCTCCGAGGCAGAAGAGGCCTTTGTTTCTCTCAAAAAAGCCTTCGCTTCCGCACCCGTTCTCCATCGTCCTAATTCAAGTGAGCAATTTTTTCTTGAAGTTGACGCTTCTTCCATAGGTGCAGGAGCAGTTCTGACCCAGAAGTCGTCTAACCGGGCGGATGATCTCGTGTGGTTTTTTTTCCAAGGTTTTTTCTCCTGCAGAAAGGAACTACTCTGTCGGTGATCGCGAACTGTTGGCCATCAAATTGGCTCTGCAAGAATGGAGACATCTTCTTGAAGGAGCTCATCACCAGGTAATCATATTCACCGACCATAAAAACCTTGCCTATCTCCAATCTGCTTTAAGACTGAATCCCCGTCACGCCTGTTGGGCATTATTTTTTGCCCGTTTCAATTTTGTACTTCATTTCCGTCCAGCTGACAAGAACATCAAGGCAGATGCACTCTCTAGAGCCTTCTTGCCTCCTGAACTGGAGGAGGAACCTCAGCACATTATTGAACCTTCTAAGTTAGTCTCTGTTGCCTCCACTGATCTGGCCCGGCTTCCTCCTGGGAAGACTTTCGTGTCCGCCTCTGATCGTAGTCGTGTTCTGCGCTGGGGTCATTCTTCTAAGTTGGCTGGCCATGCTGGTCAGAGAAAGACGCAGCAACTCATCTCCCGTTATTACTGGTGGCCTACCATGGGCAAGGATATCCAGGAGTTCGTCGCAGTCTGTCCTTCATGTGCCCGTAACAAAACTGTTAAACATCTACCAGCCGGCAGGCTTCTGCCTCTTCCGATTCCGTCTGCTCCCTGGCAGCACATCGCAATGGATTTCATCACGGATCTTCCCATTTCTTCTGGCTGCTCAGTGGTATGGGTTGTGGTGGACCGCTTCTCTAAAATGGCCCACTTCGTTCCGCTATCTGGCCTCCCGTCTGCTCCAGAACTGGCCACTCACTTCATTCAGCACATCTTCCGTCTACATGGATTTCCTCTCCACATCAAGTCCGACAGGGGCGTCCAGTTCACCTCTAAGTTCTGGAGAGGACTCTGTAAAATGGTAAAAATTGAACTAGATTTTTCTTCTGCATATCATCCCCAGTCTAATGGGCAAGTGGAGAGGATCAATCAAATCCTGGCTGGATACCTGCGTCACTTCGTCAACGCTCATCATAATGACTGGGTAGAATTACTGCCCTGGGCGGAATTCTGCTACAACAACCAAGTAAGTGAATCTTCTGGAAAGTCTCCCTTTCAGATTGTGTTTGGACTGCAACCCGGAATTCCTCTTCCTGTCTCGGGATTGTCTGATGTTCCGGCAGTCGATACCTTGTCTAAGAATTTCTCGGACATTTGGAGAGAGACCAGGTCAGCTTTGGAGAAAGCTTCTCAACGTATGAAAACGCATGCGGACAAAAGACGTTTGGAGGCTCCCATCTTTCGTCCAGGCGACAAGGTATGGCTCTCCTCCAAGTACATCCGTCTGAAGTTACCATCGTACAAATTGGGTCCCCGTTTCATTGGTCCCTTTGAAGTCTTGAGACAAATCAACCCGGTCTCTTATAAACTGAAATTGCCTAATTCTCTACGAGTACCTAACTCCTTTCATGTTTCCCTCCTCAAACCAGTAGTGTTAAGCTCCTTCTTTAAGGACCCGGGTACCACTCCTGATCCGGTCTCTGAGGATGATGTTTTTGAGGTAAAACATATCTTGGCCTCTAAGAGAGTAAGAGGTAGGATCTATTACCTGGTGGACTGGAAGGGTTTTGGTCCTGAGGAGAGATCTTGAGAGCCTAAAGAGAACATCCAGGCTCCTCTTCTTCTTAAAAGATTTCACGCAGGCTTGAAAAAGAGGGGGAGTAAAGAGGGGGATACTGTTACACTCAGTCCCAGCGCTGGCTCTGAACTCCGTTCTGCTCACTCACCTGCCCCAGCTGCTCGTCGGCGTCCTGTGTCCTCCTCCACTTCCTGGCACGCTGCTGGCAGGCCTCCAGATAGTCTGCTTAGGACGCGAGGCCGCGCCCACCGTCTCTCTTAAAGGGGCAGCGTGCATTTTTTGAAATAGCTAATTAACCAATGGCTGCGCACTCAGTACTATATCTGGTCACTCCACCATTAGGGGAGTGCCGGAGCAACGTGTTCTATCATTGCTACATCCGGTTCTGTTCCTGATCTGTCTGCGCTGCGTCTGCAGTCTCTGTGCTTCGCTGATACTGTTTGTCTCCTCAGATCATTACTAACCCGTATCTGGCTAACCTGGACAATCTCGGCTATTACTGGCGCAAGTGTCATCCCGTTCCGCCATCAGCCATCCGTACCCGTGGATCGTGACAAGGTCACTGGAGCCAGCCTACTACCATCCGTTCTGGACCAGGACCTTACCCTTCTCCGTCAAGAACCCTCCACGGACTCTGTAAATACCTGTTACTCTTTTGGTCCCTCTGGGAAAGCTGCCATGTGTCCGGGGTCTAACTGGAGGTAGCACCTGTGTCCTCCGGGTATTCCATTCTGGTCCTGTTAGAGGGGCCTTACTACGGGTACCCGGGGCTCACTAGTTACGCCCCCTTCGGAGCCCCCGGACGCAGTCTCGAGGTTCCACATTAAAAAATAAAACGAATGTGAACTTCACCACCTCTGCCTCCACTTCCATTCGTTACACTATTATAATTTACTGAGATAATGACTTTTGGGTTTCATTGGCTGTAAGCCATAATCATCAACATTAACAGAAATAAACACTTGAAATAGATCACTCTGCTTGTAATGACTCTATGTAATATATGATTTTCACTTTTTGAATTGAGCTGAAATAAATTAATTTTTTGATGATTGTTATGGGTCTGCGGAACGCACCAAATATATAAAGTAAAGAGGTGCGTTTGCAGCCCGGGTCCACCGTGCAAGCGGAGCCTGCTGCTAGTAAAAATGGCGCGAGAAGCAAACTCTGTTATCCCGCAGAGTCGCCAACATAAAACGCCGTAAAGCGCTGTGGCAATAAGTGCGAACTCTGTTAATCCACAGAGACGCTAGAAGGAGAGCCGCAGCGCTATATGGCGATGTGTGCGCACTCACTAGACACAACTGAGTCGCAAAGAAAAACACGCTAGGGCGCTGTCTAGCGTTGAAAGCAAACCCTGTTACGTCACAGGGCCGCTGAGAAAAAGCACTGTGTCCTGTCAAGCTCTCAGGTACACAGTTCAGTGCTAAGCGTACATAAAGCGTGATCATATGCTGTAGTCCTCGCGGGAGTCACCCGCAATCTATGGCGTCTGAACGCCAGACCCTGAATACGGCAATCAAAACTCCTCACCGGTTATGCCGGTAATCTAGGGCATCTAGGACACCGACCTGACCAGCTACCATACCAAACTCCTCACCGATTAAGTCGGTATTCTAGTGGCTTATTTCAGCCGGGTCCCTATCCACACATACACATGACCACACTGGCGCATAGCATACAATGGTTGATATTAGCGCATGGCGGCCCAGCCATGCTACCCTTTTATAGCAACAGCTACAGGACCTTCCAGGAACAAGGACCAATGAGAAGCTGTTACAAACAAACGTAGCTACATGACCTTCCTGGCGGACCAATAGGAGCCGCTGCAGCACCTGAACATGTGACCCCTGATCTCCAATGAGAGATCTCAGTCTGGGCATGCTCAGATGGGAAAACGCAGGACTTTGTCTCAAAGACGACTGCTCCAGCACTGGCTATAATAGCAGATCCAGGAAAGGCAGCAGCGTCACTGCACAGTAGAGGAGTGGGCAAGACGCCTGGACCGATGTCTCTGCTGAGCAGGCTCCACTGCGGCCGGAGATGAATGGGAGACCGCAGCGGGACAGGTTTGAGACTCCCCTTGTGCAGCAGCGGGAAATCGAACCCTAACATTACCCCCCCTCCTAGGGCCCCCCCTTCTTTGGGCCTCGCTGCGCTCAAAGGCAGCGATGAGCTGCGGAGCGTGAACATGCTCGGCAGGCTCCAAGGATCTATCCTCAGGCCCATAACCCCTCCAATCCACCAAATAAAATTTTTTGCCTCGTACCACCTTGCACCCAACAATGGCGTTCACCTCATGATCGTCGGTAGATGAACCCGACGTCCCAGCAGATGACTCGGAAAACCAGGAAATGGCCACGGGTTTCAAGAGGGACACGTGAAAGGTGTCAGTGATACCAAGGCGAGGCGGAAGGGCTAGGCGGTAAACCACCGGGTTCACCTGCTCAAGAACTTTAAAGGGGCCCAAAAAGCGAGGTGCCAACTTGGTGAACTCTACCCGTAGCCTGATGTTTCGGGCAAAAAGCCACACTAGGTCACCCGGGGCAAATGTAGGAGCGGGGCGCGGATGGGCATCGGCTGAAGACCTCATCCTCTCTTTGGAGGCCTGAATGGCATCCTGAGTGCGGTCCCAAATGTCCCGTGCCTCCACAGCCCAGTCTGCCACCCTGGAATCGACGGAAGACACGGGCATAGGCACTGGTGCCCGCGGATGCTGACCGTAGTTCAGGAGGAATGGGGTCTGTCCGGTGGAGTCAGCCACAGCATTATTTAGAGCGAACTCAGCCCACGGTAGCAAGGATGCCCAGTCATCCTGCCTGGCAGAGACAAAATGTCGCAAGTATGTGACCAAGGTCTGGTTGGCCCTCTCTACCAACCCATTCGTCTCGGGATGGTATGCAGAGGAGAGATTCAACTCAATGCTGAGTAGACGACACAGCTCTCTCCAGAACCGAGACGCAAACTGGGGACCTCGATCACTGACAATTTTGTCTGGCATACCGTGTAGGCGGAAAATATGCTTAATGAATAATGCTGCCAAGGCCCGTGCAGACGGTAACCGTGGTAACGGCACTAAGTGCACCATTTTGGAGAAGTGGTCGGTTATCACCCAGATGATGGTGCAGCCCCGAGACTTGGGTAAGCCCACCACAAAATCCATCCCGACCATCTCCCAAGGCCTGTCTGCCACCGGTAAAGGAAAAAGTAACCCAGCTGGCCGTTGTCGGGGGGACTTATTCTTGGCGCAGGAGACGCACGCCTGAACGTATTCCCTGACGTCACGGGCCATCTGCGGCCACCAGTATGTCCTCGCCAGCAACTCAGAAGTCCTTTTGGTCCCAAAATGTCCACCCACCCTGGACGAATGTGCCCAAGAGAGTACTTCCGGTCGCAAATTGGTGGGCACAAAAGTCTTGCCCGGAGGCACAGACTCAAGCAAAACCGGAGCCACCGTTCTTAGGCTTTCTGTGGGGACAATCAGCCGAGGCTCCTACTCCACCTCCTCAGAGGACACCACGGAGCGGGATAGAGCATCTGCGCGAATCTTCTTCTCACCGGAGAGGAAATGGAGGGTGAAATGGAACCGGGAGAAAAACAAGGACCATCTGGCCTGACGGGAATTTAGCCGCTGGGCTGTCTGCAAATACACCAAGTTCTTGTGGTCTGCGAACACTTGGAAGGGGAAGCGAGCCCCCTCCAGAAGATGTCGCCACTCGGAGAAGGCCAACTTCATAGCCAGTAACTCCCTGTCCCCGATGGAATAATTCCTCTCTGCTGGTGTAAAGGTTTTGGAAAAGAAGAAGCAGGGATGCTTCCGACCCTGGGCATCCTTTTGAAAAAGACTGCTCCCGCACCAACAGAAGAGGCATCCACCTCTAAGATAAACGGTTTATCGACATCGGGGCGATGTAAGATGGGAGCACTGGCGAAATGCGACTTGATGGAGGAGAATGCCTTGGTGACCTCCTCTGACCACAACTTGGGATTAGCTCCCTTCTTGGTGAGGGCTACCAAGGGAGCTACCAAAGTGGAGAAGTGAGGAATGAATTGGCGATAGTAGTTAATGAACCCCATAAAGCGCTGCACCGCCTTAAGTGAGTGGGTTCTTGCCAATCCATCACAGCCTGTAGTTTGGTAGGATCCATAGCCAATCCCTGGGTGGAGATGATATAGCCCAGAAAAGGTAGAGACTCCTGCTCAAACATGCACTTCTCCAACTTCGCATATAGGGAATTTGCTCGCAAGAGGTCGAAGACCTTGCAGACATCTCTCCGGTGGGAGGCCATATCTGGAGAAAAGATGAGAATGTCATCCAGATAGACTACCACCGAGGTGGTCAACATATCCCGGAAGATGTCGTTCACAAAGTCTTGGAAGACAGCTGGAGCATTACAGAGCCCAAAGGGCATTACCAGATATTCATAATGCCCATCCCTGGTGTTAAATGCCGTCTTCCACTCGTCCCCCTCACGGATGCGAATCAGGTTATAAGCACCCCGCAGGTCTAGTTTAGTAAATACCCTTGCTCCCTGAAGCCTGTCAAAAAGCTCAGAGATTAGCGGCAAAGGATACTTATTTTTCACGGTGATAGCGTTGAGACCCCTATAATCAATGCACGGACGTAGTTCTCCGTTCTTCTTCTGCACAAAGAAGAACCCCGCTCCCGCTGGTGACACCGACTTCCTAATGAATCCCCTTGCCAAGTTCTCCTGAATATATTGGGACATGGCCTCTGTCTCAGGAAGAGAGAGGGGATAGACCCTTCCTCTAGGAGGCTCAGCTCCAGGCAAGAGGTCGATAGGACAGTCATAGGGGCGATGAGGCGGAAGAGTCTCCGCAGCCTTCTTTGAGAAAACGTCGGCATAAGACCAATAGACCTTGGGAAGAGGAGAGAGGTCTATGGGTATCTCAGTGGTGTTGACCTGCACGCTGTCCCTAATGCATCGGCCTATACATAAATTACCCCAACCCAGAATTCTCCCTGAAGCCCACTCAATATGGGGAGAGTGTTGGCGGAGCCAGGGTAATCCCAACAAAACCTCATCTATACCCTCAGGGAGGATAAAAAATGATATATTCTCCTGATGGGAAGGAGACATAGACAAGGTGAGTGGGACAGACTGATGGGTGATTTGTGAGGGCAGAATTGCTCCGTTCAACACCCGAACCGATACTGGTTCAGCCAGCAACACCAAAGGCATGGTGTGGCGAGAAGCAAAGGAGCATGACATAAAATTTCCCTGTGCCCCAGAATCCACACACAGCTTGACGGGTAGGGTGGTAGAACCATGGGTAATTACCCCCTTGAGGAGCACTTTAAGGGCAAAACTCATGGCGTCCAGTGACCCTGTTCCTACGGTTACTGGGCGCGACCGCTTATTCAGCCGCTGTGGACATCGGTTGGCAAAATGTCCCTGCTGCTGGCAAATATAACAAATCGGGGATGGACGAGTGACCCGAGATTTAGATCCTGCAGGAGCAACCTCCTGAAGGTCGGGTGCCTGAACAGGCGACTCCAGAGGGTTGGTGAAGGTAGGAGCCAACTGGACCCTCTGCCTACACTGGACACATTCCAGCCTCCGCTCGTGGAAACGGAGGTCGACGCGAGTGGAAATAGCGATAAGCTTCTCCAGTGTGGCAGGAATCTCCCTGGTAGCCAAGGCGTCTTTCACATGACCCGCCAGTCCTCTCCAGAACACGGGAATGAGGACTTTATCTGGCCACTCTAATTCCGAGGCCAGAGTCCGAAATTGGACAGCAAAATGGCTGACCAAAGCCGAACCCTGGGTACTTGCCAGCAGTTTGAGCGCCGCATCGTGGGTGACCTGAGGTCCTAGAAAAACCTTTTTCAGAGCCTCCAGAAAACGAGAAGCGCTCTGCACCACACGGTTGTCGTGCTCCCACAGCGGCGTTGCCCACTCCAACGCTCTGCCCAACAGAAGAGCTATCACAAAGCCCACTTGTGCCCGATCCGTGGGGAAACGTGCAGCCAGAAGCTCGAGGTGTATGGAGCACTGACTTACGAATCCCCGACATTGCTTGCTGTCACCAGCAAACTTGTCTGGAAGCGGGAGGTGGGACAATGTAGGGACAGAGGTGGCAGAGGACAAACTGGCTGCAGCTACACTAGCAGCCTGAACAGCAACTGTGGTAACATCCACAGCTGAGGTAGAGCGCTCAAGAGCCGCCAACCTATCCTCCAGCTGCTGGATGTACAGCTGTAATCGCTGTTCATCCGCCATTTTACTAGCCAGACCCTGGCGCTAATATTATGTTATGGGTCTGCGGAACGCACCAAATATATAAAGTAAAGAGGTGCGTTCGCATCCCGGGGTCCACCGTGCAAGCGGAGCCTGCTGCTAGTAAAAATGGCGCGAGAAGCAAACTCTGTTATCCCGCAGAGTCGCCAACATAAAACGCCGTAAAGCGCTGTGGCAATAAGTGCGAACTCTATTAATCCACAGAGCCGCTAGAAGGAGAGCCGCAGCGCTATATGGCGATGTGTGCGCACTCACTAGACACAACTGAGTCGCAAAGAAAAACACGCTAGGGCACTGTCTAGCGTTGAAAGCGAACCCTGTTACGTCACAGGGCCGCTGAGAAAAAGCACTGTGTCCTGTCAAGCTCTCAGGTACACAGTTCAGTGCTAAGCGTACATAAAGCGTGATCATATGCTATAGTCCTCGCGGGAGTCACCCGCAATCTATGGCGTCTGAACGCCAGACCCTGAATAAAGCAATCAAAACTCCTCACCGGTTATGCCGGTAATCTAGGGCATCTAGGACACCGACCCTGACCAGCTACCATACCAAACTCCTCACCGATTAAGTCGGTATTCTAGTGGCTTATTTCAGCCAGGTCCCTATCCACACATACACTTTTTTTTTTTTTTTTTCCTCAGATGGGAAGTTCCACAGTCAGATAACCAAAACTATAAGGAACTCGACTCCCAAACAGCGTGTACACTTACATAATGCAGCAGCTGTTCCCATCATCATCGGAAAACCAACTTTATTTACAAGCACAAAAAAACACAAAACTAAGACACATTAACAAGATGTTTCCACTTTTTAACTTTCCAAATTCCCTCTGCGTCCTCCTCCTCCCTCTTTCTCTTATCACACACAAAACAAAAATACAATTTTCCCAAAACAATTTTTAAACAATTTTTAACCTCAATCTCCTTCCTTTTAAACACATACACGTTCCTCACATCCCACAACACCTCTTTTATACATGCAAGCATCAACCACAACACTCTCTCCTTTTCTCCACACATACCCAACCCAAACATAAATAACTCAAACGTCAAAAAATTCACATCACACAACTCCTTCACAACGGGTCCAAACCTGAAATCACATTTCTAGCATACTGACAATTCCAAAACAAATGCACCACACTCTCTCTCCCACCACATCCCCTCCTCGGACACATCTCACTCCTCACTAAACCCCGGTTTCTCTGGAAGTATCTCACCGGTAACACCTCATGCAATGACTGCCACACAATCTCGCTCTGTCTATTTGTCATACCATCCATACGTACTGTGAGACAGTGAGAGTATGTGTGTTGAATGGGGTGTACATTTCACCTAGATACTTTGCTGACTGGTATAAGGGAAATGTATGGCTTTGTAAACCTAGTGGTAGAGAAAGGTCACTACACCTTACATTCAGTACACACTTGCAGCTCAGGCCTGAAACCACTCAGCTGTTAATTAGGAGACCAGAAGTAGGTGTCTGCGAACACAGACAGAGAGCTCGCTTAGTCTGGACAAGGAGTCCAGGCACAAGAAGGAGTCTCCAGGAGTATGAGCTGTCTCAGTCTGGGTGCTCGATGTACCCCGGACACAGGAGTAGTCTCTGTGAGAATCCATGCGGATAGCTGCTGAATAGGAGGGGAGCTCTCTCAAGTCTGGACGTTGGATATGCCTTCAGACACAAGGAGGAGACTCTGTGAAACTCCATGCTGGTAAATGCTGAACATATGTGTTGTTTTGGGGACAGGCTGTTAGAGTCTGGTCCCGGATAGAGAGGGAAATCTATCTAAGTGTAGTAAGTGGCTGGACAAGCCCAGGGCTTATGTTTATGATTTGGTTTTGCTTATGTTCTGTTTGCTGTGGACTTTAATAAAACTGGTTGCAGCCAGTTTTTACCAGAACTGCTGTCTGTGAATGAACTGTTTCCGTGCCACTCCGTCTACCAGGACGGCGATCCCAGAGCTATATCCCCTGAAAAGCTTACAATTGGTGCTGGAATGTGCGTGCAGCACAGTGGCAAGAGACAGCAATAAAAGGTGAAGTCTGTTGAAGCAGCAGCAGAGAAAAAAAAAGTGTGTGTCAGCAAAAAACGTCTGATTGGAGCAGTCTTAAAGAGACAGTAGCCCTAATAGACTTTGCAAAGAAAAAAAAAAAAAGTGTCTGCACAGCAAGGCTGAATTTTCTGTGGAAAAGACTGTGGAGTGTGTATGTCTTGAGTGAAGACTGCCGTTGTTGAGACAGAGAAGTCTGACAGCATGGATGACAGCATGGAGGCGCTGTTTGAACAAATGGCGCAAGTTAATGTGCAACATAAGACTGCCGTGGTTGAGACAGATAAGTCCGGCAGTATGGAGGAGCTCGTTGAGTACCTGGTCCAGGCCCAGCGGAGCAAGCAGCAGAGCATGGAGTGGCAGCGCCTGCAGCACCAGCAGCGCATGCAGCAGGCCCAGCAGCAATTCCTGCAGCAGCAGCAGGAGAATAACCGGTTGTTTTTTGAGCAGGTTGCAGCACTACAAAAGACTTGCAGCGCATCGTCCCAAAGTAATGTTGCAAAGTCACCTGCATTGTCCGCTGTAAAGAAGGCGGTAAGACGGTCCCTGAAAAGATGACACCTCGTGACGATGTGGAGGTATATCTCACTAGGTTTGAGGGACTGGCAGAGAAGGAGAATCTGCCCCTATCTGAATGGGCCATGATGGTCGCACCCTATCTGATTGGAGAACCCCAAAGGGCCTATGCTGACCTGAGCGAGCAGGACAGCCAAGACTATGCCAAGCTGAAAGCGGAGATTCTTACCCGGCTGGGTGTTATGGTGACAGCCCGTGCCAGGGGAGTCCATGACTGGAGATGCAGTTGGGAGTCTGCAGTCAGCAAACCTGATTATGGAGTTGAAAAGGTGATAGTGGACCGCTACACCCAAGCACGTCCTCCTGAGGTACAGCCAGAGGTCGGACAAGGAGACCACCAGGACGGCAATCATCTGGTCAGCCTGATGGAGAGGGCCTTCGCCACCAAAGACTGCCTCCGTGACCAGCCGTCTGAGAGGTCGTCACTTCAGAGTTCCTGGACGCCGAACTCTCCGGTAAGAGCGTTCCAGCTGTTGGGGTCATGTGGGTGGGAAAGTGTGATGGACAGTGTTGGAGATGTCGTGAAATTGCAGCCAACTGTCCAATAGAGGGGGAGCCTATGGATTGTGATGTTGGCAGATCCCTCTCTCCCTGCGCAGAACTGTGTGTGTGTCCACCTCAGCCGAAGAGACTGGACCACAGGTGTCCCCGGTGGTTGTAAATGACTGCCCAGCACAGGCCCTCTTGGACTCGGAGAGTCCAGTGACCTCCGTGTGTGATAGCCTGATTGATAGGGACTTCATCCCTGATAAACACCTGAGTGTGGTGTGTGTCCATGGAGACACCAAAGTCTACCCAGAGACTGTCGTGGACTTGATCCCCAAACGCGAGGAGGTTTCATGTGAAGTGGGGGTAGTGAAGAACTTGGTGCACCCCATCATATTGGGTAATGACTTTCCCGGTCTAAGGATCTCTGGGGGAAAAATGTTTCTGATGGACAGTGTGATGAAGCTCCTACTGAGGGTGGCAGTCCCGAGGGGCGGAACACAATGCTAGTGGGCCGTTAAACTTATGTGATAATGATGATGATGATAATGATAATGATGATGATGATCATGATAATGATGATGACCATGATAATGATGCTGATGCTGATAATGATAATGATGATGATCATGATAGTGATGATGATACTGATCATAATCATGATAATGATATTGATAATAATGATGACTGTGATAGTGATGAAATTCCTTTGCAGGTGATGTTGGTAGACGAGGATGGTGGTTCTCGGGAACCGAGTGTCCCTGACTTACCTGTGTCCTGTGACAATTTTGAGAGTGAGCAGTGGCGAGACCCCTCTCTTAAAACGGCCCAGGAAAATATAAATGTTCTAAATGAGGTTTCCCAAGAGCCTGGCTCTGAGGAGAGGTTTCCTCATGTTGCCATAAACACTCACCTGTTGTATAAGGACACTGAAGTCCAGGGAGAGGTCGTGAGCCAGCTCCTAGTACCTGAGCTATATGGAAGTATAGTGCTGGGGTTGTCACATAGTCACATACTTGAGGGACCACCTGAGGGAAACCAGGGACCAGATGGTGAAGTTAATGTTGTGGATGACATGTTAACTAAGGTTCCAGATCAAGATGTGAATGAGAATGAATTGTATAACCCTGACAGTGAGCAGGATGTGAATGAAAATGAAGTGTATAACCCTGAAAGTGAGCAGGATGTGAATGAGAATGAATTGTATAACCCTGACAGTGAGCAGGATGTGAATGAAAATGAAGTGTATAACCCTGAAAGTGAGCCAGATGTGGCTGAGAAAAAGGGGTCAGACAGGGATAGTGGTAGTGATAGTGAATCATCTGATGACAATCAAGCAACCAGTGCAAATGAGGAAGGCATGGTAGCAGAGGAGGTTGAGAGTCCTGAGAGGAAGGCTGATGCTGACCTTGCAGTCGGACAGAAGATGGCATCTGAAGATGTTTTACAGTTGGCCGGTTCCCTGGCGAAGAATAAGGTGAAAGGAGGAGAGCTGAGCTTTAAAGGCAGGACTCTGAAACTGAACACAGCCCAAGTAGATGCTGTTGGAAATGTGAAGTTACCAAGGTATGGTGTGGATCTGTATCGTGCCAAGGACTCTGAGGGAGATGCTGCAGAGGTGGAAAAAGCCATGGAAGTGGTGGTCACCAAGCCAGATGCCTCATCAGAAGCTGAGGTCTCAAGTGAAGCTGTGAGGAACAAGACTGAAGATATGGGGACTGACTCTGTCCAGGAATCTGTTTCTGCCGAAGACAGCGGCGTGGACGGGTTGCGGTTCGGATCAGTAGCTGCAACTCGTGAAGCTCAGGTTGGAAGTTCGGCGCCCGGAGCCCAGCGGTGTTCCCGAGTGACACCAAGGATCTGGATAAGTCACAAGATGAGATTTTGAGACATCAGGCTGGCGTTGGTGAGCTCAAGCGCACTTTCATGGAGTCTACATCGGAGCCACGTCCCAACAAATGGGAAAAGCGATGTGTCACTTCGTTGCCGCTGCAGACACACGGGAGCTCAGATGGGATGCAGAACGTGGTGGAAGAGAAGAATCCGGCGGGTTCTGAGTATACAGATGCAGCTATCAAGGAGAACTTGAAAGCCGGAATAAATGGAAATATTGGAGACCATAATGATGTGACTGAAGAGGTAGAATGTAAGACTGACGGTAGGGCTTCTGAGCATGTTCTACCAGAAGAGCCTGAAGAAGGGGCCGAAGACATAAAAGACGTCCAACAGGTACCAGATGAATTGATGACTTCTCAGAAAAAACTCCAAACTGTGATGAAGGAGTGTGATGAAAGCCATGAGCATCTTCGTGAGAAGGTCAATGAAGTAAAAGGAAGGATACAGGGAATCTCTTCGTTGCAAGAGCAAATGCTGCTCAATAAGTCTAAGGCTCTATATAAGAATGCTGTTGTTACGGTAGAACATTACAATTCAGCTGGAGACTTAGCGGATGAATTATGTGTACTGCAAAAGAAAAACGATCAGCTCCTTCTACAGTCCCAATCATTTGAACAGTGTAGCTTAAAATGGTCAGAGACCATGGCAGAGGAGCTTAAGGTCTGTGAAATAGACTTTATGAGTCAACCAATATTCAAGAAAATAGATGTGCTAAAGTGGGTTCAAGGGGAACTAGAGAAAAGTGAAAAAAACCCTATACCTTCTGTGATAGTTGGTGACACATGGTCAGTGCACCAGGGACAGGAGGTACGTGAGTTTCTGAGGAAGAGTCAGCAGAAGTGTTCTGATGTGCCGGTCGTACTTCTCTGGCCAGGCACTATATCGAAACTGAGCCCGGCCCTAAGGTCAAGATGAAACCGTGCAGGATACCCAAGGTCCGCAGAGAGCATAGGCCTGGGAGGGTACAGGGTAGTGCGGATGCTTCAGATGAAGAGAAAGCTGATGTTGGCTATGGCTCAGGTGAAGATACAGATGACAGTAGTGAAGATGAAGCTGATGAGGGCCATGACTGGTCCAGAGTTCACTGTCTCTTTTGGATTGTTGACCAGCCCTCTGGTCTGGATGACCAGCCCTCCGGTCTGGAGAAGAGGGGGGGGATATGTGAGACAGTGAGAGTATGTGTGTTGAATGGGGTGTACATTTCACCTAGATACTTTGCTGACTGGTATAAGGGAAATGTATGGCTTTGTAAACCTAGTGGTAGAGAAAGGTCACTACACCTTACATTCAGTACACACTTGCAGCTCAGGCCTGAAACCACTCAGCTGTTAATTAGGAGACCAGAAGTAGGTGTCTGCGAACACAGACAGAGAGCTCGCTTAGTCTGGACAAGGAGTCCAGGCACAAGAAGGAGTCTCCAGGAGTATGAGCTGTCTCAGTCTGGGTGCTCGATGTACCCCGGACACAGGAGTAGTCTCTGTGAGAATCCATGCGGATAGCTGCTGAATAGGAGGGGAGCTCTCTCAAGTCTGGACGTTGGATATGCCTTCAGACACAAGGAGGAGACTCTGTGAAACTCCATGCTGGTAAATGCTGAACATATGTGTTGTTTTGGGACAGGCTGTTAGAGTCTGGTCCCGGATAGAGAGGGAAATCTATCTAAGTGTAGTAAGTGGCTGGACAAGCCCAGGGCTTATGTTTATGATTTGGTTTTGCTTATGTTCTGTTTGCTGTGGACTTTAATAAAACTGGTTGCGGCCAGTTTTTACCAGAACTGCTGTCTGTGAATGAACTGTTTCCGTGCCACTCCGTCTACCAGGACGGCGATCCCAGAGCTATATCCCCTGAAAAGCTTACAGTACCTTCTTCCATACCTTCTGCACATCACTTCCTCTCACCATATAGATACCACATTCCATCTCTCTACACTCAATCATCCTATATACCGCTTTCTTCTTCTCTAACAACCTCACATCCACATCACACAGTTCATACTTCACCAAAAATTTGTAAACCCACACATACCACACAGGCACCTCAAAAGCCACTGGGCACCTTAGATCCCTTTCCCGCCACTTCAAACGGAACAGAAAACTTCCAAACAAATACCTGCACATACATGCACACTTCCCATCCATCCTAATCACACCCAATACAAACACCATAATATTCACGCCAAAAAATACATTCAAATTTGGGAATCCCAGCCCCCCCTTATCCATTCTCTTCATCACAACCTCTCTCCTTGCACGCTCCATACTTGAACGCCAAAAAAATACAAACAAAACCCTATTTAATCTTCTAACACACATATAACCTGGTGGAAAAACCACCGCAACATGCAAAAAAATTGGTAACACCACACTCTTAACTAAAATTTTACCAAAAAACGTCAAATCTCTCATCTTCCAAAAATTTAACTTGCGCTCCACTCTCTCTCTCACATCCACCCAACTTTCCTCTCCATCCAACTTCTCTGAAAATTTCACACCCAGCACCTTTATCGGTCCACTCACCACATTCACCCCAATATCATTGCTCAGAGTCCTCCCACCAAAAATCTTACATTCAGTCTTCTCCCAATTCTCTTTAAACGCAGATGCTCCACAAAAAACGGATACCAACAACTTCACACGACGCACCGAACACTCTGAATCACACAAAACACACACATCATCCATGTAACCATTCACCTTCCACTCCCTCCCCCCCGCCCCCGGCACTTGCACACCCCGAATCACCTTATCTTTCCTCAACATACACAACAACGGCTCAATCGCGCAAATGAACACAACAGGGGACAATGTGCACCCCTGCCGTACACCGGAAAACACATTCACTCTCCTCCCTACATTCCCATTCAACAAAACACAACTATAAATATTTTTATACAAACTTCTCACTCTCTCAACAAACTCAGCCGGAAAACCCATCTTCACCAACACTCTAAACAGAAAACCATGCGCCAACCTATCATACGCCTTCTCAAAATCCAAACTCAACACATACACCCCCTTCTTACGGTTCATACAGTCCCACAAACAATCTCTCAGCATACACACACCCTCATGTAACCGCCTTCCAGGCACCGAACAACACTGCTCCTCACCCACCACACTCCCAACCACATCACGCATCCTATTTGCCAAAAGCTTCGCATAGATTTTATAATCACAATTAAGCAACGTGATCGGCCTCCAGTTTTTTAGATTTTTCAAATCACCTTTTTTTGGCAACAGCACAACCACTCCTGCACGCATACCATTCACCACCTCTGCATTCGCCCACATATACTTACATACATCAACAAAATCCTTCCCAATCACATCCCACATCACACGATAAAATTCCACCGGGAGACCATCATCCCCCGGCGTTTTATTCAGCGCCATGCTACACACCACCTTCCATATTTCTTCACTCGTCACCTCCCCCATCAAACTCTCCCTTTCTGTCCCATTCAATCTATTTTCCAAAACACTCAGCACATCACTCTCCAAACCTTCATCCCTCCATTTCACTGCATACAAATCATCATAAAACTTTGCCACTTCCTCACATAAGTCCGCACCACTCACTTCATTTCCATCCACTCCATTCAAAACACTCATGCTCTGTCTTTTTCCAAAAACTTTCTTGAAAAAAACCGCGAACACTTCTCATTCTTTTCCAAGTTCTCTATTTTAGCCCTATACACAATACTCCTCCCTCTCTCTCTCAAAAACTCGTTCACTTCTTTTTTCACTCTCAACAAATCTTCACTCACATCCATCCCGCCCTCTCTTAGCTTATTTAACACACTCAATCTTGCATTCAACCCAGCAAACCTTTCTCTCTTAGCAGCTGCACACTTGTAACCAAGTTTTTTAAAAAAAAACCTTGGTTTTCCATTTAACCCAATCCCACCATTCACACACATTACTGAATTCACTTCTGCTCTCACACCACTCCTTATAATGTCTCTCATACTCCTCTCTCACCTCCACCCCATCCAGTAAACTCACATTCAGCTTCCATATACCTTTCCCAGTTACCTCCTCAGTATGCACATCCACTTCACACTTCATACACACATGATCTGAAAACGGCACACTCTCCTGTGCATAACTAACAGCAATCAGGTTTTTTGAAACAAAACAATAGTCCAGTCTAGACGCCACCCTCCCACTCTCAGAAAAAAATGTATTTAACAATGGAGTTACTTTACACTCCCTCTGCATATCCCTCAAACCAAAATCACTCACCATGTCCATTAACTCTTTCCTTGACACATCCACATTCACCTTTCCCACATCAACATTCATATCACCCACAATCACAACAGGCACTCTACCTGGAATAAAAAACTTAATTTTTTCAAATAAAACTTTACGCTCCTGTTTTTTCACAGGAGCATACACATTAATAACACTAAAATGAATATTTCTAAACTCAAAATTTGCTAACACGCATCTCCCAACCTCAATCACCATATAGTCACACAAACTCACATTACGCCCCTTCACCAAAAAACCAACACCGTCATTTCTATTACATGCACTCCCTGACCACACAGACGCACCATGAGGCCATTCACTCCCCTTCACACCATCCACAATCCCACACTCCTGTAAACAAAAAATTTCCGCATTTTGCGCTGCAAAAAACTCAAAAATTGCCGCACGCCGCAACTTATTTTTAAAAACCCTCACATTTTGAGATATAATTCTAACACCCATACTAAACACAAACCAAAAGGCTTAAAAAAAACACTTGTCCAAAAAAGCCAAAAAAGGAAAAAAAATACAAAAACAACCTACAGATATAACTTGACACACATTACATAAAACACACAAAAAAAACAGATAGCCATTGCTTAAAGAGCAAAGCTATGTACACAAAAAAACCCTACCTGGCTACTGGAAAAGTAAAACGTACTTAACCAGTACCGCCAGTGTCCTCCTCCACCATTTGTGCCGAGCAGCCTTCCGAGCCGCTGGCCTCCATATACTCCTCCACCCGTGCCTTTTTCTGCCCAGTCTTCCTCTGGGCCATTCCTTCTTCCACCACCTCAATGTCTCTGTTTTCCCGACCACCTCCCTGTGACACTTTAACCCTCCTGAGTCCTCTTCCGAGGAGAAGGCACCAATATTTCTCGGATCAGACTCATGAACTAAAACCTCAGCCTCCTCCTCTGCCACAGATATATCGAAATCCATCAGGCATTCTGACCATGATTCAGCAACTGGGACTTCTTTTTTTACTTCTTTTTTAGGCCATGAACGCTCCTCTCGCCTTATGGCCTTCCAAAATTCCTTGTCCTCCTTTTCCTCCTGTTGCTTCTCCTTCCTTCTCTCAGCCTCCTTGTCCTCCTGCCGCTTCTCCCTCCGTCTCTCGGCAGGAGTGGGTGGCGCCCTCACAACGCTTTGCAGCGCGGCGACTTCGCCTTCCCTCCGCTTCTTCTCCTCCTCCCGCCTCTTAACCTCCTCCTCTCTCTTCCTTTCTTCCTCCCGCCTCCGCTCCTCCTCACATCTCTTTCGTTCCTCCTCCTCTCTAGTTGACCTCCTCGGCACACCAAACGGGCAGTCTCTATACAGGTGCTCTGAACTGCCACACCTGTCACATTCACGAGGCATCGGACACCTAGCCGCCACATGACCCTCTTGCTTGCAATTACGGCAAACCAACTCCTTGCTACACATGTTTAGCAGGTGCCCGAACTGAAAGCACCTCCTGCAGTATAGTGGCTGCCCTGGGTATGACAGGAAGCCCCTATGACCCGCCACTGAAAAGTTCGCTGGTGGGTGGGTGAAACCTCCCAAACAACCTGGGTCCTTCTTCAATTTCACCCGAAACACATACTTGCAGTTGAAAATGCCCAAGACATTTTTCCGCTTCTCTCCTCCCTTCACGTATTCACAGTACCGTTCCAGGAACTGCTCCAGTAGTGCTACTTCTGTATAGGGGTTGTACACAGTCACAGTCACCACTTTTTCCATGAGCCCAAACAGGGGCTCCACCCGCACTCCCTCCAGGCATGGATCACCTTCATTACTTCTGAGCCATTCAAAGACGGTCAAACAGCATCCCTCATTCACAAAGGTTACATCATATGTACCTTGACTCCGGAATTCATTGACGCTGTAGATATCCTGACGATGGGCTCCAGCCTTTCCCTCCAACAGGTCACGAGCGACGTACACCAGGTTGTTTTTCTCACCACCTTCCACCACCACACGGATCGTATTCTTAATGAACATCCTCAGTCCAGACTGCCGGTACGGATACCGCAGTAGAAAATCAGCAGCACGCTGCCAGCAAAGCCCCTGGATCACTCCAGGAAAACTCGCACCCTCTGACCGCGACACACGATCGCAGCCAAAAGGCCGAGATCACACTGGCGCATAGCATACAATGGTTGACATTAGCGCATGGCGGCCCAGCCATGCTACCCTTTTATAGCAACAGCTACAGGACCTTCCAGGAACAAGGACCAATGAGAAGCTGTTACAAACAAACGTAGCTACATGACCTTCCTGGCGGACCAATAGGAGCCGCTGCAGCACCTGAACATGTGACCCCTGATCTCCAATGAGAGATCTCAGTCTGGGCATGCTCAGATGGGAAAACGCAGGACTTTGTCTCAAAGATGACTGCTCCAGCACTGGCTATAATAGCAGATCCAGGAAAGGCAGCAGCAAGTCACTGCACAGTAGAGGAGTGGGCAAGACGCCTGGACCGACGTCTCTGCTGAGCAGGCTCCACTGCGGCTGGAGATGAATGGGAGACCGCAGCAGGACGGGTTCGAGACTCCCCTTGTACAGCAGCGGGAAATCGAACCCTAACAGATGATATTCTTATTTTGTGAGCAGCACCTGTAATTAGTAGAGATGAGCGACTTTCCCGTTTTTCGGGTCAAGTCGGGTTTCGTGAAACCCGACTTTCTCAAAAGTCGAGTCGAACAAAGTCGGCAGACTAACGGAAATGGTCGGGTCGGAGTCGAAAATCTGACCCCAATGCAATGGGGAATAAATTGCCCCGTTATCACAGTCAGGCAGCCTACTAATCAGATGTGATGCTCCACACAAGCAATTTGTACACTGTCACTGGTAGGCAGCTCTGCTACTCCACCAAATTTATTGCCCCCTTATCACAGGCAGGCAGCCTACTAATCAAATCTGATGCTCCACACAAGCAATTTCTACAGCGTCACTGTCAGGCAGGCAGCCTAAGAACCAGCGTTGCTGCACACAGCAAAATCCTCCCCTCTCACTGCACAGTCACTCTACAGCTAATCGATATCAGCAGAAAGTAATTTTTTTTTAGGCCCTGCCTAACGCTCTCCCTGCTCAGACGCACCGCCAGCAACCTTCCCCTACACTGAGTTCGGCAGATGTAAAATGGCGATTGGCGCTGATGGATTTCATATGCACTGTGACGCCACTGAAAGCCAGCCAATCGCTGCAATGCCCTTCTCTAAGATGGTGCTGGCCACTGGCTATGTCATCCCGTTGCCCACAGCCTGCATCCTTGCTCATTGGCCGAGAAAATGCGCTTAAAATGTAGGGGAAAACCGACTCCAGCAAAATGGTCGCCGAATAAGTGACCAAACTCACTCCACGGTCGGGTTTCGTTTCATGAAACCCGACTTTGGCGAAAATCGGCGACTTTTGAAAATGAAAGACCTGTTTCGCTCAACTCTAGTAATTAGTGATTGCATCTAACTTTTAATGTTTTTATAGAGTTGGAATGTCCCATTGTGACCCAAAAAGTAATAATTAACAAGGTGGAATATCAATAATGTTATTAAATTAATATCCACCCTTGTAGCCACAGACAGTAACAAAGCCCTCCTTACGGCCTCATATATTGTTAATTACTAACTTATGGGACCACAATTTGGGATGGTATTAAATGCAGTTTTTTTTACGGGGGAGAACATGCCTATATAGATTTTGGGAAAGTCACTAGGGCCCATGCATCTGAGCCATGCATCACTGTCCATAGTGTAAGAGGTGTACCGGGACTATGTGATACTCCACTCCATTCCTTAATGTAAATATGCCATTTATCTATATATGTATATTGTTGCGTGAATGTATATCTTTTTTCCTGCTGGTGTTATATACAGAATATGTACATATATTGATGTGTAGACTTTGTGTATAATATTATGTATAGGAAAAGTGTAGTAACCTGATTAGGCCACTAGATGGGGCATGTTTGTACATTTTAAATAGGACTGTACATAGTTAATACAGGAGAGGTCACTGTGGATAAGTCAGGAACAGTTTCCTGGTTAGGTCAGGGCCAGGGCGCCCAGTTACCTTAGGTGGGCTCTGTAGCCCGGGCACCACTGTGACCATGCAACTTTAAAGTGAGCTAACCGGCTATCCAGAGTCTGGATGGACATAAGTGCAGCTGAAGCAGCAGTGCGACTGCATTTGGGAGCAGAAGCTTGAGAAGTGGTCCTACATTAGTACAGGGACGAAGGTCGCTCATCATGTGGCAGGTCATTGCATAGGCCGATGCCCTCATATCCGGGGTGAAACGGACGAGGGAACCCCCAAACGTAGTGAGTCTGGACAGGGAGGACCCTGTGTTACCGCAAGGGGCGGTCCGTCCCCGTAATGTACTGAAGGACATAGAGAGGAGTGCAGAGGAAGTGTTTAATGTGAACTGTGTGGAACCATATGCTGATGTTGTTACTGACAAGGATGTGCTGCGTAATGAAGCAAGTAAAAATCTGCATTTTAAGATTGAAATGGACTCTGTCTCTTTGTGTGCAACAATGCCAGTGGCGGAACTTCAGCAAGCCCGATGGGACCCTGACAGTGCAGTAGGCGAAGCAGAAGGTACGCGGACAATGGGACATTATTTTCATGTGCTGGGGGGCCAGGGTACACCAGAGCCACTGGCCTCAGCCACATCTATGGCCCTGGCTCTGCCCCTCACAATAGGATTCCACCTACACAATTATGTTTAACTCCTAAAACTTCCATCTATGAGACACACATTGTGTTAATATACGATAAATGTATATATTGGGACAACTAGTACCACAGTTTGACAGTCGTCAGAATGGAAAAGATTGAACACTCCTGGTTTATAGTTTTGGTCTGTAGAAGTGGAAAAAGCAGAGCAAAACAGTTATCTGTTTATTTGAAATTAATAAGAACAATGAATAAATGAGTTTACTCTTCCATCGTCTGCAGTCAGACCTGGAACCATTATGAGTCATACAGAGCCTTGAAAGTACTCATGCATCAACTTTTCCATTTTTTTTACACCCAAATACTGAAACTTTTTTTTTGTTGGGATTTTATGTCCTACTGCTATACCAATACAAAGTAGGAAGTATTTGTGAAGTAAAAAGGAAATGATACATGGTTTTCTAAATATTTTAAAACTAGAAACCTGAAAATTGTGATGTGCCTATGTATTCAGCCCCGCTGAGACAATACTTTGTAGGACCCTCTTTCACTGGAATTACTGCTGCAAGTCTTTTGGGGTATTTCTCTACCAGCTTTGCACATCTAGAATATTAAGTTTTGGCCCATTCTTCTTTGCAAATTAGCTGTAGCTCAGTGAGATTGGATAAAGACCGTCTGAATACCAATTTTCAAGTCTTGCCACAGATTCTCAGTGGGATTTAGGTCTGGACTTTGACTGGGCCACTCAAATACATGAATATGCTTTCATCTAAACCATTCCATTGTAGCTGTTTAGAATCAGTCTGTTGGAAGATGAATCTATTCCCCATTCGCAAGTCTTCTGTAGCATCCAACATGTTTTCCTCCAGGATTTCCCTGTATTTAGCTTCATCCATCTTCCTATTAACTCTGACCAGCTTCCCTGCTAAAGAAAAGCATCCCCTCAGCATAATGTTGCCACCACCATGTTTGACGGTGGAGATGGAATTTTCACTGTGATATGCAGTGTTAGTTTTCCACTACACATAGCATCTTGCATATAGTCCAGTTATAATTTGCTTTCTACATTGGCTTTCTTCTTGCCATTCTTCCATAAAGGCCAAATTTTCAGTATTGAACAGTGCTCAGTGAGTAGTTCAAAGCTTGGGCAATTTTTTTTATAACCTAACCCTGCTTTACTCTTCTCAAAAACTTTATTCCTGACATGTCTTGTATGTTCCTTAGTTTTCATGATGTTGGTTTTCATGATGCTATTTGATCCCTCATGTTCTCAAACAAACCTCTGATGCCTTCACAGAACAGCTGTAGTTATACTGAGAATAAATTACACACAGCTGGACTCAATTTACCAATTATGTAAATTCTAGAGGCAAATGGTCACTCAGGATTTTATTTGGGGTGTCAGACTACAAGGGGCTGAATACAAATGCAAGTCACAATTTTTAGATTTATATTTTTAAAATAATTAGAAAACCAAGTATAATTTCATTTATACTTCACAAATATTTGCTACTTTGTGTTAGTATATCATATAAAATCCCCAAAAAAATACATTAAGGTTGTGGGTGTAATGTAAAAAAATGTGGAAGACTTCACACAGTAAGAATAAATTTTCAAGGCACAGTATCATATAGATAATTACTAAAATGCAATGTTGCCAATGTTTTTCTACTGCAGTTTCACCCTATACTATTTCACATGGTCACAAACCAACCTAAAAGAGAACTCTGTATATTTGAACCTCCTAGTGCACGTGGACTTACATACAGGCTTTTCATTGTAACAAAACATTCTCTTTTTTCACTAACCCAACCAGGCAAAGAGGACACAGGTGGCTGACTATTAAAGTAATGAACTAAGATTCACAAACACATAAAACAGAGGGGAGCATAATCATAGTTTCAGAAGAAACAGAAGCTCTGCAGGACAGACTACTGCTCTAACAAGGTAAATACTTCACATATCAAGAGAGTACCAGTAATGGCTTTTTTTTGCTTAAGTGAGTTTTAATGAAGGATAGTATATGAGTCAAAATGGGACACTGCACGTGTATGAGCCTGTAGTGCAAGAGCATCTTCTCCAAAAAATCAGAAGCATTTCTTTTTAAGTGCCACACAATATATGATTATAATTTAAAAAAAAATAGGGAGAATATTTGGTTTATCCACTGTATTTAACCTCAAACAGATCAGGAAACAATTCTTAAAACTTAAATTTGATGAAAGGACAAAGTAATGGAATATTGATTGAATGATGACTCCCCATAGGGATGTCGTGTTGCATCTTAGGAGAATTTAATTCTCTCTTAGTGAACTGAATTAAAAGAAACATCACTTTCCATTACAGGGAGCAGCAGTAAAAAGGATTTAGGGTGAAATCACAATGATTTTACATCCTCTCGGAAAGAATTCAAAATTATTTACAGGATGTTTTCTTGTGATTATTGAAGCTTGAACCTTTGATTTGTTAGCATTAGTTAATAGTCAGACTATTCAAGAGACAAATAGACTTCTTAGTGGCTCATCAAAAAAGGCTTAAGATAGGTTATCAATATTAAATTTGTGGGGGTGAGACACCTGGTACTTCCAGTTTGTCAGCTCCGGCAACAACTGAATGTAAATAGTTAATAGAGTTAAAAGCACAACTCCAGTCATTGCATAGTGACCTCTGTAGAGAACTGCAGCTCAAGTACTGTTCAAGTGAAATAAAATGAGCTGCAGTTCTCAGCAGCAGTTACTGCACAGTAAGGAAAGCTGTGCTGTTCACCAATGATCTGATATCAATAGCCTGTCTTTGCAATTGGTCATCAATATCATTAGCCCACACAATCTCTTTAAGGGTACATACCCATTTGTGGAAAAAAAAAACGTTCCATTTTCTGGATGGAAAAAATGGTCCGATTATATGCAATTGTCATGCGATTGTCATGCGCTTTGTATGCGATTTTTAATCGCACCATCCGTTTTCCATCCGTTTTCCATCTGCATGCAATGCGATTTTAACATGACGTTTTACATAGAGCAGTTCTCGTTATGTAAAAACTCATGCAAAAATCACAATGTAAAAAAAATGTACACAAAAAGCAAATAATTATATATATATATACAGGTCATACACTTCTACATAGTATAATAGCCACTAATTCAATTGCCGGTTTTTGTGAAATTTCAGACTTGACATGAAATGACACATGGTTTACATACAGTTAACCATGTCATTTCATGTAGTTTGATATACGGTTTTCACTAACAATGACATGAGTGTATGTGTGCAAAATTTCATACAGCTAGGGGTTAATTAAATGTGTAAATTCGTTGAAAAAAATGCGTGGGCTCCCATGCTATTTTCTCCACCAGACAGGGAAAGCCAGTGAGTGAGGGCAGATGATAATAATAGTCTAGGGAGGGTGCATTTATTTTGTGCCCCCCCGGCTACTAACATCTGCCCCCAGCCACCCCAGAAAAGGCAAATCTATAATTAGATGCGCCCTTTCTGGCACTTAGCCTGTCTATTTCCATTGACCTGTAGCGGTGGCTAATGGGTTAATAATGGGTTAAAGCCACCTTGCTATTGAAAGGTGACTTTAAGTCAGGTTAATAATTGAGATGTGTCAATTAAACAGCTCTCAATTATTAATCCTATTGTATGAAATAAAAATAAAACACACACACACTTTAATTAAAAATCATTTTTATGAAATAATCACACAGTTTTCGACCATCTTTTATTTTACAGGTAATCCGTGCGAAGCCCTATCTACCTATCCGGTGCACAGTCAGGTCCCACGCTGTAATCCTTCACAAAGGGTTAACTGGCTTACAGCTATCAGCACAGCTAATGCCTGCTGCTCACCTGTAAGCCCCTGAATGAATGAGTCTCCGGGACTCCCTCTGACGTCACTGATGCTGTGCGGTGTCCCCGGCTGACCTGAACTGATTAGCCTGGGAAGCAATCAATTAAGCTTCCCACACTAATCACTTCCTTTCCTGTCGGCCGGGAGAGGAAGTCCTTCATTCGGGGCTTACAGCTGAGCTGCCAGCATTAGCTGTGCTGCTAGCTGTAAGCCACTTAACCCTTTGTGAAGGATTACAGCGTGGGACCTGACAGAGCACCGGATAGGTAAGAATAATGTTGCTTTATTATTTTATTTTTATTACAGGAGAATAAGGGCTTCGCATGGATTTCCTGTAAAATAAAAATGGTCAAAAACTGTGTGATTATTTCATTAAAATGATTTTTAATTAAAGTGTGTGTGTTTTATTTTTATTTCATACAAAGGATTATTAATTGATAGTTGTCTAATTGACAACTCTCAATTATTAACCTGGCTTAAATCACCTTTCAATAGCAAGGTGGCTTTAACCCATTATTAACCCATTAGCCACCGCTACAGGGCAATGGGAATAGACGGGCTAAGTGCCAGAAAGGGCGCATCTAATTATAGATTTGCCTTTTCTGGGGTGGCTGGGGGCAGATGTTAGTAGCCGGGGGGGCACAAAATAAATGCACCCTCCCTAGGCTATTATTATCTGCCCCCACTCACTGGCTTTGTCTGTCTGGTTGAGAAAATAGCGCGGGAGCCCACGCATTTTTTTTCAACGAATTTACACCTTTAATTAACCCCTACATGTATGAAATTTTGCACACATACACTCATGTCATTGTTAGAGAAAACCATATATCAAACTACATGAAATGACATGGTTAACTGTATGTAAACCATGTGTCATTTCATGTCGGGTTCTCTAATTTCACAAAAGCCGGCAATTGAATTAGCGGCTATTATACTATGCAGAAGTGTAAGAACTATAAATATATATATATATATGTGTCACAATGACATGTATATATATATATATATATATATATATATATATGTATTCTATGTGTATATATCTAGTGTTTTGTGAGCTGTCAGTGTGATTTTACAGTAGCCAGGGATGAATTGCCGGGTTTTCAAAGGACACCGGTGCGTATAAATCGGACAGCACTCGCATGGTGCGAGTGCTGTCCGATTATTTCTCGCATCCATTGACTTGCATTAGCAATTATTATTCCAAAATCGCAGGAAATCGTAGCATGCTGCGATTTTTTTCTCAGACCGATTTCAGCTGAGAAAAAAATCGCAAATGAGAAGTCACGTATTGAATAACATTGGTCCGAGTACAATCCGATTTTTTATCGGCTTGCACTCGTCCGTTTTTCTCTCCAGTGAGTATGTACCCTTATAAACATTTTCTTTTCTTATTCATATATTGCTGCTGTCTCACACTTTCTGTAGTTACACTGCAAAACTCAGAAAAGTGAGATCATAAATCTCCTGTAGAATCTGCCTCTAGAGCTTTTTTTCAATGAAGGGGGACATTGAAAGTGTGAATCAAGTAATGGCTGACACTTTACTATAATAATAACACATAGCCCTACAGTGAAATCATAACAAAAACATGACAGCAGATCTAACACAGTACAGGAGAACTAACACAGTACCAGAGAACTAACACAGTACAGGAGAACTAGCATAGTAAAGCAGAACTAATACAGTACAGGAGAACAAACACACTACAACAGAACTAAGAGAGTACAGGAGAACTAACATAATACAGCAAAAGTAACACAGTACAGCAGAACTAACCGTACAGCAGAACTAAAACAGTGCAGCAGAGCTAAAACAGTACAGCAAAACTAAAACTGTTGTGAATGTGCTAAAAATGGTTTCTGAGCAGAGGCTCCCTCTGGTGGTTACTGACAGTACTGAACCTTTCAGCGAGGAATGGCAATCTGGGATCACAGACTGGTCTGATATAAGGGAGGTTCCCTCCCATGATGGTTGCCGGTGATCAATTGTTCTTGCCTCAATTGTGGTTCCTGGTTCATTTGGACGCTTGCTAAGTCTAGCCTGCATCTTCTGCTATCAGATAAGATATTTTCTGCTTTTATTTTTGTGCTTTCTTTTTGCATTGTTCCCTGCACTTCTGTGGAGGTCAGCCAGGTCCCCTCCGGGGGGCTTGTGCTCCTCTCAGTTTATCTGGAGCCACTGTTGTTTGTTCATTTGCTTTTTCCTGTTTTTTCAGTGGCTGCGGCTTAGTTTTGATTTAGGTGGTAGAGGTCGTGTGATCTCAGGTGTTTTTGCAATCAGTAGAGTTGGTTTTTTTTAGGGTTCTTTTTGGATTGCAGTGAGTATCCTTTCCTGTACTTTTCTGTCTAGACAGATTGGGCCCCAGCGTTTGCTCATTCTATTTTCTGTCTGTGTCCGTGTTTCTTCTTGTCTAACCGCCATTACATGTTTGGGGGCTTCCTATTTTCTTTGGGGATCTGCTCCGGGGCAGATAGCTTTCATCTTTCTGCCTTTAGGTGTAGTTATCTCTCAGGCTGTGACAAGGCATCTAGGATCAACGTAGGAAAGCTCCACGGCTACCTCTAGTTGTGTGGTTAGTTCAGGTTACTGCAATCCAATAGGTTCCAGCCTCTCTGGTGTATTGTCGTTTTTGCTTACTCTCCTCAGCTACCAATACATAACATAAAACAGTTCTGCAGAGCTAACACAGTTCAGCAGAGCTAACACAGTACAGCAGAGCTAACACAGTGCAGCAGAGCTAACACAGTACAGCAGAACTAACACACTACAGCAGAAGTTAAGTTTTCCTCATTACAAAAATATTTGCAGCTGCTCTTGTCATCTCACAGTACTTCAACTTCCATCTCACAAGCAGCCAGTGTGTGGGAATAGAAAAAATTGAATCCCACACAGACATCCTTGCGGCATCCAAAATTGTATTTGATCATATGCATTTTTTAAAGTAGTTGTTAGAAAACTGATCGCTCATGGTTGTCACACAGATGTAACACGAAAGTAAAAACAGACAAACAGATAAAAAAATCTGAATAAAATCATCCAACTTTTCTGGATAAAATTTCATATGCTCGTCTGCAAAAAAATCTCACACGCTATATTTATTTTACTCAATTATACAGCACTATTAATTCCACAGTGCTTTACAGACATTATTGGCACTGTCCCCGATGGGGCTCACAATCTAAATTCCCTATCAGTAGTGTTGAGCGATACTGCTCGATATCTAAAAATATCGGATCGGAATGGTATCGCCGATATCACTAAATATCGTCGATATCCGATTTCCGATACCGGAAGTCCAATGTAAGTCTATGGGAACCAAATATCGACATTAAAAAAAAACATTCTTGCCTTGTTGGTTAATTGTACATGAAGGAAAACAACAAAGACTAATGTAGAATGTATTGGGGGAGGTTGAGGAGACAATAAAGGCATACATGTTTAACCCAATGCATTGGAATAGCATTAATATATTTTTTTTGGAAATACGTTTGGATTGACTAACAAATTGACAATGTTGTTAACCTTTTTTCTATTTTGGCAAATATGTATGTTTCACAACTTCCATGCTCTTCACCTTTTTAACTTTTGCCAGTGCCACACTTTCTCCTTCATAATCTTCAGCAGCAGCATCATCTTTCTCATCAAATTATTCTTCATCTTCACCTTCTTAATCTTCTTCTTAAACTTCTTGCTATCATGTTTTTGTTTACATTACTCATATTGTTATTATTAAACTAATTAATCTTCTTCATATTCAAATTCTTCATCTTCTTCCTCTTCATCTTCTTCATCATATTCTTATTTGTGACAGAGATTCCTGTACTTGTAATCTGTAAAAGTATGAATTGTTCATCCTTCCGTTCTTGCTGTCACAAAAGATTTAAATTACAACAGTATTTGTCCGTGTTCAGTTTAGCCTGCAGCAGCAGGCATTTTCCAGGGGCACCACGAGGAGGAACGGACTCACCCCCATACACTGCTTAGTCTTCTTCTGCTTAGAATTCAGAGCATATATTTTGCTCTTCATTTTGGTCTTATACTTCATGTTCTTCTGCTTTTTGATCTTCTGCTTATTGTTCTTCTGTCTCTTGTTCTGTATCTTGTAGTTTGTCTTAACCTTCTTTGTCCTGTTGGTGATCTTCTTCTGGGTAATCTTTTATTTTTTCTTTGTGATGGTGTTCAGGCTGGTTGGCTTCATGCTCGTCGTCCTTGTTGTCGTCATCTTCTTCTGGGTGGTCTTTAAGGTCGTCTAATTTCCGAGAAACAGCTGACGTTACTGGAACCCTGACGGGTATCAGATGGAGCAAGAGACAATGGAAGTAACGAGGACCAGCTGACTGTGCTGGAACCCGGACGGGTAGCAGAAGGAAAAGAGGCAATGTCACAACCGAGTACCAGCTGACGTTACTGTGACACGGTTACTAAGCAGGAGGTACCTGTGCTCCAAAGCACTACCAAGGACCAGCAGACGTTGGTGGAACTCGGATACGGAGATGGAGGCACCTAGGCCAAAGGCACTGGGGAGAACCAGTTGACGGTACTGGACCCTGGACGGGTAGCAGAAGGAAAAGAGGCAATGTCACAACCGAGTACCAGCTGACGTTACTGTGACACGGTTACTAAGCAGGAGGTACCTGTGCTCCAAAGCACTACCAAGGACCAGCAGACGTTGGTGGAACTCGGATACGGAGATGGAGGCACCTAGGCCAAAGGCACTGGGGAGAACCAGTTGACGGTACTGGACCCCGGACGGGTAGAAGAACGCACCCATGAAAATGTAAGTTGACAGGACGCAAGCCGTCCGCAGTTACCGAATCACACAGTCCTACAGTGGGTGCTTGTCCTATTGTCACAATGGAAACCGCCTTTATTTACATATCCCACAGCACACATAGGAATCACCTAAACTGCAGGCACCATAGAGTCGGCTAACCCAATGCAACACGACAGCACAACTTATTGGAGGATAATTGACGTTCACACTGCCAGGAAACAGCTGTCGTGCTGTAACCAGGCTGGCCATGAGTCAGTACCCCTGCCAATTACTTACGAGCAACAAATGGCGGTGTTGTAGCCCAGGGAGTAGAGTTCAGGTGGTAGAAAGATGAATATAACAGGAGACATGGAAAACGTTGCCAAACAGTTATTTAATCTGAAAACGGACAGGCAAATTCAGGTGAGATCCATGCCTTGTTCATTTTCAGAAAAGTAAGCCGGTCTACATTCTCTGAGGATAGTCGCATGCGACGGTCTGTTACTACACCACCTGCAGCACTAAAGACACGCTCAGATAATACACTGGCAGCAGGGCAAGCCAGCACCTCCAATGCATACTGGCTAAGCTCTGGCCATGTATCCAACTTAGAGACCCAAAATTTGAAAGGGGAAGAGGCATCTGGGAGTACACTTAGAGGGAAAGCCAAGTAGTCTGTCACCATCTTACGGAAACGTTTCTTCCTGGTGACTGGAGCCGTCTCGGATGGTGTAGACTGCTCCAGCTGGCGCTGTCACAAAACTTTTCCACATTTGTAACATACAGCTCTTGCCCTGTGCAGAGGCGCTGCTTCTGCTCCCTCTTGTTGTAGAGGTGTCTACACTGCCTCGACGCACAGAGCTGCTTTGTAAAGCAGTAGCAGCAGCAGCAGCTCTCTCGGCTGGAATGTACAACAGTATGGATTGCACCATTTGTCTTGGTACTCCTGCATTTTACAGTCCCGGTTCACCGTGTGATGAGGGTTTGTAAGTTGTCCCGGTAGCGAGGGTCTAGGAGGGTGTACACCCAATAATCTGACATGGTGAGAATGTGGGCGATGCGGCGGTCGTTTCTCAGGCACTGAAGCATGAAATCAACCATGTGCTGCAGACTCCCAACTGGCCAACAAAGGCTGTCCTCTGGAAGAGGCGTCATCTCTGCCTCCTCTGCATCACCCCACCCTCGCTCTACATACTGACTAGAGCGTTGTGTACCTCCCTCTGTAGGGATTTCTTCCTCCTCCATTGACTCCTCCTCCTCCTCATCCTCCTCACAGAGTGAGCCCTGCCCAGCCCTTTGTGAGGAACCACGTTGCACTGACTGTCCTGAAGGTAATTGAATTTGTGACTCCTCATCCTCCACCTCTTCCAAAACCTCTTCCTTTAGTGCTTTCAGTGATTTCTGAAGCAGGCAGATAAGGGGGACAGTCATGCTGACTAGTGCATCATCTGCACTCGCCATCCGCGTTGAGACATCAAACGCACGCAAAACGTCGCAGATGTCCTTCATAGAGGCCCACTCAGTAGTAGTGAAGTGTGAACGGCGCAAATTGCGAGTTGATTGCGCCTGTTGCAGCTGATACTCCATTATTGCTGGCTGCTGCTCACACAACCGCTCCAACATATGTAACGTGGAATTCCACCTGGTGGGTACGTCACATATGATGCGATGTTCAGGAAGGCGAAATCTGACTTGCATAGCTGCAATGCGCGATCTGGCCATGCTGGAACGTCGCAAGTGAGCGCACTCTAGGCGGACCTTGTGCAGCAGTGCATCAAGATCCGGATAGTCCCTCAAAAATCTCTGCACGACCAAGTTGAGCACATGTGCCAGACATGGTATGTGAGTGAGGTTGCCAACGCCCAGAGCTGCCACCAGATTTCGGCCATTGTCACACACTACCAAGCCTGGCTGGAGATTAGCTGACTTTAACCACACGTCGCTCTCCTGCTTGATGGCATCCCAGAGCTCCTGCGCTGTGTGGCTTCGATTCCCCATGGAAATTAATTTCAGGACGGCCTGTTGACGTTTGGCCACGGCTGTGCTCATATCGGTCGCAACAGGTAAGCGTTCACGGGTCCATGTGGAGGTATACCGTGACGGCTCGTGCAGCGATGATTCTGAGGAACTGGAGTAGGAGGAGGAATCAATGTGTACAGACTGGATTCCTGCAATCCTTGGAGTTGGCAGAACACGTACAGCGCCACTGGCAAGATCTGTACCCGGCTCCACAACATTGACCCAATGGGCAGTGAGGGAAAGGTATCGTCCCTGGCCATGGGTACTGGTCCACGCATCGGTGGTCAGGTGGACCCTGCTACTGACGGCGTTTAGTAGCGCATGTTTAATGTTTCCCTCGACATGTTTTTGCAGAGCAGGGACAGCTTGCCTGCTGAAATAAAATCGGCTTGGCACATTATATTGTGGGACTGCCAATGCCATAAAGTTCCTGAAACTGTCAGTCTCCACCAGCCTGAATGACAGCATTTCAAGGGACAGGAGTTTTGCAATGCCAGCATTCAGAGCCTGTGCTCGTGGATGGTTTGCCAGTATGGCCGTCTTTTATCCATGCCTGTGGTACCGATGGCTGTTTTTTGTTCTGGGAGTGTGACGATGACTGTGAACTTGCTGCTGTGGGTGGAATAACAGTTTGTCTATGGACAACAGTGACCGAGGTTCTTCCATGGAGATCCTGTGAGGAAGCCGAACCAGGTGTGTGTGAGCTGGAGGTAGAGGCTCGAACACGACCTGAAGATGTAGGTGCTGCTGTAGGTTGGCCTACATCTACAGTGTGTCTTTGTAACTCAGCTACGTGCTTTGTCCGTACATGTTTCCACATATTTGTGGTATTCAGGTTACTGATATTTTTACCTCTTTTAACTTTTTGCTTACACAGCTTGCATTGAAAATAGCAAATATCATCTACAAGTCTGTCAAAAAAGGACCACGCAGTGCAAGTCATGGGAGCGCCAATTTTGACATTTCTAAGAGAACTGCTCCCAACAGGTGCCAAACTGGAGGCTACAGGCAAGCGAGTCTGCAGCCTACCTCTCTCCCTCCTCTTTGTACCGTTGGGACAATCTCTTCCTCAGAGCTGCTCCCACCACCTTCCTGTTGCTCACGCCATGTTGGGTCTCGGACTTCATCATCTCCACTACCCTGTTCCAACACCTGCTGCTGTTGGATGGTCTGGGCAGCACCATGCTCCACAAATCCTGGCACCTGAGTCTCATCATCATCATAAGATGCGTTCTGCGGTGTGCTGTCCATCGGCACTGGCTCACCCGCCTCTTCAGATTGAGAGAGACACAGCTGTTGCGCATCACTGCATACTCCCTCTTCTTCAAATTGCAGAATGCTGCTTGCCTGTGCCCGTGTTTGCGAGCCAACAGATTCTGAGAACAGAAGCAGAGACTCAGCTGGCTCCTGTACAGAACTCTCTGACTGCCTGGGCAATTTGACAGGCGGTGAACAGACAGATGGTTGCTCAACAGTGTTGTGTTCCTGAGAGGAGGTGGAAGGAATTGAAGTCGATGCATTGGCTGCCATCCAACCAACAACGGCTTCAATTTGTTCTTCCCGCAGCAGGGGGCACGCCGAGCTCCTACCAAAGTGCGCATAAAGGAACGCTCATGGGTAAAACTGGTGGATGCTGTGTCACTGAGGGCGGCTGTAAGGTTCTTTGTCTCTGTTGACATGTTCCTTGAAACTCAGTTTTCCGTCGGCCATTTTGCTTTCTATCTTTCTGCAGTTCTTGCCCTCAGTTAATATGGAGTTTCCAGTTTTCATGTTCCCGCCCTGATTCTTCCCTCTTGCTTCTTAAGCAGCCTCAGCTGAACAATCAGTGCTCCTGAATCAAGCCTCAGTCAGTCTGTGACCTGACTCCTGGAAGCCTTGGACTTGTACTCCAGCTATTCCCTACTGAGGAACCTTGGAACACTTTTGGACTCTGGAAACCTGCTGTTTGGTGAATCCATGTTTGCAGAGGAATTACGGTACAGAGAAGAGATCCTGAACCTGCTTTGGAGATTTATTGTAGTGCTTAAAGTTACTCTGGCCTGCTGTGTCTCCTGTCACTGTTCCTGCAAACTGTGTGAACTTTTCAGCATGCTTGTATGAAGTAATACAAGTCATTTCATTTCAACCTATGTCTCCTGTGTTTTCCTCGCACCCAAGCACAAGACGCTATAGGAACTGTACACTATACATGACAGATTCAGGAGCCAATGTTTAGTGTCTGCTGGGTCTGGGAAAGCCGTGTCTGCTGTGACTGTGGATATCAGATGTCCGTTTAATACCTTATGTGATGACAGTGATTGTGACTTCTCACAACCATTCCAGGTGAGCGCATTCCCTTAAAATTTTACTCTGGAGTGTTACCACAGGTAAACACTATTGTTTTTTTTTTTTTTCCTTTCCTCTTCTCCTTCCAGCACCTCTGCCTTAAAAGATCTGGAAGATGGAGGCCCGCATAAAGGAACTTTGCGGAGTGACTGATACAATCCTTTCAGATGTACAGACTTTAAAAACCCGTTTTGCAAGCCTACAGGACCTCACTAATCATAATTTGCAAGTGTTTGGACAGATTACCCAGGAATTGCGAGCCAGGATTGAGGCTCTAGAGGAACGAGCCCAGGCTCCTGCCATAACCCCAAGTTCTGGGATCCCCAAATTACCTCCTTTTCATTTTGGCGGTGAACGTGAGAAATTCAGGGGATTTATTAATCAATGCAATTTATTTTTCTCTGCACATGCTTCACAATTTCCCACTCGAACGATCCAAAGTGCTTACTATAATCATGTTGCTTACCAATAAGGCTTTGATGTGGGCAAACCCTCTGATTGAGACTGAGGATGATTGTTTGAATCACCTTGATGCTTTTATTTCAGCCATGGGGCAGGTGTTTGATGACCCCAATCGAGGTGCAACAGCTGAAGCAGCCATGTTAACTTTGCGCCAAGGTAAGCGTTCAGTAGCCGAATATGCCCTGGATTTCAGGAGATGGGCTCTTGATACCACTTGGGACACTTCCGCTAAAAAATCTATTTTTCGGAAAGGGTTGTCTCCACTGATTAAGGATGAACTTGCTCGTGCCGACCCTCCCACTGCGTTAGGTGACTTTATTAAACTATTGTATCCGTATTGATGCTCGTCTGACTGAACGCAGACAAGAGAGATGGTTCGAAAATAATCGCACTAACCTTTTACTACCTCCCTCCTCAGCTAAGGAACCTTTGAGTAGGATCACAAGGGAACCAGAACCTGAACCCATGCAGGTGGACTCTTTACAAAGACGGGTTAGTGATGCACGCAAAGAACATCGTATAAAGGAAAATCTATGTTTCTACTGTGGTAAGTCAGGGCACTTCATTATAAACTGCCCCAGCCGTTCTCGTAAGACTACTGCAGCAGTCATTCACTGTGAGTGTTGCGAGAGGAGCTCTGTCATGTCCGAGCCTCAGGCTCCAGAGAGATCTGCTGCAAGAGATCTTGATTTCTCGGACTTAAACTCTGTTAGTTCTGGGGACGATGACGGTATAAACGCTGCAATTTTTCAAGTTTCCTCAGCGGTGTCCCAGCTGAGTTGTAAAAGAAACAATTCTCATTGCTTCCTTTCCATCAAACTCTGGGTTGACTCAGTCTGGGTGTCTAGCTCTGCTATGATCGACTCAGGAGCAAGTGGAAATTTTATGGATATCTCCTTTGCTCTGAAACAGGGGATACGTTCAGTGAAGAAGGCTACTCCAGTACAGATGGAGACTGTGGATGGCTCTCTACTGACTTCTGGACCAGTGGATCAAGAAACAGAGCCTTTGAGGGTCCTTATGGGTAAATATAATCAGGAGAAAATGTCTTTTTTGCTTATCTCTTCTCCCACTTTCCCATCATTCTAGGGCTACCATGGCTGCAGGCGCAGAATCCTACGATTAACTGGGAGACCAAGGAATTACACTTTCCGGAGAAACAGATGAGTCAAGGAGTTTCAGCTTGCTCTGTTCCTAAAGGAACCATGTCAGTCCTGAACTACCAGCTGTATACCAGGACTATGACGATTTATGTGACAAGAAGAACGCTGATCAGCTTCCTCCTCACCGTCCATATGATTGTCCAATTGAATTATTACCCGGAGCCGAGATACCTTTTGGTAAGATCTACCCCCTAGCGGGGCCCGAGCTAAAAGCTTTGAAGGATTATATAGACGAAAATTTAGCCAAGGGCTTCATACGCCCCTCTTCATCTCCCGCAGGAGCACCCATCTTCTTTGTGAAGAAGAAAGATGGATCTCTGAGACCCTGCATAGACTATAGGGAACTCAATAAGGTTACTATTAGAAACCGTTATCCATTGCCTTTAATCCCTGAGTTGTTGGAGAGAGTGCGGCATGCCAAAATTTTCTCTAAACTGGATCTCCGTGGGGCCTATAACTTGGTCCGTATCAGACCTGGGGATGAATGGAAGACTGCTTTCAGGTCACGCTATGGACACTTTGAATATCTAGTTATGCCTTTTGGTCTGAGTACCGCCCCAGCCACTTTCCAACACTTCGTGAATGATATCTTCAGGGATCTCCTAGATACATTTGTGGTGATTTATCTGGATGATATTCTAATTTTTTCTAACTCCACAGAGGAACATCATGGACATGTGAGAATGGTCTTAGAACGCCTAAGACAAAACCATCTCTACATCAAACTTGAAAAATGTGAATTCCATAGGACCGAAATTCAATTTCTGGGGTATGTACTATCTACGCAAGGGATTAGTATGGATGGAAGCAAGACCCAAGCCATCAAGGATTGGCCAATTCCTAGAAATGTGAAGGAGGTGCAGCGTTTCATCGGGTTTGCCAACTTCTATAGACGTTTCATTAAGAATTTTTCTGAGGTAGTGTCACCTATCACCCAACTTACCCGGAAAACAGCCTAGGTTCTCCTGGACCCCGCAAGCTCAAGAAGCATTTTCCTGTTTAAAGGATAAATTTACCACCTATCTTAGTACATCCCAACCCCGAGCTTGCCTTCATAATAGAGGTGGATGCTTCAGACTGTGCCGTTGGAGCTATACTCTCTGAGAACAGGTGAGAAGAATGTCTTGCATCCCTGTGCCTTCTTTTCCCAGCAGTTGTCTTCGGCTGAGAGGAACTACGATGTGGGCAATAGAGAATTGTTGGCCATTATTGCCGCCTTCAAGGAATGGAGACACCTTCTTCAGGGAGCTGCACAGCAAATAGTCGTCCTGACAGACCATCGTAACCTTGAATTTATCAGGTCGGCTAAGTGCCTGACTCCTCGCCAGGCTCGCTGGAATCTTTTCCTAAACCAATTTAATTTTGTCATTTCTTATAGACCAGGATCGCGCAATGGAAAGGCTGATGCACTCTCTAGGATTCATTCAGCAGAGACACGTCCACTTACTCCTCCTAAGACTATTCTTCCTGACTCTAGATTCCTGGGAGTGATTCATAATCAAGACCTACTTAAGGACATCAAGGAAGCATACCATGCGGATTCTTTGTTGGCTCAACCCCCAAGGGACGTAAGTCTTGTCTTTAAGAATGGTGTGTGGATTCAGGGACAACGTCTGTATATACCTGAAACAGTCAGATTGAGAGTATTGCAACTCATCCACGATTCTAAGATAGCCGGGCATAGGGGAATTCTAAAGACACAAGAATTTCTTTCTCGTTTCTTTTGGTGGCCCACTTACAGGAAAGATGTCTTAAACTATGTCACTTCATGTGAAGTCTGTGCAAGATGCAAAACACCTCGCTCCTCACCAACTGGTCTGTTGCAACCTCTTCCCACCCCGTCCCGCCCGTGGGGATCCATTTCTATGGACTTCATTGTGGAGTTACCAACCTCTCAAGGGAAGAACACCATTCTAGTGGTGGTTGACCGTCTAACAAAGGCAGCTCATTTTATCCCTTGTGTCGGCTTACCCACTGCAAAACAGACATCAGACTTGATGATTAAGAATGTGTTTCGCTTACATGGAGTACCGGATGAGGTCATTTCGGATCGAGGGGTGCAATTCACTTCAAGGTTTTGGCAAAATTTCTGTGCAGCATTGGACATTAAAGTAAACCTTTCTTCTGCTTTTCATTCCCAGAATAATGGACAGACAGAACGAACCAATCAGACCCTGGAGCAGTATCTCCGCTGTTTTATCTGCCACCTACAGGATGATTGGGTGGATCTACTTCCACTGGCTGAGTTCTCTTATAACAACTCTCAGAGCGCCTCCACTAATCAGTCTCCTTTTTACTCCAATCTAGGTTATCATCCTAACATTCTTCCTCGATTTCCCATAGATACGCCCTTGCCGGCAGTGGCTGAAAGAATCACTTCTTTACAAAAGAATATGGATCTTCTAAAGGAAAATCTAGAATTGGCTCAGGAAAGGTACAAGAAAGCAGCAGATAAATTTCGTAAACCTGCACCAGCTTTCAAGGTAGGAGATTTGGTCTGGCTGTCAACCAGAAATCTTAAATTAAAGATTCCATCGTCTAAATTGGGACATAAGTACATTGGACCTTATAAGATCAATAAGATTATAAGTGCTGTTGCTTGTCGTCTTCAACTACCCAGAACTATGAGAATCCACCCTGTCTTTCATGTATCCCTACTAAAGGCTGCAACACCCAATACGTTTCCTGGACGTTCTTCTCCTTGCCCTGACCCAGTGCTGGTCGATGGTCAGGAAGAATTTATGGTGGAAAGGATTCTAGATTCCAGGTTGTACAGAAATCAGTTGCAATATTTGATTAAATGGCAGGGCTACCCAGTGGAGGACAACTCATGGGAACCAGTCAATAATGTAAATGCTCCTCGCCTGCTCCGCCAGTTTCATCAGAGGTACCCTGACAAGCCTGGTCTGAGGTCATCCGGAGGTTGTCCCTAAGGGGGGAGTAATGTAAGGTTCTTTGTCTCTGTTGACATGTTCCTTGAAGCTCAGTTTTCCGTCGGCCATTTTGCTTTCTGTCTTTCTGCAGCTTTGCCCTCAGTTAATATGGAGTTTCCAGTTTTCATGTTCCCGCCCTGATTCTTCCCTCTTGCTTCTTAAGCAGCCTCAGCTGAACAATCAGTGCTCCTGAATCAAGCCTCAGTCAGTCTGTGACCTGACTCCTGGAAGCCTTGGACTTGTACTCCAGCTATTCCCTACTGAGGAACCTTGGAACACTTTTGGACTCTGGAAACCTGCTGTTTGGTGAATCCATGTTTGCAGAGGAATTACGGTACAGAGAAGAGATCCTGAACCTGCTTTGGAGATTTATTGTAGTGCTTAAAGTTACTCTGGCCTGCTGTGTCTCCTGTCGCTGTTCTTGCAAACTGTGTGAACTTTTCAGCATGCTTGTATGAAGTAATACAAGTCATTTCATTTCAACCTATGTCTCCTGTGTTTTCCTCGCACCCAAGCACAAGACGCTATAGGAACTGTACACTATACATGACAGCGGCAGCAGCCACAGAATCCCCACGTCCTCTCCCTGCTGAAACTCCACGGCCACGACCACGTGCCTTACTCACTGACTTCTTCATCTTGGTAGATTGATAAAGAAAGTCAGAAAAGTTATAAGGCCTAAGTGTGGTTATTACGCAGAGACTGAAGTGAACACTGAAAACAACTGTTCACAATCTGTGAAAGGCTACTCCTTTGTCTACTTCTATAGTGTTTGCAACCAATGTATTGGATACGGATGGAAGCGCGTCACACTAATAGATTATATTTTAAATGGAATGGAGCAGAACCAATTGGAGATAAATGAAAAGGATGAGGCACTGAGACACGCTCAGCAGAGTACAAGCAGCAGTGCTTGAACAAGTAACTGGAGCGTGATGTGCACTCAAAAAATAAAAAACACAGACTGAAGTGAACACTGAAACACAACTGTTCACAATCTGTGAAAGGCTACTCCTTTGTCTACTTCTATAGTGTTTGCAACCAATGTATTGGATACGGATGGAAGCGCGTCACACTAATAGATTATATTTTAAATGGAATGGAGCAGAACCAATTGGAGATAAATGAAAAGGATGAGGCACTGAGACACGCTCAGCAGAGTACAAGCAGCAGTGCTTGAACAAGTAACTGGAGCGTGATGTGCACTCAAAAAATAAAAAACACAGACTGAAGTGAACATTGAAACACAACTGTTCACAATCTGTGAAAGGCTACTCCTTTGTCTACTTCTATAGTGTTTGCAACCAATGTATTGGATACGGATGGAAGCGCGTCACACTAATAGATTATATTTTAAATGGAATGGAGCAGAACCAATTGGAGATAAATGAAAAGGATGAGGCACTGAGACACGCTCAGCAGAGTACAAGCAGCAGTGCTTGAACAAGTAACTGGAGCGTGATGTGCACTCAAAAAATAAAAAACACAGACTGAAGTGAACACTGAAACACAACTGTTCACAATCTGTGAAAGGCTACTCCTTTGTCTACTTCTATAGTGTTTGCAACCAATGTATTGGATACGGATGGAAGCGCGTCACACTAATAGTTAAATTGCATGGAGCTGCAAGAATTACACTGAAGAAAAAAAAAAGAGTCTGTGAGTGACACGTGCAGATGCCTACAGACAGCGTTGCATGCAGAGCAAACTGCAGCGTCACCTGCACTCACACACACCTTGCAGAGCTGTTAAAACAACACTGCAGGCAAAAGGAAGCTTTACACAGCGGTTGGTGCTAGCCTGCCTACAGCACAGTACACTAAATCGCAATCTCTAACTGTCCCTCAGAGTCAGCACAGCAGCGTTCTGTCCCTTACTGAATTCACAGCACAGTGACGCTAAAATGGCGGCGGCGCCTTTTATAGTGCATTCTGACATCATTTCAGCATCCAATCACAGCCATGCCATTAGTTAACATGACCGCAGCAGTACAGGATGTGCCCACACTTCTTAGGATTCCTCATTGGCTGACTAAAATCACATTGCCTCTCAAAGAATTATGGGAACTTCCGATTCCGGTATACGATATATGGAAAATATCGAAACTAAGTATCGAAAGGCCGATAGAGCTAATATCGGCCGATACCCGATACTTGCGGTATCGTATCGCTCAACACTACCTATCAGTATCTCTTTGGAATGTGGGAGGAAACCAGCGTACCCGGAGGAAACCCACACAAATATGGGGAGAATATACAAACTCCTTGCAGATGTTGTCATTGAAAACAAGAACAAGGAAATTTGCCAGCACAAAATTAAGACCTATAAAAATTGATTGTAAAGCAATCAGTCTGCCAGCAGAAGTTGGACTCGTATTTAATGGACAGTCGCATATACAGAAAGAACAACACCAAACAGACACAAAACGACCATATGCCCAATAAAAGTCTAAATGTTTTATTAAATACACAGGAATTTGAAGTTAAAAATATGCTAAAATATATATCATATATCCGAAATATAGCAGCAAGGGCAATATCATAAGGGTTATGAGCATGCAAAAATCCACAGTGCTAGAAAAAATCACAGTGAAGACATAATACAATATGTGCACAGCATGATATAAAAATATAGAAATAAATATAGCAATAACTGCATAAAGTGCTGGTGCATAAAAAGACACCACTAGGTGTCAGTGTGATCCAAAAATCAAACAAGCCAATATAAGTGTGTCGATATTGTATGCATCAACCCAGGACATAGGCAGAACCACTCACAATAAAGATAATGAACAACAAGTGATAGCAATAACTTACGGCTAATACTGCTCCTGGGGACCCAAATGAACGCCCTCCCCAACACGCGTTTCGGCACGTTGCCTTCGTCAGGGGGCAACTATTGTCCTTAACTTTCCTTGCCCCGGAAGTCGTCCAAGGCAAGCAGTCATTTCCGGGGCAAGGAAAGAATTGCGCATGCGCTGTAATGATTTTATGCTTTGCCCACTGTTGGGCAAAGCACACTGCGCATACGCGAGGGGATTTAAAAAAGCGCAATCGCGGCAAGCCGAACGCGGTCCGTGCTATTCACAGATGCCCGTATGCAAGAGAAGCCGAGGAGCGGGGGGGAAAGAAAAAAAACGCCGCCCTCCGGACCGGACCGCACGGATTTGCATACAAGAAACCAAACTTTACAAAGGTACAGTATTCTTACATGAAAACTGGGATGTCAGGAGATATCATAGGTACCCATGGATTAGTTATGGGACGCACTATGCAATGATATCTTTATCTCATATGGCTAAAATGGGGTGACAGATTCCCTTTAATAGAGAATTACAGTAGTCAAGGCAGGAGTGGATCAGGAAAACAGTGTGGGGTTTTGTTGTTTCAATGGTGACTAAAGGGGCATATTCTAGAGATGTTCTTTAGGTGTAAGCGGCAAGAGATTGCATATAGGAGTTGAAGGAAAGATTGGTGTCAAACATAACACCCAGACAGTGCGTCTGCTGCCTAGGCATTATTGTAGTGCCACAAATGAAGCGGGAGATGTCAGCATTAGGGAGGTGAGCAGACTGTGCGAGAAGAAGTTCAGTTTTGGAAAGGTTGAGTGGCAGATAGAGAGCAGACATGATGTTGGAAACTGCAGAAAGACAGTCACTGGTTTTCTGTAGTACAGCGGGGGTAAGGTCAGAGGATGACGTGTAAGTTGTGTGTCATCAGCATAAAGATGGTACTGAAAGTCAAAATTACTGATAGTCTGTCCAATTGGGGCCGTATAGAGAAAGAAGAGAAGAGGGCCCAGGACTGAACGATGAGGGACTCCAATAGTGAGAGGAAGAGGAGACGAAGTGGAGCCAACGAATAATACACTGAAGGAGCGGTCAGAAAGATATGAAGAGAATCAGGAGAAAACAGTGTCCTTTATACCCATTAATTGGAGCATAGAGATTAGGAGATGATGGTCAACAGTGTCAAAAGCTGCAGAGAGGTGAAGAAGAATGAGCAGAGAGTGGTCATTAGAGTTGAGCGAAACAGGTCATTTTCAAAAACCGCTGATTTTCACCATAGTCGGGTTTCATGAAACGAAACCGGACCCTGGCGTCCAGTCAGCCGAACGCTTGGTGACCAATTTGAAAGAAAAGTCGGGCCGGGTTTCCCGGCCAATGAGCGGCACGGGATTCAAAAACCCCGCCAAAGTGGCGCCGCTCATTGGCAGAGCCGGCGGGCTGCTCAGCCAATGAGCGTCGCGGGATTCAAATTCCCTCTCATTGGCTGAGCGGTCCGCCCGGCTTTGTGTGTGTGTATGCAGGCATCGTCCGATGGGACTACAAGTCCCATCCGGCTATGCCTGCTGCACTGTGAGTCTGTCTGTCTGTGTGTGTTTGTGCGCGCGCAAGGCTGAGTGTGTATATGCAGGCATAGTCCGATGGGACTACAAGTCCCATCCGGCTATGCCTGCTACACTGTCAGTGAGTGACACATTAGCCAATGATGGGACAGTAGTAGTCCCATCATCCGGCTAATGTGTTGAATGTCCAGAAAAAAAATACATTACATACACAACCTACAGAACATATAACACAGAACATACACATAACATACAACACATAACATACATATAATACAAAACATACAGAACATACATATAACACATAACATAGAGTACATACATATAACATACAACACAGAACATACATACAACACATAACATACAGTACATACATATAATATACAACACATAACATACATATAACATACAACACAACATATATAACATACAACACATAACATACATATAACTTACAACACATAACATACAGTACATACATATAACATACAGAACATACATATAACATACAACACAGAACATACATATAACATACAACACATAACATACATACAATATACAGAACATAGATATAACACATAATATACAGAACATACATATAACATACAACACATAACATTCAGAACATACACATAACATATAAAATACAGACCATACACATAACATACAACACATAACATAGAGTACATACTCACCAATCACCTATTCCCCGATGCCATCATCTCCTGTAATAAAATAAAATAATAAAGCAACCTATAGATCACCTGTTCGCCGTAGTCCAGATAATAACGAGTGTCCCACGACGATCTCTGGTATAGAACACTGACATCGGGTGATGTCAGCGCTCTACACCACCCCTGCGATGCACAGACATCAGACACCAGGAGAGAATGATGTCACTTCCGTTCATTCTCTCACTGGCAATGCTGGGTGAGAAAATTCCTATGCAGCATTGCCATAAAGTGAGAGAACGAACTCAGTGATGCACTGCAGGAGCCATTGTCTCCTGTCAGTGCATCACTGGGAGGCCCTACAGAGCAGTGGCATCACCTGATGTCACTGTTCTATAGGGGAGACAGTCGTGGGACACTCGTTATTAATTGGACTGCGTCGGACAGGTAGTATACAGTTGATTTATTTTTTTACGTTTTATTACAGGAGATCGAGGGCGTCGCTTGGATCTGAGCGTATAATAAAGTTATGAAAACCGTGTTGTGTTTTATTTCATTAAAATAATTTATTCTTATGCGTGGGTTGTTTTTTAACCCTTTATTAATTTAGGATTAATAATGGATAGGCGTCTTATTGATGCCTCTCTACAATACAATAGCAAGGTGATATTAACCCCTTATTACCCCATATCCCACCGCTACAGGGGAGTGGGAAGAGAGGGGCTTAAGGGCGGCTGGGTGCTGGTATTTTTAGCCAGGGGGTGCGCCAATATCCATGGCCCCTTCCTAGGCTATGAATATCAGCCGCAGCTGTCTGCGTAGCCTTTCTGGCTTTAAATTACTGGGGGACCCCACGTCATTTTTTTGTGGGTCTCCCTATTTTAATAGCCAGTAAAGGCTAGCTGCGGGTTGATATTCAAAGCCTGGGAAGCTCCATGGGTATTAACCCCTTCCCAGGCTAGAAATATTGACCCCTCTGGCGCAGAAAAATTGACGCTATTGCGTGAAGATTTTGTGTGTGTGCGCGTGGGTCTTTAACTATTTATGTACCATTCTATCTATTATCTATTTATTTTCTACCTATCAATCTTCTATCTATCTATCTGTTTATTATCTATCTATCATCTATTTATCTATCTATCATCTATTTATCTATTATCTATCTTTCTATTATCTATCTATTATCTATTTATCTATCTATCTATCTGTCTATGGCCGGAGTCACGCACACCGTGTAAAAATCGGACCTTATTATACGGCCGTACGGATGCCATACGGATGACACACAGATATTTGGATGCGAGGAAATCGCATCCTCGCATTGCACACGATGACATACGGATCACTGTTCTGGGGACTTTTCGCCGTATTACGGCCGCATAATACGGACCGATTTTTATAAGGTGTGTGTGACTCCGGCCATAGACAGATATACAGATAGATAGATATATAGATAGATAAATAGATAATAGATAGATAGATAATAGATAGATAGATTGACAGATAGCTATATAATAGATACACAGATAATAGATAGATAGATAGATTAGATAGATAGATAGATAGATAGATAGATAGATAGATAGTAGATAGATAGATAGATAGATAGATAGATAGATAGATAGATAATAGATAGATAGAAGATAGATAGATATAGATAAATAGAAGATAGACAGATAGATAGAAGATAGATAATAGATAGATAGATAATAGATAGATAGATAATACATAGATAGATAATAAATAGATGATAATAGATGATAGATAGATAGATAGATAGATAGATAGATAGATAGATAGATAGATATACATAGATAGAAGATAGACAGATAGATAGAAAGATAGATGATAGACAGATAGATAGAAGAAAGATAGATAGATAGAAAATAAATAGATAATAGATAGAATGGTACATAAATAAAGACCCACGCGCACACACACACACACGCAAAATATTCACGCAATAGCGTACATTTTTTAAAAATGAGAAAAAAATGGCATGGGCTCCCGCGCAATTTTCTGCGCCAGAGAGGGAAAGCCGACAGCTCGGGCCAATATTTCTAGCCTGGGAAGGGGTTAATACCCATGGAGCTTCCCAGGCTATGAATATCAGCTCGCAGCTAGCCTTTACTGGCTATTAAAATACAGGGACCCCAAAAAACAACGACGTGGGGTCCCCCAGTAATTTAAAGCCAGAAAAGCTACGCAAACAGCTGCGGGCTGATATTCATAGCCTAGGAAGGGGCCATGGATATTGGCGCACCCCCTGGCTAAAAATACCAGCACCCAGCTGCCCAAGAAATTGGCGCATCCGTGTGATGCGCCAATTCTGGCACTTAGCCCCTCTCTTCCCACTCTCCTGTAGCGGTTGGATATGGGGTAATAAGGGGTTAATATCACCTTGCTATTGTAAGGTGATATTAAGCCCGGTTAATAATAGAGAGGCGTCAATAAGACGCCTATCCATTATTAATCTTAAGTTAATAAAGGGTTAAAAAAACAACACACGCATAAGAATAAATTATTTTCATGAAATAAAACACAACACGGTTTTCATAACTTTATTATACGCTCAGATCCAAGCGACACCCTTGATCTCCTGTAATAAAACGTAAAAAAATAAAACAACCGTATACTCCCTGTCCGACGCAGTCCAATTAATAACGAATGTCCCACGACGGTCTCCCCTATAGAACAGTGACATCAGGTGATGCCACTGTTCTGTAGGGCCTCCCAGTGATGCACTGACAGGAGACAATGGCTCCTGCAGTGCATCACTGAGTTCGTTCTCTCACTTTATGGCAATGCTGTGTGGGAATTTTTTCACCCAGCATTGCCAGTGAGAGAATGAACGGAAGTGACGTCATTCTCTCCTGGTGTCTGATGTCTGTGCATCGCAGGGGTGGAGTAGAGCGCTGACATCACCCGATGTCAGCGTTCTATACCGGAGATCGTCGTGGGACATTCTTTATTATCTGGACTATGGCGGACAGGTGATGTATAGGTTGCTTTATTATTTTTTTTTATTACAGGAGACGATGGCATCGGGGAATAGGTGATTAGTGAGTATGTACTCTATGTTATGTGTTGTATGTTATGTGTATGGTCTGTATGTTATATGTTATATATATGTTCTGTATGTTATGCGTTATATGTATGTTCTGTATGTTATATGTATGTTATATGTATGTTACGTGTTGTATGTTATATGTATGTTATGTGTTGTATGTTATATGTATGTTATGTGTTGTATGTTATATGTTTGTACTGTATGTTATGTGTTATATGTATGTTCTGTATGTTATGTCTTATATGTATGTTCTGTATGTTATATGTATGTTACGTGTTGTATGTTATATGTATGTTATGAGTTGTATGTTATATGTATGTTATGTGTTGTATGTTATATGTATGTTATGTGTTGTATGTTATATGTATGTTATGTGTTGTATGTTATATGTTTGTACTGTATGTTATGTGTTATATGTATGTTCTGTATGTTATGTCTTATATGTATGTTCTGTATGTTATATGTATGTTATGTGTTGTATGTTATATGTATGTACTGTATGTTATGTGTTATATGTATGTTCTGTATGTTATGTGTTATATGTATGTGTTGTATGTTATGTGTTGTATGTTATATGTATGTTATGTGTTGTATGTTATGTGTTGTATGTTATATGTATGTTATGTGTTGTATGTATGTTCTGTATGTTATGTGTTGTATGTTATATGTATGTTCTGTATATTATGTGTTGTATGTATGTTCTGTGTTGTATGTTATATGTATGTACTGTATGTTATGTGTTATATGTATATATGTTATATGTTGTGTATGTAACGTATGGTTTTTTTTTTACATTCAACACATTAGCCGGATGATGGGACTACTACTGTCCCATCATTAGCTAATGTGTGACTCACTGACAGTGTAGCAGGCACTTGTAGTCCCATCGGACTATGCCTGCATATACATACACAGCCTCGCGCGCGCACACACACACACACAGACAGACTCACAGTGCAGCAGGCATAGCCGGATGGGACTTGTAGTCCCATCGGACTTTGCCTGAATATACACACACAGCCTCGCGCGCACACACACACACAGACTCACTGTGCAGCAGGCATAGCCGGATGGGACTTGTAGTCCCATCGGACGATGCCTGCATACACGCACACACAGACTGACAGTGTAGCAGGCATAGCCGGATGGGACTTGTAGTCCCATCGGACGATGCCTGCATACACACACACACAAAGCCAGGCAGCACCGCTCAGCCAATGGTGGGGATTTGAATCCCGCGACGCTCATTGGCTGAGTAGCCCGCCGGCTCTGCCAATGAGCGGTGCCGGCACGGCTTTGGCGGAGAATTTGAATCCTGCAACGCTCAAAGCCGCGCCGGCACCCCTCTTTGGCTGAGCCGCCCGACGGCACTGAAAATGGGCACTGCAGGTGTGTTTACTGTCCTCCCCCCCTGCCGACATTGCTTCCCCATTAACTTGCATTGGGTTTCGTGTTTCGGCTAAAACCCGACTTTTCACGCTAGTCGGCCGATTTCACTCGACCCGACTTTTGCGAAAGTCGGGTTCCGTGAAGCCCAACTTGACCCAAAAAAAGGGAAAGTCGCTCATCTCTAGTGGTCATCATTACGTTTTTCTGTCAAATGGTCATTGGTCACTTTGAGTGTGGTTTCTGTAGAATGTAGGGGGCAGAAGCCAGACTGTGATGGATCTAGGTGAGATTGAGTTGAGAGGTAACAGGTAAGACAGGAGTTGACCAGGCGCTCCAAGAGTTTAGAGATGAAGGAGAGATTGGAGACTGGTCTGTAGTTATTTGTGCATGATGGGTCAAAAGAGGTTTTTTAATAATGGAGTAATGATAGTGTGTTTGAAGGAGAATGGGAAGATACTAGAAGAGAGGGATAGATTGAAGGTTTTAGTTAGGCAAGTAGTGAACACTGGAGAGAGAGACTGGAGTAGGTGTGAGGGAATGGGGTCAGTAGTGCATGTAGTAGAACGAGAAGAAGAGAGGAGCATGGAGACTTCTTCTTCTGTGATGGGGTCAAATGTAGAGAGTGAGTCAGAGAAGATGTGGGGAGGGATGAGAGTCGTGGCACTTGGTGGCTGGAGTTTATTTCCTGACGGATGTTTTCTATTTTCTCAGTAAAATGGGAGGCCAGATCATCAGCACAAACGTCTGTGATAGGGCCTGTCATGGAGATCCATGACTTGTTCATCTTGATGAAAGTTAGGCTTTCTACACTTTCAGAGGATAGCTGGATGCGCTTATCAGTCAGGACACCACCAGCAGTACTAAAGACACGTTCTGAGAAAACGCTGGCTGCCGGACATATCAAAATGTCTAAGGCGTGACAGGCAAGCTCAGGCCACTCTTCCATTTTTGAAGACCAAAATGAAAAATGGTCCAAATTCCCCCTGGTGTCATTGATATTGACCTCCAGATACTCCTGCACTATCCTCTCCAGTCGTTCATAACTCTTCAGACTTGTACTCTGTTTTACTGGTTCATGGGCTGGTCTAAAAAAATGCATTAAACGACTCACTGAAATTGCTTCTGCCACTTACACTGCTGCTGCTAATGTTTTTGCGTTGATGACGTAACATTCCCGGGCTTGGAGGTTTATAACTGCGATGCACACTGTGTGCCTCACTGCTGTCTTGGGGAAAACCACTTTTAAGATGGTCTACAAGCGTGTTTCGATACTCCAGCATGCGCATGACCCTTTTCAGAGGTGAAGCATTTGTCAAAATTTACTCTTGTACTGTGGATTTAACAGAGAGGCAACCCAGTAGTCAGCACTATTTCTAATAATAATAATACGGTCATCATGCTGCATATAGTTTCATCAGGATGGCGCTCATGTGTCGGGGTGCTTCATGAGGTCCAAGTCCATGGTGTGTTGGTGGCGGGGCAACACTCAGACTTACTTCCTCCATCCCCTCAGCCAACCAAGGACAACAGACGGGAGATCATTATCCTCTTCATCTCCTGACTGTTGCATGCCAATCACCTCTTCCTCCTCGTCCTCAACCATTTGTTCCAGAAATGCGGTATCAACCCGTAAGACAGACAGACAACAGAAAGCAACAAACATATATATACTAACAAAAGGTAGAAAGGTATATAGGTAAGGATAGGAATGTACCAACCAAATGGGAATAGGAAAATGAGGAAAGCAGTGGCGTAGCGACCCGGGTGTGGGGGGTGCGGGCCCCACCGGGTGACACCTCTGCTTGGGGTGACACCACACCACCAGCCGGTCTCAGCTGATCGCGCTACTCCTGCTGCGGGCGCGATCAGCTGAGCTGAGACTGGCTGGTGAGAGCAGAGCAGCAGCCAGCAGGCATTGCTTGCTGCTGCAGTCTTAGGAGGCGGAGCGCGACGGCTACAGACAGTGGGAGAGGAGTGAAGAGCCGGCGCACCCCGCGTGACGTCACTCCCTCTGCCTCCCTCCAGACAGTCTCCTCAGTCGCTCCAGTCCCAGCCCCAGGTGAGGGGTGTATAAAGCTGGGGATGTATATGAGGCTGGGGGGTGTTGTATATGAGGCTGGGGGGTGTATATGAGGCTGGGGGATGTATATGAGGCTGGGGGGTGTTGTATATGAGGCTGGGGGGTGTTGTATATGAGGCTGGGGGGTGTATATGAGGCTGGGGGGTGTATATGAGGCTGGGGGATGTATATGAGGCTGGGGGATGTATATGAGGCTGGGGGATGTATATGAGGCTGGGGGATGCTATATGAGGCTGGGGGGTGTATATGAGGCTGGGGGGTGTATATGAGGCTGGGGGATGCATATGAGGCTGGGGGTGTATATGAGGCTGGGGGATGTATATGAGGCTGGGGGGTGTTGTATATGAGGCTGGGGGTGTATATGAGGCTGGGGGATGCATATGAGGCTGGGGGATGCATATGAGGCTGGGGGATGTATATGAGGCTGGGGGATGTATATGAGGCTGGGGGATGTATATGAGGCTGGGGATGCATATGAGGCTGGGGGTGTATATGAGGTTGGGGATGCATATGAGGCTGGGGGGTGTATATGAGGCTGGGGGGTGTATATGAGGCTGGGGGATGTATATGAGTCTGGGGGATGTATATGAGGCTGGGGGATGTATATGAGGCTGGGGGGTGTTGTATATGAGGCTGGGGGGTGTATATGAGGGTGGGGGATGCATATGAGGCTGGGGGGTGTATATGAGGCTGGGGATGTATATGAGGCTGGGGGATGTATATGAGGCTGGGGGATGCATATGAGGCTGGGGGGTGTATATGAGGCTGGGGATGCATATGAGGCTGGGGGGTGTATATGAGGCTGGGGATGCATATGAGGATGGGGGTGTATATGAGGCTGGGGGATGTATATGAGGCTGGGGGATGTATAGGAGGCTGGGGATGCATATGAGGCTGGGGGATGTATATGAGGCTGGGGTATGCATATGAGGCTGGGGGGTGTATATGAGGCTGGGGGGTGTATATGAGGCTGGGGGATGTGTATGAGGCTGGGGGATGTGTATGAGGCTGGGGATGTATGCGGCTGGGGATGTATGTGGCTGTGTAGTGGCGGTAGTGTGTACACAGCCTTACTGTCAGGTTTCCTCATACATAGGTAATCGCTACCCATTAAAAAAGGGGGACAATTTACTTGGTGTCTATGGACCTTTCTAACACATATGGATTGTCTACAATGGCACAATCTCGGCTTTCCGATCTTGCACTGTTGTCAGTTGAAAGTGAATTAGTGCAAACCATTGATTTTGATGAAGTAGTTAACAGTTTTGCGGCTTTGAAAGCCAGAAAAGCAAAGTTCTGAATTAATTGAGATGTTCTTTAAGTGCACTTATACTTGTTCTTGTTCAATTTTGTGTTATTTAATTATTTATTTATTTGTTCCTGTTCAATTTTGTGTTATTTAATTATTTATATTTTTTTCCTCCTGTTGCAAAAATGCTTATGCAGTAAAGGTTGAACTTAAAAAAAAAACTTTATTTTTTTGGTTAAGAAGCAGTAACTTAGATTTCTTCCAACATATTTCTTGTTATATGGCTAATAAATGATTGTTTGGGGGTGACACCATTTTATACCGCACCGGGTGACACCAGCCCTAGCAACGCCACTGGAAGAAAGTACACACCCAAATGCCAATCGCACAGCACGGTGTTGGGCTGTTCGCTCAACACCCACTTATGGATGTCGAGCCCTCATACCACCCTCATTGAGTCTGTTTCTGACAATCTGAGCAGACACATGGATGTTAGTGGTCACCTTCTGCAAAAACACTCCTTTATAAGTGGAAGAAAAGGATCTCTCCAGCACATCAACGAGGTGAGTGAAAAAAAATCTCTTTATTCAGATATATTGTGCCAAGTAAAAGCAAGGAAAGTGGATTAAAAACACCTGACACGTTTCTGGCGCGGCAATGCACCCTTAGTCATAGGCTATCAGTGAAGCAACACAGGTAAGTATATATAGCAAACACTATCCAATCAGAAAGCACAAAGTAATGAGATTGTCCATGCATCGTGTGTGTAACACATGGACGGTAAATGGTAATTGCAGAAAGAAAAGAAAAAAAGGGGGAAGAAAAGAAAGGAACCACAAATCAATTGATATAAATAAATCGTTCCTGATGTTCATCCCCTTGGGGTATTTTGTGTCCAATTTCAGTATCCAAAAAGCTTCTCGGATAGTGAGATATTACATGGCAGATGTAACATATGTATATATGCACTTGATAAGACCAAATCCTTTAATATATCCCCTAGTATAAACCACATTATTACAACCTTCATAAATTGTGATACACAATATGTAATGTACTGTATTAAATGTCTGTATATTGGTTGCATCATCCGCAAACTGAAGAAATGCATAGTTGAACATTTATCCAATATCAACAACATTAATGGCTCCTATTCAGGAGCATCCAAATATTTTCTGAATGTTCACAAAGGGGATTTGGCACACTTTATGTTTTTTGGCCTGTAAAGGGTTTCTTGCCCTGAATGATGTGGCAATTGGCACAAACTTCTCACTATCCGAGAAGCTTTTTGGATACTGAAATTGGACACAAAATACCCCAAGGGGATGAACTTCAGGAACGATTTATTTAATATCAATTGATTTGTGGTTCCTTTCTTTTCTTCCCCTTTTTTTATTTTCTTTCTGCAATTAGCATTTCCCGTCCGTGTGTTGCACACATGGTGCTTGGACAATCTCATTATTTTGTGCTTTCTGACTGGATAGTGTTTGCTATATACATTTAACTGTATTGTTTCACTGATAGTCTATGACTAAAGGCGCATTGCTGAACCAGAAACGAATCAGGTGTTTCTAATCCATTTTCCCTGCTTTTACTTGGCACAATATGCCTGAATAAAGAGAATTTTTTTTACTCACCTTGTTTGTGTGGCGGAGAGATCCTTTTCTTCCACTGTCTACGGCTGCGTTCACTGGCAGGATCGGCACCCACCTGGTTCTCATTACATCCAGCCTCAGTCTATTGCATTCAATGCTTCAGTGAAGCTCCCTGACACTCTCCTCTCCACTTATTTATCGGGGTTGTCTTGCTAATTGCCGATCATTTCTACCTGTTGTCTGTTCCATTTGCGCAACAGCAGGAGACATTGATTCACAATCGGTGTTGCTTCATAACTGGACAGGTTTATTTCACAGAAGTGTGATTGACTTGGAGTTACATTGTGTTGTTTTAGTGTTCCCTTTATTTTTTTGAGCAGTAATGGTAAATGGTAAAATAACAATAGAAATTAAGGGCATCTTTGACATTTGTGTTACTTACTAATCAAATCGTTCAATAAAAATCAAGTTATTACTATTGTAAATCTTGATGCTTAATGGCAGGTGGTAATTTGGGTTCAAGGAAGACATTTAAGAAGTTTGCCTGTGGAGCGTTATAAGGAGTATTGAACATATGCATACCTATTTAATATAGCTTTTCAGAAAATAAATGGTAAGCTAGTTCATGATATTTAGTGTGTTCAAATAGATGTCAGATTTCATAATGTATTGTGACAGTGGCAGAGCAGTTTCATAACACAGGTCAACACATTGAGCACTATACAACGGAAAAACATAACTGGTTATTATTATAGGTCAAATCCAACAGTATCTAATAGAAAGGTTGCATTTCAATGCTCTGTACTAATTATTTTTCACAATAATTGAGACTACTTACTGACTTTCCAGTAAAATAAAGAGCAGTGGAGTCAGCAGAGGGAAACTAACTGTTTAGGGTTTAACTGTCATATGTAACAGTTTTAGACAGGATCAGTCATATTGCATTCATATACTGTATATGTACAGTATATTTTCATGTACAGTTATTGGCAAAAGTGTTGGCACCCATGAAATTGTTCCAGAAAATAAAGTATTTCTCCCAGATAATTATTGCAATTACACATGTTTTATTGTATACAGTGGAGAGCAAAAGGGTAACAATGTTTTGAACTTTTGACTTTCAGGCTCCATAGCTCATTAACCACTTCTGCTTTGAATTTGAGACTGCCATCATTTTATAGACAATAATCTTGGCTATCTCATACTTAAATTTGACTTGCAACTATTTAGCATATGATAAATTATGCAGATTCTTGTCTTGTCACTGCATTGTTACTGTTCTGCTCCTATAGATCTAAATTTTATTTTTTTTTTATTTTGTAAGTATTTTGTAAATCTACCTTTGGCTTTCAACACTGCCTGAATTGTTCTGGGCTTGCTCTTAATCAGATTCAAACATGTGCTGACCGAAATTTGATCTCAGGTCTCTTCTACACACTCCAAAAGTTGGTGCATAATGGTCGACACACTTGGGTATGAATACAGCTTTTTCTTCAATTCTGCCCACAAATGTTTGATTGGGTTGAGGTCTGGGGACTGTGGGGGACCATTCCAACACTTCTACTTCATTGTCATTGAACCATTTCTTCACCAATCTTGACGTATGCTTCCTGATGGAACACTATGTTATCATTTTCATACCCATAGTACATGAGTGTACGAAGTAACTAATCTATTAGGATACTCACATATAGCTCAACATTGAGACCACCATCGATCCTGGTAAAGTATCCAAAGCCTTAGGCTGTGAAAAAAAAAAAACTTTCATCTGGCTTCCTCCACCAAACTTGACATTTCCTTCAATTTCTCAATCTGTTGACCCCGTTTTCCCTTGTTTCTTTCAAACCCATTGGCACCTATCAGAGCATAGTTTATTGACTATTGTGTTATCGCTCCAAATCACACGCTTAAAATCTTTAAATGTCCACTTTTCGTACTTGTTTGCAAACTCGAACCGACACTTCTTATGACAATATTGAAGTTGAGGCTTCTTCATCTCTTTTTGGGACCACCATCCCAGAATTGTGTAATGTATGTTGCTCGGTGCTTGCATCGACGTCTGTGATTTCACTATTATGAAGCATACGAACCTCCTCCACTGCCATGTTTGTCGTGCTAGAACTGATAGACCTTGGGATGAACCAGCTTGTTGACTCTGATATTTTGCCTGGATGTCCACCTTTTGGCTTCTGAATGGATGGACAGACTTAATTTCGTATTCTTCCAACTGTCATGGTACTCACATGATGCACTTTGGCAATTTTCTAGGAAAAGGGACCGCTAAGGTGGATGATGCTGTTTCTCTTTTCTTGGGAAATAGTCTTCCTGGCTGCTCCTTGTTTCGAACCAATGACCTTTCACTTGGGAATCAATCTCATAACACATTAAGTTATTATGGAATGTGAGAACAGGTTGTATTTTGTAGCATTCAGGAAGAAAAATATTTTTCCACCACCAGAGGCAAAACAGTAACAATGCAGTGACATAACAAAAAGCTGCATAACTAATCATATGCTAAGTAGTTGCAAGTTAAATTTCTGTACAAGATAGCCAAGATGATTGTCTGTAAAATGATGGTGGTCTCACAATCAAAGCAGTAGTGTACGGTGAAATATGGAGCCTGAAAGTCAAAAGTTCAAAACATTGTTACCCTTTTACTCTTCACTGTACATGTTTATTTCCTTTGTGTGTATTTAAGCAACACAAAAAAAGCAGAGAAAAAAATATTTGATTGCTTTTTACACATCTCAAGTGGAATTTTGGACCACTGTTCTTTTGCAAACTGCTCCACGTCTCTCATATTTGAAGGCGCCTTCTCCCAACAGCAATTTTAAGATCTCTCCACAAATGTTCAATGGGATTTAGATCCAGACTCGATGCTTACCACTTGAGAACTCTTCAGCACTTTGTTTCCATCCATTTCTGGGAACTTCTTGAAGACTGTCTAGGGTCATTGTCATGCTGGAAGACTCATGACCTAGAACACAAACGTAGCATTCTGACACTTGGAACTACAGCTACTCAAAATCCTTTGGTAATCTTCATATTTCGTGATGCCTTGCACACAGTCATGTAACAAGTGTGGGCAATATGAAAATCACACCTGAAACCAAATAAAAAGGGGAGAAGTTGACTCAATATTTGCATTGTGTGTCTGTGTGTGCCACAGAAACAGGAGAATAAAAATATCCAAGAACCAAAATTGGTGAAAAATATCAACAATCTCAAGGATATAAGTCCATCTTCAGACATCTTGATATTCCTTTGCCCAATATTATCAAGAAGTTAACAATCCATGGCACTGTAGCCAATCTCGCTGGACGTGGATGGCAGACAAAAATTGATAAATCAAGTGTTAGGGTTCGATTTCCCGCTGCTGCACAAGGGGAGTCTCGAACCCATCCCGCTGCGGTCTCCCATTCATCTCCAGCCGCAGTGGAGCCTGCTCAGCAGAGACGTCGGTCCAGGCGTCTTGCCCACTCCTCTACAGTCATGGCCGAAAGTTTTGAGAATGACACAAATATTATATTTTCACATGATCTGCTGCCCTCTGGTTTTTATGTGTGTTTGACAGATGTTTTTATCACAGACAGAAATATAATAATTGCAAATATATGAGTAACAAAAGCTTATATTGACAGTTAGAATGAGTTAATGCAGCAAGTCAATATTTGCAGTGTTCACCCTTCTTCTTCAGGACCTCTGCAATTCTCCCTGGCATGCTCTCAATCAACTTCTGGACCAAATCCTGACTGATAGCAGTCCATTCTTGCACAATCAATGCTTTCATTTTGTCAGAATTTTTAGGTTTTTGTTTGTCCACCCGCCTCTTGATGATTGACCACAAGTTCTCAATGGGATTAAGATCTGGGGAGTTTCCAGGCCATGGACCCAAAATCTCTATGTTTTGTTCCCTGAGCCATTTAGTTATCACCTTTGCTTTATGGCAAGGTGCTCCATCATGCTGGAAAAGGCATTGTTGATCGCCAAACTGCTCTTGGAGGGTTGGGAGAAGTTGCTCTTGGAGGACATTCTGGTACCATTCTTTATTCATGGCTGTGTTTTAAGCAAGACTGTGAGAGAGCCGATACCCTTGGCTGAGAAGCAACCCCACACATGAATGGTTTCAGGATGCTTAACAGTTGGCATGAGACAAGACTGGTGGTAGCGCTCACCTTGTCTTCTCCAAATGAGGCGTTTTCCTGATGTCCCAAACAATCGAAAAGGGGATTCATCAGAGAAAATAACTTTACCCCAGTCCTCAGCAGTCCACTGCCTGTACCTTTTGCAGAATATCAGTCTGTCCATGATGTTTTTTCTGGAGAGAAGTGGCTTCTTTGCTGCCCCCCTTGAGACCAGGCCTTGCTCCAAGTGTCTCCGCCTCACAGTGCGTGCAGATGCACTCACACCTGCCTGCTGCCATTCCTGAGCAAGCTCTGCACTGCTGGTAGCCCGATCCCGCAGCTGAAACACTTTTAAGAGACGGTCCTGGCGCTTGCTGGTCTTTCTTGGGCACCCTGGAGCCTTTTTGGCAACAATGGAACCTCTCTCCTTGAAGTTCTTGATGATGCGATAGATTGTTGACTGAGGTGCAATCTTTCTAGCTGCGATACTCTTCCCTGTTAGGCCATTTTTGTGCATTGCAATGATGACTGCACGTGTTTCTTTAGAGATAACCATGGTTAACAGAAGAGAAACAATGATGCCAAGCACCAGCCTCCTTTTAAAGTGTCCAGTGGTGTCATTCTTACTTAATCATGACAGATTGATCTCCAGCCATGTCCTCATCAACACCCACACCTGTGTTAATGGAGCAATCACTGAAAAGAGGTTAGCGGGTCCTTTTAAGGCAGGGCTGCAATGATGTTGAAATGTGTTTTGGGGGATAAAGTTCATTTTCTAGCCAAATATTGACTTTGCAAGTAATTGCTGTTAAGCTGATCACTCTTTATAACATTCTGGAGTATATGCAAATTGCCATTAGAAACAGTGAAGCAGTAGACTTTGTAAAAATTATATTTGTGTCATTCTCAAAACTTTTGGCCATGACTGTACTGTGCAGTGACTTGCTGCTGCCTTTCCTGGATCTGCTATTATAGCCAGTGCTGGAGCAGTCGTCTTTGGGACAAGTCCTGCGTTTTCCCATCTGAGCATGCCCAGAGTGAGATCTCTCATTGGAGATCAGGGGTCACATTTTCAGGTGCTGCAGCGGCTCCTATTGGTCCGCCAGGAAGGTCATATAGCTACGTGTGTTTGTAACAGCCTCTCATTGGTCCTTGTTCCTGGAAGGTCCTGTAGCTGTTGCTATAAAAGGGTAGCATGGCTGGGCCGCCATGCGCTAATATCAAACATTGTATGCTATGCGCCAGTGTGGTCATGTGTATGTGTGGATAGGGACCCGGCTGAAATAAGCCACTAGAATACCGACTTAATCGGTGAGGAGTTTGGTATGGTAGTTGGTCAGGGTCGGTGTCCTAGATGCCCTAGATTACCGGCATAACCGGTGAGGAGTTTTGATTGCCGTATTCAGGGTCTGGTGTTCAGACGCCATAGATTGCGGGTGACTCCCGCGAGGACATTAGCACATGATCACGCTTTATGAACGCGTAGCACTTAACTGTTTACCTGAGAGCCTGACAGGACACAGTACTTTTTCTCAGCGGCCCTGTGACGTAACAGGGTTCGCTTTCAACGCTAGACAGCGCCCTAGCGTGTTTTCTTTGCCACTCAGTTGTGTCTAGTGAGTGCGCACACATCGCCATATAGCGCTGCGGCTCTCCTTCTGTCGGCTCTGTGGAGTAACAGAGTTCGCACTTATTGCCACAGCGCATTACGGCGTTTATGTTGGCGACTCTGCGGGATAACAGAGTTTGCTTCTCGCGCCATTTCTACTAGCAGCAGGCTCCGCTTGCACGGTGGACCCCGGGCTGCGAACGCACCTCTCTACTTTATATATTTGCTGCGTTCCGCAGACCCTTAACATAATATTAGCGCCAGGGTCTGGCTAGTAAAATGGCGGATGAACAGCGTCTATCGCAGTACATCCAGCAGCTGGAGGGTAGGTTGGCGGCTCTTGAGCGCACAACCTCAGCTGTGGATGTTACTGCAGTCACTGTTCAGGCTGCTAGCGTGGCTGCAGCCAGTTTGTCTTCTGCCACCTCTGCCCCTACATTATCCCACCTCCCGCTTCCTGACAAGTTTACCGGTGATAGCAAGCAATGTCGGGGATTCGTGAGTCAGTGCTCTATACAGCTCGAGCTTCTGGCTGCACGTTTTCCCACGGATCGGGCACAAGTGGGTTTTGTACTTTCTCTACTCTCGGGCAGAGCGTTGGAGTGGGCAACGCCGCTGTGGGAGCGCGACGATCGTGTGGTGCGGAGTGCTCCTCGTTTCTTGTAGGCTCTTAAAAAGGTCTTTGTAGGACCTCAGGTCACCCACATACGGCGCTACAACTGCTGGCATTGGCACAGGGTTCGTCTTTGGTCAGTCTGTTTTCCGTCCAGTTTCGGACTCTAGCTTCTGAGCTAGATTGGTCTGATAAAGTTCTTATTCCAATCTACTGGTGAGGACTGGCTGACCATGTTAAAGACGCTTTGGCTACCAGGGAGATTCCCGCCACACTGGAGAAGCTTATCTCCATATCTACCCGCATTGACCTCCGTTTTCACGAGCGGAGGTTGGAGCGGGCCCAGTGTAGGCAGAGGTTTCGGTTGGCTCCTACCTTTGCCAAACCTCTCGAATTTCCCGATCTGGCGTCCGAACCCCAAAAGGCCACAGAAGTTCCTCATGCAGGACCTAAGTCTCGGTCCGTCCGAGTATCCGTGGTCTGTATCCGTTGTCAGCAGACAGGACACTATGCCAACAAATGTCCACAGCGATAGGGGAAGCGATCGCGTCTAGTGGCCCTGGGAGGAGGTTCACTAGAGACAGCGGCATTTTCCTCCAAGATGACACTTAAAGGGACAATCACTGTTGGTACTTCCATTCTCACCGCCGACCTTTGCGTGGACTCAGGAGCAGAGGGGAATTTCATGTCCTCTAGCTTTGCTCGCCGTCATGCAATACCTCTGGTGGCGCTTGACAAATCAGTGACTGTCCGGGTAGTGAATGGGTCGACATTGCCCTCACAAATTACACACCAGACTGTTCCACTTGCATTGTCTGTATCTCCTTCCCATCAGGAACTTATTTCCCTACTCGTCCTTCCCGAGGGAATAGACGAGATCCTACTAGGTATACCTTGGCTCCGTTTCCACTCCCCACATATAGAGTGGACTTCGGGTAGGATACTGGGTTGGAGTGATGCATGTAGAGGCAGATGTGTCAGGAGTTGCGTTCAGGTTACCACTACGGAGTTACCCGCAGATCTTACTCCACTTCCCAAGCACTACTGGTCATATGCAGACGTGTTCTCCAAGAAGGCTGCGGAGACTCTTCCGCCTCATCGCCCCTATGACTGTCCTATCGACCTCTTGCCTGGCGCAGAACCTCCTCGGGGAAGGGTCTATCCCCTCTCTCTTCCTGAGACAGAGGCCATGTCGCAATATATTCAGGAGAACCTGGCAAGAGGGTTTATTAGGAAGTCGGTGTCACCGGCAGGGGCGGGATTTTTCTTTGTGCAGCAGAGAAACTGAGAATTGCGTCCGTGTATTGATTACAGGGGTCTTAACGCCATCACCGTTAAAAACAAGTACCCGTTGCCCCTGATTTCTGAGCTTTTTGATAGACTTCGGGGAGCAAGAGTATTCACTAAACTAGATCTGCGCGGTGCTTATAACCTGATTCGCATCCGTGAGGGGGACGAATGGAAGACGGCTTTTAATACCAGGGATGGGCATTACGAATATCTGGTGATGCCCTTTGGGCTCTGTAATGCTCCAGCCGTTTTCCAAGACTTTGTCAATGACATCTTCCGGGATATGCTCTCCACCTCGGTCGTAGTCTATCTGGATGATATACTCATCTTCTCTCCAGATATTGACTCCCACCGGAGAGATGTCTGCAGAGTCTTCGACCTCTTACGGGCTAATTCCCTCTATGCTAAGTTAGAGAAATGTATGTTTGAGCTGGAGTCTTTACCTTTCCTTGGTTATATCATCTCAACCCAGGGATTGGCTATGGATCCGGCCAAACTACAGGCTGTGATGGACTGGCAGGAACCTCACTCTCTAAAAGCGGTGCAGCGCTTTATGGGGTTCATTAATTACTATTGCCAGTTCATTCCGCATTTCTCTACCTTGGTAGCTCCCTTGGTAGCCCTCATCAAGAAGGGAGCAAATCCCAAATTGTGGTCGGAAGAGGTCTCCACAGCTTTCTCTTCTATTAAGTCTCATTTTGCTAGCGCTCCCATCCTACATCGCCCCGATGTTGATAAGCCATTTTTATTGGAGGTGGATGCCTCATCCGTTGGTGCTGGAGCAGTCCTCTTCCAAAAGGATGCTCAAGGTCGGAAGCATCCTTGCTTCTTCTTCTCTAAGACCTTCACTTCAGCGGAGAGGAATTATTCCATCGGGGATAGGGAGTTGCTAGCCATGAAGTTGGCCTTCTCTGAGTGGAGACATCTGTTGGAGGGGGCCCGTTTTCCCTTCCAAGTATTCACCAACCACAAAAATTTGGTGTATCTGCAGACAGCTCAGCGGCTTAACTCTCGCCAGGCCAGATGGTCCTTGTTCTTCTCTCGGTTTAATTTCACACTCCATTTCCTCTCTGGAGAGAAGAACATTCGTGCCGACGCTCTCTCTCGCTCTGTGGTGTCCTCTGAAGAGGAGGAAGAGGAGCCTCGGCTTATTGTTCCCACAGAGAGCCTGAGAACAGTGGCTCCGGTTTCACTAGAGTCTGTGCCCCCGGGCAAGACTTTTGTGCCTACCAATTTGCGACCGGAGGTACTCTCTTGGGCACATTCGTCCAGGGTTGGTGGACATTTTGGGGCAAAGAGGACATCTGAATTGCTGGCGAGGACATATTGGTGGCCGCATATGGTCCGTGATGTTGGGGACTATGTTCGGACGTGTGTCTCCTGCGCCAAAAATAAGTCTCCACGACAACGGCCAGCTGGTTTACTTTATCCTTTGCCGGTGGCAGACAGGCCCTGGGAGATGGTTGGGATGGACTTTGTGGTGGGCTTGCCCAAGTCTCGGGTTGCACCATCATTTGGGTAATCACCGACCATTTCTCTAAAATGGTGCATCTGGTGCCACTACCACGGTTACCTTCTGCACGGGCTCTGGCAGCGTTGTTCGTTAGGCACATCTTCCGTCTACACGGCATGCCGGACAAAATTGTCAGTGACCGAGGTCCCCAGTTTGCGTCTCGGTTCTGGAGAGAGCTTTGTCGTCTACTCAGTATTGAGTTAAATCTCTCTTCAGCGTATCATCCTGAGACGAATGGGTTGGTAGAGAGGGCCAACCAGACCTTGGTCACCTATCTATGACATTTTGTCTCTGCCAGGCAGGATGACTGGGCATCCTTGCTACCATGGGCTGAGTTTGCATTAAACAATGCTGTGGCTGACTCCACCGGACAGACTCCTTTCCTTCTGAACTACGGTCAGCATCCGCGGGTTCCGGTGCCCATGCCCGTGTCTTCCGCCGACTCCAGGGTGGCAGACTGGGCTGTGGAGGCACGGACATTTGGGACCGTACCCAGGATGCCATTCAGGCGTCCAAGGAGAGGATGAGGTCCTCTGCCGACGCACATCGGAGCCCCGCTCCAACATTTGCTCCTGGGGACTTGGTGTGGCTCTCCGCCCGTAACATCAGGCTGCGAGTTGAGTCCACTAAGTTGGCACCCCGCTACCTGGGTCCTTTCAAGGTCCTCGAGCAGGTTAACCCTGTGGTATACCGTTTGGCTCTTCCACCACGCCTGGGTATCTCCGACACCTTTCATGTATCCCTAATGAAACCCGTGCTCATGTCCCGGTTTTCTGAGTCATCTGCCGGGACATCGGGTTCATCTACGGATGACCATGAGGTGAACGCCATCGTAGGGTGTAAGGTGGTACGGGGAAAAAAGTTTTATTTGGTGGACTGGAGGGGCTATGGGCCTGAGAATAGGTCTTGGGAGCCTGCCGAGCATATTTACGCTCCGCAGCTCATCGCTGTCTTTGAGCGCAGCAAGGCCCAAAGAAGGAGGGGCCCTAGGAGGGGGGTAATGTTAGGGTTCGATTTCCCGCTGCTGCACAAGGGGAGTCTCGAACCCGTCCCGCTGCGGTCTCCCATTCATCTCCGGCTGCAGTGGAGCCTGCTCAGCAGAGACGTCGGTCCAGGCGTCTTGCCCACTCCTCTACTGTGCAGTGACTTGCTGCTGCCTTTCCTGGATCTGCTATTATAGCCAGTGCTGGAGCAGTCGTCTTTGGGACAAGTCCTGCGTTTTCCCATCTGAGCATGCCCAGAGTGAGATCTCTCATTGGAGATCAGGGGTCACATGTTCAGGTGCTGCAGCGGCTCCTATTGGTCTGCCAGGAAGGTCATGTAGCTACGTGTGTTTGTAACAGCTTCTCATTGGTCCTTGTTCCTGGAAGGTCCTGTAGCTGTTGCTATAAAAGGGTAGCATGGCTGGGCCGCCATGCGCTAATATCAATCATTGTATGCTATGCGCCAGTGTGGTCATGTGTATGTGTGGATAGGGACCCGGCTGAAATAAGCCACTAGAACACCGACTTAATCGGTGAGGAGTTTGGTATGGTAGCTGGTCAGGGTCGGTGTCCTAGATGCCCTAGATTACGGCATAACCGGTGAGGAGTTTTCATTGCCGTATTCAGGGTCTGGCATTCAGACGCCATAGATTGCGGGTGACTCCCGCGAGGACATTAGCACATGATCACGCTTTATGAACGCGTAGCACTTAACTGTTTACCTGAGAGCCTGACAGGACACGGTACTTTTTCTCAGCGGCCCTGTGACGTAACAGGGTTCGCTTTCAACGCTAGACAGCGCCCTAGCGTGTTTTCTTTGCCACTCAGTTGTGTCTAGTGAGTGCGCACACATCGCCATATAGCGCTGCGGCTCTCCTTCTAGCGGCTCTGTGGAGTAACAGAGTTCGCACTTATTGCCACAGCGCATTACGGCGTTTATGTTGGCGACTCTGCGGGATAACAGAGTTTGCTTCTCGCACCATTTCTACTAGCAGCAGGCTCCGCTTGCACGGTGGACCCCGGGCTGCGAACGCACCTCTCTACTTTATATATTTGGTGCGTTCTGCAGACCCTTAACATCAAGAAAGGCACATCCAGCCCATGAATGGCAGCGCTTACCAGGACTCACATCCAAAGATAATATTTCATATTTTTTTATTTAATAAGTTAAAATGGAGGAGATACAACGCGTTTCGGATACAGTTTATATCCTTCATCAGGTATCATAAAAACTCAGTACAAATCTAATAATATAAAATTCAGTAACACTTATATATAGTGGCAAACCTTATATCCCAGTCTCAGACACTTGATTTAGGGAGTGGACCAAGTTCAGGAGCACACCCACCAACTTTGACAACATAGATGCAAGAAGAAGAAAAAAAAAAAAATTCAAACTCTCTCTATGATATCATTCAATCCATTTGGATATAATGTTCCCAGACGATATATCCAAAACGTTTCTTTCCGGTTTAAAAGAGCATTCCTATTTGCAACACCAGAGGGTATCTGTTCCACTGGAGTTACTTTTATGTTGAAAATTTTGTTATGTTTAATTAGCAGATGCCTTGAGAGACTATGTTTTAAAAACCCGTTTTTTGCTCTATTTCTGTGACCATTAATGCGGGACCGCAGTGTCTGCACAGTGCGTCCCACATATTGCAAACCGCAACTGCATGTGATGACATATACGACATAATCACTGCTACAGTTGAGTCTTTGTGAAATCTCAAAGACCTCACCAGTATTGTTACATTTGATAGTTTTAGCCCCGTGATCTAGGATCCCACAGGTACAACATTTTTTGGAGGTGCATTTAAAAACTCCGGTTCCTTGAAAAACCCACTTGAAATTTGATCCGTACCTTTTTTATTGTTTTTTCCTTTTGAATCCAACTGTTTTTCTAATTTACAGGGGGCCACCAAGTTTTTCAAAGTTTTCCCCCTTCTATATGTAATCCCTGGTTTATCAGGGAGATGTTTTCCCAAAACAGGGTCACGCTTCAAGATATACCAATATTTTGAAAGCACAGTTCTTATGACTTTATTTCCCCTATTGAATGTTGTCACAAAATTCAATTTCCAGCGATCATCACTTTTTTCTTTAGCAATAGTCTCAGAAGGATTTTGAGGATACACAATCTAAAGCCATATTAGTCTTCTATCAGGTGAGTGCATAAAATTGTGCACACTTTAAAGACTATAATATTGTTTTACGCACTTAGGGCGCCGCGATTTGTCTATTCTTCTCTCCCAAACAGGGTTTTTTTTTTGTGTAGACAAAAATTGATGTAAAGGTTGCAAAGCAGGATAGTCCAGATGGTGGATAAGCAGCCCCAATCAAGTTCCAAATAAAGGTTCAGTGTGCAGGTTCAGGGTACAAACTATCTGTCAACATTTGAATTAAATGCAACGCTATGGTAGGAGACCCATCAGGACCCAACTGCTGACACGCTTGTCTGTAGTTTGCCAAAATGTATGTGTGCAACCAGAAAATGCCAAACGGCAAGAACAGAGGTGTACTAATCCATAACATAGATTTAAATAACAATTTTATTATTAAAATACATGTATCAAAATTTAAACTCACAAAAAAGACACAAGGTAAGCAAAAAAATGGAGAGAATAATGAAAAAAATAATTAATAATGGTGCTAGATTTTGTGCAAATATATCAACAGTATTGCTGTAAAAACATAAAGGCGCACAACCCAAACTGGATCGGTCCCAGGAGCAAATAATATGTGCTGTTTACATTTTACACACAAATGTCAGTGTGCATAACGGCATGCAAAAATTCTTTATTAACACCTAAAGCGTCATACAATGATAGAATAAACAATACAATCCCCCTGAGGAAGGCTGAGGCCGAAATGCGCATTGGGAGGACGCACATACCCTCCTGGATTTGTCCTTTGTTGGAGCCACCTTGTGCCTGTGTGCTAGGTAATTATGATGCATTATTAAGTGTTTGTTACACCTACACTATCCACCATAGGATTGTACTGTTTACTCCATTATTGTATGGATGGCGCTTTAGGTGTTAATTTAGTATTGTTGCATGCCTTTTTTCACACTGACAATTGTGCCTGTGTGCTAGGTAATTATGATGCATTATTAAGTGTTTGCTACACCTACACTATCCACTATAGGATTGTATTGTTTATTCTATCATTGTATGGCGCTTTAGGTGTTAATAAAGAATTTTTGCATGCCGTTATGCACACTGACATTTGTGTGTAAAATGTAAACAGCACATATTATTTGCTCCTGGGACCGATCCAGTTTGGGTTGTGCGCCTTTATTGTTTTACAGCAATACTATTGATATATTTGCGCAAAATCTAGCACCATTATTAATTATTTTTTTCATTATTCTCTCCATTTTTTTGCTTACCCTGTGTCTTTTTTGTGAGTTTAAATTTTGATACATGTATTTTAATAATAAAATTGTTATTTAAATCTATCTTATGGACTAGTACACCTTTGTTCTTGCCGTTTGGCATTTTCTGGTTGCTCATTATATATGATTGGTGTGTCCAATAATATGATCCAACACACATAATATAGTGGTATACATTCACAATGATATTGATGAAACGTGTGTGGTTGTGGAATATTTCATTACAAAATGTATGTGTGTAAGACAAAATCATTCTGGGAAAACATTTTGTGGCCAGATGAAACAGAGATAGAGCTTTTTGGTAAAGTATATCATTCTACTGTTTACCGAAAATTGAATGAGGCCTGCAAAGGAAAAAAAGCAGCACCTCCAGTCAAATAAGGTAGCGGTTCAAAGATATTTTGGGGTTGCTTTGCTGCCTCTGGCACTGGGTACCTTGCTTGTATGAAAGGCATCATGAAATCTGAAGATTACCAAAGGATTTGGGTCACAATGTAGTGTAGTACCCAGTGTCAGAAAGTTTGGTTTGCGTTCTAGGCCATGGGTCTTCCAGCAGGACAATGACCCCAAACATACTTAAAAAAAATATCCAGAAATAGATGGAAACAAAGTGCTGGAGAGTTCTGATGTGGTCAGCAATGAGTCCAGATCTAAATCCTATTGAACACCTGTGGAGAGATTGTAAAATTGCTTTTGGGATGAGGCACCCTTCAAATTGAGAGACCTGGAGCTGTTTGCAAAATAAGAGTGGTCTAAAATTCCACTTGAGATATGAAGAAGCTGGTTGATGGTTATGGGAAGCGATTGATTGCAGTTATTTATACCAAAGGGGTGAACATCCTAATAAATTGAGAGTGCCAACAATTTTGTCTGGACCATTTTTGGGGTTTTTAGTGAAATTATGTCCAATTTGCCTTTTTTCTCAGTTTTTTGTGTTGTTTCAATACGCACAAAAGCAATAAACATATGTATAACAAAGCATGTGTAATTGCAATAATTTTTTGGGAGAAATACTTCATTTTCTGGAACAATTTCAAGGGTGCTAACACTTTCGGCCATGACTGTGTATATTATACACATGCACAGACAATCCATGACAGTACTGCGTCACATGTTCCTTTGCAAGAGTGTCCCTATCTAGCAATCCTGATATTTTTTGGCTAAAAATTTTTTGACAAGGGAAGAGAAATTTAAAACTAAATTCTGCTGTATTCATTCTGCTAGCAGTGCTGGTGGAGACATTGGGACCATGAAAGTGAAACTGTCATCAGGATTGCGCACCGCAAACTACACACAGTGTCATGTCGGCACCTTTATACTAAATAAAATGATACCTTGGTTGATGAAATCCATCTTGTGATTGTTTCTTAATTTTTAGTTTCAGTTTTGTGTTAATGATATGCTCGTGCCCTAAAGGTACTGCCACACTAAACGCTCCCGCTAACGATCACAATAACGACGCATACTAATGCGATCGTTTTTGTGATCGTTTTAATGTCGCTAGTAGCTGCCACACTTAGTGATCTCGTTAGCGACTCATAAGCGGTTAGCGATCTCATTAACGACTTTAACTTTCATTGCGATGTAAAAAAACAGCGCACATCGCTCACAAAAGGTGCCAGACACAGCGATATAGGCTCACCAGCGGGACGCCAACGATCAAAATACGGTCCAGAACTCTAGTGACGATCAGCGAGATCACAGCAGGGGCCACGTCGTTGCTACATGCCACACACAATAGCGTCACGAACGAGATCGCTAAATAGTGACGTTTTTTAGCGATCTCGTTAGCAACCTTGTTTAGTGTGGCATACCCTTAAGGCAGGGTTGGTGTATGTGTTGCTCTGAGAATATATTCAAAATGCAGACTGACAGGTCACTGATCCCTCACTGACCTGCCCCTAGTTTGCATAATGAATACCAGCACATAATGAATGAAAAAAAAAAAAGCTTCTGCAGGCAGGCGCCAGCCATGGCACCTGCGCTGCAGCATAATCGCATGTTTACTGTGCGCTTAATACCTTTGCTTATTTAAATGAGCGAGGAAAAAAATAAAGGCAATGTGTGTATATAGATCAGATAGCTGCTATTACACAGGCGCTGGCGGCGCCATTGTCAAATTCCCTTTTTTTTTGTTTAGCCACTGACAGGTTCCCTTTAAGTTCTGTTTTATTTAGCCACTAAGACTAGGGTGTCTGGGAGCTGTACTGCATTCATTCTGGCAGTATGGGTTTGTGTGCTGTCCAGCTGAAGTAATCAGCTCCCTACTTGGACATTAGGACAGCCACACCCTACTAAAACATTGTTTGGGCTTGCAGGTATAGTTTTGTTTGATGGTTAACATCCCTTGATCACATCTCCTATTGATCTTGTGTCTTTTTCTGTTATAGACTAGGCTTGTTTCCTGACTATTCATCCTGGTTTTGAATCGGCTTCCTGAACACTCATGAAGAATGAAGGTGAAGAATTGGTTTTATTTGTATTTTACACCGTTCGTTGTGCTGTATAAGTGATTAGGTGACTTTATTCTTCCGGTCGGTGTGATTACAGCTATACCGATGTCGGGTTTTTATGTTTGTCTGCTGTCACTCACTAAAAGATGTTTTTTATTGAAAAAAATAGGTTTTGCCTCACCATATTTTTCCATATTTCAGCTGATAGAGTCATGTGAGGGCTTGCTTCTTGCTGGACGAGTTGATGTTTTTATTGGTACCATTTTCGAACACATGACATTTTTTGATCGCTTTCTATTCCGATTTTTGGGAGGCAGAATTAAATAAATACAGCAATTCAGGAATTTCTTTTTGGGTGGGTTATGTCGTTCCGTGTGTAGTAAAATTGATCAGACAGTTTTATTCTCTGGGTCAGTACGATTACAGCAATACCTCATTTATATCGTTTTCTTATGTTTTGGTGCTTTTATAAAATAAAAACTATTATAGAAAATAACAATTATTTTTGCATCCCTTCATTGTGAGAACTATAACAACCTAATGGAGCTGTATCGGGGCTTGATTTTTTGCAGGACAAGATGACGTTTTCAGCGGTACCATGTTTATTTATATCCGTCTTTTTGGTCGTGTTTTATTCCACTTTTTGTTCAGCGGTATGATGATAAAGCACTATTTTTTGCCTTGTTTCTTATTTATTTTTTATGGTGTTCACTAAAGGGGTTAACTAGTGGGACACTTTTATCAGTCGGGTCGTTGCAGACGCGTCGATATCAAATATGTGTACTTTTATTGTTTATATTTTTTTTCATTCAAATATTTATTTGTAGATACAATATTTTTTATCATTACTTTTGATTTTTTTATATTTTTACAATTATTTAAAAACATTTTTTTTTATTACTTTTTAACTTTTTTACTTTATTCCACTATGGGACAATCATTTTTTGCAGGCTGATTGCTTCAACAGCATGGATATGCAGCAGCATCTCCATGCTGTAGAAACTGTCAGCTCTGCACTGACAGACTTGCTGCTCATGCACTGCGCATGATCATTATATTTCCTAGTTCTGGTGACTGGATGACATCATGACGACAACTGATCACCATGGCAATGATCGGCAACCCGTGTCATGCCACGGGGTCTCCGATCTAAAGGCAGAAAGGCAGAGGGGCTGTCAGCCCTCTGCCAGCACCCGTAATGCTGTGATTGTGTTCAATCACAGCATTTTGGGGGTTAAAGCAGGGCTGCCACTAGGAATTTCTGGGTCCCATACTGGCAAAATTTTTGTTGTCCCTTGAGACTCCACCCAGGCTCCACCTCAGCCCCACCTCCACCCTTGAACTGTCCACAGTCCCACTGCTCTCTCTTGGAAAAACTCCACTTCTCACCAATCACACATTAACAGTTCCCATCAGTATATCATACATATAGCCAGCAGCTTTTGTTTTGGCTAAAAGATTTTTTTAATCTGCCACCACGACAAAGGTAGACTCTTTTGGCCTGGTCCTACTTTACTCTAGCCTATTAAACATTTGTTAAAATATGCAATACAATTTAGGTATATTTTTATTTATTTTAACATTTTTAAAATGACTAATAATATCACATACAAGGGACAAATACCACCACGCTATGTTCAAACCACATATTATCACCACAGTGGCAGAATAATATCACATACAAGAGACAAATACCATGTCCAGACCACATATTACCACCACATGGTGACCAATAATACCACATAGAAAAAACAAATACGAACACAACATGACCAGAACACATATTACTACCACACAGTGACCGAATAATAGAACATACAAGGGACAAATACCACCACACCATGACCAGACCACATATTACCACCACATAATGACCTAATAAAAGAACATACAAGGAACAAATACCGCCACACCATAGCAAGACAACATATTACCACACCAATGAATACTACAATACTGATCATTAATAAAAAAAACCAATACTATCACCATAAGTGCCATTATACACAGAAGATCTGTACTTAGTATGCAGTGTCTGTGTACAGGTAATAGAGTGATCACCGGTGACATTATACACAGGAGCTCTGTATATAGTGTCAGTGTACAGGCAATACAGAGATCACGGTGACATTATACACAGGAGCTCTGTATATAGTGTCCGTGTAAAGGTAATACAGTGATCACTGGTGAAATTGTACACAAACCCTCTGTATATAGTATACAATGTATAGTGTCAGTGTACAGGTAACAAACTGACTCAGCAGTGAGGTCTCTAGGTGAAGTCCTTCATCTTCACTTTTCATCTTCATCCAGCAAAGACCACCCTCACTTCTTCCAAACAGGGCTCGTCTCTGCAGAAAATAACACAGTTATGTAGAGCTCCGCTTGCAGAATAAATTACTTAATTTTTTCCCAACTTCTACACTACATCAGATGAAGAAAAAAGGTGACAGTGTCGCTCTGCACATGAACAGGACTGCCCCTGTTACGGGTCTGCAACTCAGGAATAGAGTGGGGGAAGCTGACCCTGCACTAGGACTAGACTCGATCTCTGCTATGGAGCGGGCAACCGACTCCTTGCGAATAGACCCACCGACGATCTAGTCTAGAAACAAGCGAAGACCTAAAGATGGGGGAAGGGAATCCCTGAAAGACTAGGGACTGGGAACAAAAAATAGGTGACCTCCTAGCAGGGAAATAGAGGAAGCTGCAGAAACAAAAGGAAAAAACAAAAAGACTAAGCAAGCAGAACTAGAGTTCCCAGAACTGTACTGCACAAAATATAACACAAAGCTATCAAAGCTCCTAGCCAGAACTCAAGCAGATTAACACTGATGTCAAGCAAGGATGAGAGGCAGGTGCAGGGTAAAAAAGGGTGATACAATCACCTGACCAACGACAAACCCAGCACCAGGGGAAAAGACCAGCAGCCAGAAACCACAACAAGATGACTGATGGTTAAACTATATAGATTCTAAAAGTACCTCCCTTTTACGAGGATCCTCCGGTTCCTCTTGGCCGAGCCTTATTCGGAAATCTCCTGTGAAAAGCCTTAATCAGCCTTGAGGCTGAGACATCCTCAGCTTTCACCCAGGAATTATCCTCGTAACCAAAACCTTCAAGGACACGAGATACTGCAACCTTCATCTATGCTGCCTGGAATCCAATATGCTAGAAATCTCAAACTCGCCATCCCCATCAATTGGAGGAACAGTCGGCATCGCTCCTTATCTGGTGTGTCAACTTTCTTCAGTAAAGATGCATGAAAAACTGAATTAATTCTCCAGGACGAGGGTATGTCTAATCTCACAGCTGCAGAGTTGACAACCTGAACCACTTTGAAGGGTCCAACAAATTTAGGCCCAGTTTTTTAGAAGGGGTCTTCAAACGTAGATTCCTAGAGGACAACCAGACCATGTCCCCAACTGCGAACAATGCCTCCCTTCTTTTCCTGTCAAATTATTTCTTAGACCTCCTATTGCCTCTTTCAGATTATGGCGTACATTGGTCCAAACCTTTCCAAACTTCCAGAAAAACTTTGAAAATGGACCGAAAGATTGATGTCTCCCTGTATAGCAAAAAAAAGGAGAACACCCAGCCGAGGCAGACGTATGATTATTAAGAGCAAATTGGCTAGTGGTAGATATTCCGACCACATCTCCTGATTGTCTGCTACAAAACATCTCAAAACTGCTCAAAGTCCTGGTTCTTCCTTTCAGTCTATCCATTGGACTCCGTATGATAACTGACGAAAATAACAAATGAACCTTTAATCTGTCATGAAAAGCACGCCAGAAGCGAGCCACAAACTGTGGTCCTCTGTCAGAAACAGTGTCCGTGGGAACACCATGGAGCCTGACAATCTCTTTCACAAATGCCTTAGCTAGAGTCTTGGCTCAGGCTAAGTTATTGAACGGGACCAGATGACACATCTTACTAAACCGGTCCACAGCAACCCAGATGACAGAAAAACCCTCAGAACTGGCAGATCAGTGATAAAATCCATAGCAAGATTCGTCCATGGCGAGCTAGGAACCTCCAAAGGGCAGAGCAATCTGCAGCCGGGGCATGAGGGACCTTCGACCTAGCGCTCATCGTACACTGACGCAACCACTTGATGATTTCTCTATGCCACCCTGGCCACCAGAAACTTCGACCGATTGACTTTCTAGTTTCCGAAATCCCTGGATGACCCGCCAACTGAGACTCATGACATTCAGCAAACAAAGCTCTCCTCAAGGCTTTGGGCACAAAAATTTACCATGTGGAGTGTTTGTTGAAGGAGAATTCTGGGCTTCTAGGATACTATTCTCCAACTCAGAACCCAATGCTGCTACCACCACCCCTCTCTGCAAAATAAATTCCTCCTTCTCAGTATTAAAATGCTGGAGAGAAACTACGAGACAAAGCATCCGCTTTAACATTCTCTGTGCCCGGGATATATGTTACGGAGAAATGGAACCGGGCAAAAAACAGTGCCCACCTAGCTTGTTGGGCATTCAAACGTTTAGCAGCATCCAGATAAATCAGATTTTTATGATCAGTAAAAACCTGTATCGGATGTCTAGCCCCTCCAAAAAATGTTGCCAATGCTCAAACACGGCTTAATAGCCAGCAACTCTCGGTTCTCAGTCTCTGAAAATTTTTTAAAAAAGAAATCACAGGGATGCACCCCATCCTTTCCCTCCTGGGACAGAACTGCCCCCACCCTATGATGAGGTATCAACCTCTACCAGAAAAGGCTTGGTCTCATCTGTTGGATCAAAACAGGAGCAGAGCTAAACCTCTCCTTGAGATGTCAAAAGCCTCCACTGCCTCAGTGGACCATTGGACAGTATTATAACCATTTCTTTTGTGAGTCAGTTATGGGTTTAGCGATAACAGAAAAATTCTTTATGAATTTTCTATAATAATTGGCCCAAAACCTAAAAATCATTAGACAGAAATTTAAAATTCAGGCCTAGGCCAATCCAGTACTGCCTGAACCTCACCGGGTCCATCTAAAACCCTATCACTGGAGACCAAGTACCCCAAAAAACTCATTTTCTGTACCACAAACTCGCACTTCTCCAATTTAGCAAAGAGATTGTTTTCGCTCAAAATCTGTAAAACTTTGCGGACTCTCTGCCAATGCGACTCCAGATCAGATGAATAGATCAAATATCGTCCAAAATAAACAATAACACTCCTACCGATCAACTGCCTCAGAATGTCATTAATGAAATTTTGAAAAAATGCAGGCGCATTAGTAAGGCCAAAAGGCATCACCAGACACTCAAAATGACCCTCCGGGGTATTAAAGGCTGTCTTCCATTCATCGCCCTCCTTCACCCACAGCAAATTATATGCCCCACGAAGGTCAATTTTAGAGAACCACTTAGCTCCGGCTAGTTGGTTAAACAAATAGGGAATTAGCGGCAACGGTTAAGGATTGCGCACAGTGATCTTATTAATCTACCAAAAATTCAGACCGGTCTAAGGTCACCATCCTTCTTTTGACAAAAAAAAATCCTACAGCCACAGGAGACTTTGAGTGTCTTATATGACTGCAGCCAAACTAGTCTGTGGGTATTCCTTTAAGGCCTCCCTCTCGGGAATCGTCAGATTAAATAAACGACTCTTTTGGAGTGTAGCACCTGGGACGAATTCAATAGCGCAATCGTAATTTTTATGGGTGGTAGAGCTTGCGACTCAACTTCTGAAAATACCTTCCAGAAATCCTGACTGGCTTCAGGTAGCTCTCTCTTCACAACAGCAGCAATGTAAACATTACAACATTACCATAACACCCCTGACTCCAGGCCTTATAATACCAGACAACCAGTCCAGCAAAGGATTTTGCTTTTTTAACCAGGGTAAACCCAGGGACTGGAACAGGCAAATTATCCTGTAAAAAAAGTCAATACACTCCTGATATTCATATTGACAATAATGGGAACCCAGTGACCTTTCGAGACACTCACCTATGCTCCAGAGGAGAGTTATCAATAGCCACAACAGGAAAAGGAAATGACAATGGTTCAGAATCAAATTTATTTTTGTCTAAAAAAATTGTTGATCCATCAATTCAGTGCGAACCCAATCCACCATGACCTGAAAAATCAATGGAATGACCATGATAGGTTGAATTACCAGAAAAAAAACTCCCGCAGACCGTAAAAATGTGATCTGAATGGGAGTGTTGCTCCTATTGACTTTTTTTTTCTTTTCTTTCCTTATGCGAACCTCGCATTGCTTAATAAAATGGTCAGCCTATCACAATACAAGCATAGCTTCTCAGAGAACCTCCTCTCCCTCCCTGGGAACAAGAGGACATCGCTCCAAGTTGCATTGGCTCCCCGCTGTCGATGGGGTATCTGAGAGACTGGGTCCAGCATTGTAAGAGGCTTCTCATTATTCTGCCTGTTTTTCAATCTTCTATCCACACGGAGAGTAACTGCATAGCAGATTCCAAAGTAGCAGGTGCAGGATTAGCATTGAGCAAATCTTTACCCTTTCACTCAAACCAGCTAAAAAACTGACTCTTGAGCGCTAAGTCATTCCACCTTATCTCTGCGGACCATCGTCTGAACAGGGTGCATCATCAGAATCCTGTTTAGCTGTCTGACTCTTTCCTCAGCTGTGGTGACTCGTTCTGGATCATCATATAACAACCCATAGTAGTAAAAAATGCTTCTACTGACGTCAAACAAGGATCATTAGATGGTAACAAAATGCCCAGATTTGGGGATCACTTAGCAACAAAGACATAATAATCCCAACGCTGTGATTCACTCACGAGGATCCAGGTCCCAAGCCAAAAATAAGTAAACAGCATTTTTAAACGTAAAAAATTCTGTCGTTTACCAAAAAAAAACTCAGGTAGTCCTACCTTAGGCTCTTCGCAGCATACTCCAGGACAATTACTCACGTGCTGTTGCAGGACTGGCTACCTTCAAAGTTAACCCTTGAAGTGTTGAGTTAGTTCTTGGACGCTATTCATATTGAAGGATTCCGTCAGAAAAAAAGACTAAGCAAGCAGAACTAGAGTTCCCAGAAAATGCACAAAGTATAACACAAAGATCAAAGCTCCTAGCCAGAACTCAAGCGGATTAACACTGATGTCCAGCAAGTACTGAGAGGCAGGTGCAGGGTAATAAGGGTGATACAATCACCTGACCACGACAATCCCAGCACCGGGAAAAAGACAGCAGCCAGAAACCACAACAAGATGGCGGATGGTCAATCTATATAGATTCTAACACCCCCGACAGAAAACATATCCTCAAAAAAAAAAAAAAAAATACATCACTGCAGTAATAATATCCCTAATTAGCCCCTGTGGCTATAATATCCCCTATCCTGGCCCCGTGTATCTCATTACTGGCTCCAGCCATATGTTCTCCCATCCTGGCCCCATATGTTTCTCCCATCTGCCTCATGAGAATCCATTCTGCCCCCACTGTGTGGACCAGCTGCGCAAGGCACACATGTCTCCTGGAAAATGCACAGGAAGGTAACTGTAAGCCTGATATTCATTCACGCACACTTTCAGCATTGCCACTAGAGGCATATAGACTATTTAAGTAGTGGACGTAGCAGAAGTTAGTCAGTCAAGCTTAGGGTGGCTCAGGAGTGAGTTATCCCATCCAAGTTCCAGTTTGTGGAGGAGGAGAGGAGACAGCACATTCTATCAGAGCTCAGCCTGAAGCTAGACGACATTTCCTGTCAGAGACAGAGGAAGAGAAAATAAACCTATTACCTCAGCACAAGTGCCTGTGTTCCCTAAGAAAGTGGAAGGCGGACTCTCAGAGCGTGCATTGAAATCAGTTGACAGAAGTTCCTGATAGCCACTCGAAGTGGGGTCTAGAAGGAAAGAAGGAAGGAAAACCAGCAGTCACAACATCGAGTTAACTGAGGACAGGTCAGTGAGCGCTGGAAGGAAAGCTTACGACTACACCCACTGCTACTGTGCTTATGTTAAGGGCGAGAGCAGGGCGACGGGCGAGTGGAGATGAAAGACAAGTGACTTAGGTGACAGATCACCTTCACTTAGAAAACCGGACACCGGGGTCCGAAGCATTGCTAGTACTTCACGTCTAGTAATAAGAAAACCGGAGGCCTTGCTGGACTTCAAGTCGCAGAAGGTAGCCCTAAGCGCTGATACG